>CM069142.1:7078175-7329156 GCA_035221665.1 Okamejei kenojei
GTGGGGGCAGGTGTAGTGGTGGGGGCAGGTATTTTTGTGGGGGCAGGTAATAGTGTGCGTGGGTGCAGGTATAGTGTGCGTGGGGTGGCGTATTGTGTGCGTGGTCAGGTATAGTGTGTGTTGTGGGCAGTGTAAGTGTGCAGGTATAGTGTGGGGGGGTCAGGGTATAGTGTGGGGCATGGTGTAGGGCTGTGTTTGGCCAGTGCTTGTTCTTACTGCCACATCTCACCGTGGACATTGCTTGTCGCCAGTGGGGTTTTCTACAACTTCACACATGGTCGTGGGACCACACTAGAATATGTGTGCAGTCTGATTGCAAAACGTTCACAGGTACATGGAAAGGTAAGGTAGAAAGGGAATATGGGCCAAATCGGGCAAGTTGGACCGAGAGTAGTTTGGGCATCATTGGGCAGGTAGCCAAGGACCTCTTTCTTAATGACCCGCGAACTTGATCATAAAGAGCAACTCTATTAACGCCATTCTTGGCATGGACAGAACCTAATCAGAATAATAACAAAATATATAAAACTAAAACTATGCGAAAACTCTTGTACATTCTCACATCTCAGCCTTCAATCATGGTTATAGTCAATAGTGCTAGCACAGCTTCGAGACAGAATAACACCTATGTGGCCCCCCGCAGTGAATTCCCTTTCTTGTATTTAAAGAAGGAACTAGCATGATGCTGGAGAATCGAGGGTACAGCAAAAGTTGGAGAAACTCAGCGGTGCAGCAGCATCTACGGAGTGAAGGAGATAGGCGACGTTTCGGGCCGAGACCTTCTTCAGAAGGGTCTCGGCCCGAAAACGTCGCCTATCTCCTTCGCTCCTTAGATGGCGGCTGCACCCCGCTGAGTTTCTCCAGCTTTTTGTGTACCTCCCTTTCTTGTTTGATGGGTGACCGGACACTGCCCCCCAATGTCCAGCAGCGGAAGTTCAGTTCAGTTTATTGTCACGTGTGGCGAGGTCCAGTGAAAAGCTTGTTGATGTGTGCTAACTAGTCAGCAGAAAGACAATACATGATTACAATCGAGCCATTCACAGTGTATAGATACATGATAAGGGAATACCGTTTAGCGCAAGGTAAAGCCAGCAAAGTCTGATCAAGGACAGTGCCGGGTCACCAATGAGGTAGATGGTAGTTCAGCACTGCTCTCTGGTTGTGGTAGGATGATTCAGTTGCCTGACAACAGCTGGGAAGAAACTTTCCCTGAATCTGGTGGTGTGTGTCTTCCTGCATCTATACTAGACTGTGGTCCTCTTCCCCCACCGAGCCTTGGCGTTGGCTGCACCGAGCTTCAGTGCGTCCCTCAGCACGTACTCCTGCAGTCTGCAGCGGGCCAGTCGGCAACATTCCCTGACGGACATCTCGCCCGGCTGGGAGGTCAACAAGGTTGGGTCAGACCAAAGAGTGCCCTTCACCGAGTTGATGACCTTCCAGCAGCACTTGATGTCTGTCAGACCTGAGGGTGCCAATGTTCACAAGTGGCATCTTGCCCTGTCTGGTGAGGTTTGGCTCACTTCACATCGTCACAGCCGTCCAACACACCCGCCGGGGAGGGGGGGGGGGTGCAAGACAGACACACAAACTGCAGGTGCACAACACAAAGTGCTGGAGGACCTCAGCGGGTCAGGCAGCATCTGTGGAGGGAAAGGACAGGCGACGCTTAGAGTTGGGCCCCTTCCTCAGACTGATGGAGTAGGAGGGAGAAAGCTGGAAAAGAGAAGGGGGGAAAGTGATAGGTGGATGCGAGTGGCAAATGGGTGGAATCGGTGACAAAGGCTGGAAGTGAAAAGGGTTTCAGATAAGAAAAGGAGTGAAATGGAAAGCTGGAGGGAGGGATAGTAGTGGGAGAGGACCAGCGGGGAGGGCAAGAGGGGGCTAAAAGTGAGATGGGGGGGGGGGGGTCGGGGATGGCAGATGAGTGTACAGGGAGGAAGGAGCATTATGACGGTGAGAGAGATGGGCGCTCACTACACAAGAGACTGGCTGTTGACACCTGGAGAAAAAAATAACTCAGCGGCAGGGCCGGCAGAGGGATGGTGAACGACTTCTAAAAGACAGATATGGGTTGGAAGGGTCAATAGGGTTATCGGCCAAATGCTAACAAATGGGATTAGCCCAGTATGCCAACTTGAGGGGTCTGTTTTAGTGCTGCACAGCTCTGTGACTCAATTGGTACCTCGGTACACAAAAGGACACAAAGATGCTGCCTGACCAACTCAGCGGGTCAGGCAGCATCTCTGGAGAGCATGGATAGGTGGTGTTTTGGATCGAGACCCTTCTTCAGGATTCTGTATAGGGATCTGTACAGAAAGGGTTTAGACTGAAGCAGAACGAAAGAGTACCAGGAAGGCCTAATGTATTTAAAGGGTATGACCTTAAAGGCAAGGAATGAATTGAGTTACTAATCAAAATGTGCAATTAACTGGGATTACGATGTGGAGATTACAGACTTGTCTATAAATAGGCTGGAATGGGCATTCATAGTTCAAGGTCGAGGCAGGATTGGGAAGTGAGGAGAAGAAGTGTAATATTGATAAAAGAGAGGGTATCCTGCAGTCACAGAGTCATACAGCGTGGAAACAGGCCCTTCGGCCCAACTAGCCCACACCGGCCAACAATGTCCCAGCCACCCTAGTCCCACTTGCCTGCGCTTGGTCCATAAACCTCCAAACCTGTCCGATCCATGTACCTGTCCAACTATTTCTTAAACAATGGGATAGGCCCAGCCTCAACTACCTCCTCTGGCAGCTTGTTCCATACACCCACCACCTGTGTGAAAAAGTTACCCCTCGGATTCCTATTAAATCTTTTCCCCTTCACCTTGAACCTATGTCCTCTGGTCCTCGATTCCCCTACTCTGGGTAAAAGACTCTGTGCATCTACCCAATCTATTACTCTCATGATTTTGTACACGTCTATAAGATCTCCACCCATCCTCCTGCGCTCCATGGAATAGAGACCCAGCCTACTCAACCTCTCCCTATAGCTCACACCCTCTAGTCCTGGCAACATCCTCGTAAATGCCTCAAGATCCTCCCATCAACGGAGGACTCAAAGCCCCCGACCGCAGGAGAGCTAAGGGAAGAGATTTGAACTTTTCTTCGCCTTCCATCGCAGTGAGGAATGTGGAGGAGTCAATGTGGTGGATGTTTATGTTAAAATGTGTTTTGTGTGTTCCGTTTCTTTTTATTTGTGTGACTGACTTGGCAAATGAAATTCCTCGTCAAGTCACTTTTATTTTTTTTAATTAAAAAAAAATCTTTTTATTAGAAACAATTATATATCGTAATAAAAGCATTTCATGTCTATGAGTCATACATTGCTAATATTATCAGTTGTATATTGACTTTGCTTCTAGTTTTTTTTTATAGATAGAGAATAAGAAAGGGAAAAAAAGCATGATAAAGAAGAATGGAATAATTTACTAATAATACAACATTGGAGATAGGTTCGTAAATTATAAAGGTATAACTTTTCATCTAATCCTGAGTTCAAGCTTCAGTCAGGTTCCCGTGCTGTACCAATCTACCCCTTCAAATCTTATATTACTAAAAGTAAGATCTTGACCGCTTTTGATGCACGGCGATTTGATTTCCGAGGGAATGCCGCCACTTACGGCCGTCATTTTTGGCCACCTCGCTCAGAGCCCCCCTCCGCTGGACTGGACAAGAGGATTTTTTCCCATCGATTAAAAATCAGAGAGATATTAATGTTTTTTTTTAAATTGCCATTCTCTCTGCTGCCCCTGCTGGTGGGAGGGGGGAGGGACTATAAAATCCCGGAAGTGGTGTGCCTCACTCAGTCTCTGCAAGATGGAGGAAGCCAGAGGGTCACGTCTCTCTGAGCTCTGAATAACACTGGACACATGTCTACTCAACTGTGAGTGCCCTTAATGTGGTTTGAAAATGAAAATATGGTTGGTTTGAAGTAAAAAAGCACTGCATACAAATGGTTGTTTGGGGGGTTTGGGGTTGAAGTAAAAAGGCACTGCCTGCAAATGGTTGTTTGTGGGGTTTGGGTTGAAGTAAAAAGGCACTGCCTGCAAATGGTTGTTTGGGGGGTTTGGGTTGAAGTAAAAAGGCACTGCATGCAAATGGTTGTTTGGGGGGAGGGGGGTTGGGTTGAAGTAAAAAGACATTGCCTACAAATGGTTGTTTGTCTAAACTTGACAACTTCCTGTTTGCACTGTATATTGATTTTAGATAAAACGCTACGACTTACGGCTGTGATTTTTGGCCATCTTACTCAGTCCCTCTCCACTCATCAGGTGCAGAGGATGCTTCTCATCAATGAAAAACAAAAGTGTTATTAGTGTTTAAAAAATGTTGAGAATCTCTCTCCTGTCAATCACGCCATGAAGGCCACACCTTTTCCAGTGGGAGGGGGAGGGATTATAAAACGTGAAAGTGTTGGTGTGGCTCGGTCTCTGCATGATGGGGGTGGGAGAGGTCACGACTCTGTCTGAGCTGTGAATCAACTGAACTCACTGAATGTCCACTGAACTGTGAGTGTGGTGTTTTGTGTGGTTTTATGGTGGTTTCACCCTGCTTAAAATAGTATGAAATTGCATTTGATTGTGGTGGCCTTGCACCCTGCATGAAATGGTATGAAACTGCATTTGAATTCTGTGGCCTTGTACCCTGTTCAAAGAGGTAAGAAACTGCACTTGAATTTGGTGGCTTTGCACCCTGCTTGAAATGGTAGGAAAATGGATTTGAATTTGGCGGCCTTGCACTCAGCTTGAAATGGAATTTCAAGGAATAGCCGTGAGTCAACTGCCAGCCCACCAGCCGTGGGTGAGCTGCCAGCACATCAGGCTTGAGGGACTGAGCTACCACCCCAAGAATCCCTTTGGCCCACAATGTCCATACTAGCCCTCTGGAGACCAGTAGTCCCTGCAGCCAACAACACCCATACCAGCGCTCCAGAAAGCCCCCCCCCAATGGAATTGGTGGAGAGGTGGAATATTGTGTCGGGGGACCAGCCCTCCCGTGTGAACATGGGACCCAACGGGTCCCACGTAGTCTAGTAATCAATAAATGGAGACCATATTCTGACAAAAAGTTCTTGTTTGTCCATTAAGACAAGTCTAGTTCTTTCCAAATGTAAGGTCTCCGACATTTCCATAATCCACATTTTAATTGTGGGGGTTATAGGACCTTTCCAAAATCTTTATATTAATTTTTCCCCAGTTATTATACTGCAGTCGAGAACGTTTATTTGGCTTGTTGTAAGTGTTAGGCTTTGTTCTGATATTCCTAGTATTATTAGTTTTGAGTCGGGATCCAATTGGGTATTGACGACTTCAGAAATTATTCTGAAAATATCCTTCCAGAAATTTTTGATTTTTATATAATTTACAAAAGTATGAGTTAAGTTAGCCTCTAAATGCTGACATTTATCAGAAATAGGAGAGATATGTGGGAAGATAATTCCATGGGTTTTCCATTGGACAAATCCTCTATCTAAAACAGACGGTTTAAAAGAAGGGGTATTTGCAATCGGGAGTAAAAGCGATAAAATTCCCAATTTTAAAGTGGGTTTTAATTGTTTCCACGTACGTACAGTGGCTTGCAAAAGTATTCATACCCCTTGAACTTTTCCCCATTTTGTCACGTTACACCACAAACGTAAATGTATTTTATTGGGATTTTATGTGATAGACCAACACAAAGTGGTGCATAATTGTGAAGTGGAAGGAAAATGATACATGGTTTCATAATTTTATTACAAATAAAAAACTGAAAAGTGTGGCGTGCAAAAGTATTCAGCCTCCCTGAGTCAATACTTTGTAGAACCACCTTTCGCTGCAATTACAGCTGCAAGTCTTTTGGGGGTATGTCTCTACCAGCTTTGCACATCTAGGATCCAATTGGGTGTTGACAACTTCAGAAATTCTAAAAATATCCGTCCAGAATTTTTTTATTTTGAAACAGTTTACGAATGTATGAGTTAAGTTAGCCTCTAAATGCTGACATTTATCACAGATAGGAGAGATATGTGGGAAGATTCTATTTAGTTTTGTTTTGGAGTAATGTAATCTATGTAATATTTTAAATTGTATTAAAGAGTGTCTACCATTTAACGAGCATTGATGTATATGTTGTAAACTTTCGTCCCAAATATCATTAATTATTGGTTGGCCTAGTTCATTTTCCCATGTTTGCCTATATAATTCCGTCGGTGGTACCTCACTATCTAATAGGATATTATAAATATGAGATATTAATTTTTATGTATTAGGATGTTTATTAAAACATTCATCAAGAGTTTCTGGATCTCTAGTTCTATAGTCTTGTGTATTTGATTTAATATAATCTCTAAGTTGTAAATATCTGAAAAAGTCATTTGAGTGGAGTCCATAAGTCTGTTCTAACTCCTGAAATGAAAGAAAGGTGCCTTTCTTATAGAGATGTCCCATCTTTTTAATTCCATAATTCTTCCATTGTGTGAAACCTTTATCCAACATAGAAGGTTTAAATGAAGGATTATTTACAATGGGAAGAAAGAGTGATAAATAATCCAATTTTAAAGTCTTTATTAATTGTTTCCAAATTCGTATACCACTGTATATTATAGGGTTTTCACAGTAGGTTTTTTTGTTCAATTTTGTGGGAGCAAACAGAATCGAACTAATTTCAAAGGGTAAACGGTCTTCCTTTTCCATCTTTAACCAGTCAGTTTGGTGGTCCATTTCTTCACTATATACATAGTATATACATCATACATATAGCCCTCTCTCAGAGGATGTCAAGAAAGGCTCGAGAGTAAAGATGAGTTTCAAGTCTCGACTTAAAAGAGTTGATGGAGGCGGCAGTTCTGATGGGAAGAGGGATGCCGTTCCACAGTCTAGGAGCTGCAACCGCAAAGACACGGTCGCCCCTGAGCCTATGCCTAGACCGCGGGATGTTCAGTAACCCCAAGTCGGCCTCTCTTGAGGGACCTGGAGGTGGTGTGGTGGGTAAGCAGACTTTTGATGTAGGTGGGGGCAAGCCCGTTAAGGGCTTTGTAAACATAAAGAAGGATCTTGAAATTTATTCGGAACCGCACAGGGAGCCAGTGGAGAGAGGCCAGGATCGGGGTGATGTGGTCCCTTTTTCGGGTGCCCGTCAGGAGTCTCGCTGCGGCGTTTTGGACCAGTTGCAGGCGGGACAGGGAAGATTGGCTGATGCCAGTGTAGAGGGAGTTGCAGTAATCTAGGCGGGAGGAGATAAATGTCTGGATGATCTTTTCGAGGTCATCAAACTGGAGGAATTGTTTTATTTTGGTATGTTGCAAAACATACTTGGCTAATAAAGTATGATTGTGATTGTGAATATCATGTTGAGAATAGCCGTGGGTTGAGAAGCAGCCAAGTTTCCATGGCATGACAATTCCTCTGCCCCCGGTACTCTGGAAAAAAGGTGTGGGAGGGAGAATTATAAATGAACAATGAGAGGTGCAGATGTATCGGCTGGGAGGTGGTGGTCTGCTGGCCTGATACTGCTATGGAGATGAGACGGTTGCCCACCTCTGTGGATTTGCAATAAGAATCTGGAGAAGTTTGCAAGGGTCCCTGTCACGATTTATTCCAAACAGCTCCATATCAGAGAGTGTCGGGCAGATTTTTTTTACACGGTCCCTGTATTTCACATATTTTTACTTGAATAAAGCTTATTTTGATTTTGGTTTAAAGCACTGCTCCACCTCCACAAGACAACCTTAGGTGGTTCAATGCTCCCTCAGCACCTCCCCTATGATGGGGGGGGGGAGGGTGGGGGGAGTACAACTGTGGATGGTCCCTCGGAACTCCCCCCTGTGTTAGGGAGCAGCAGTGTGGTCAGGGTCTGAGCTAGACTGCAGGCTGTGTTAGGAGCCATGAGGAAGGGTGATCGGGGAACAGCCATGGGCAGAGGCAGGGGTGAGTCTGCATCACTCTGAGAGCGCAGGCAGCCTGCAGTGAGAGGGAGAGTCAGCAGTGAATGGAAGGGTTAGGAGGAATTGAGTGGTGGATGTGAATTGGGGGGTATTTGTCATCAATATTACTATGTAATGTAAATACCAGCACCCCTTGAGGCCAGGCGTACAAGCTGGCGAGTTGGCCTGTGCCTCGTGACCAAAGGCCCTAGTTTTTGTTTGTAGGGGGAGATAGCCTCCCAGATGGAGCAAGTCCCCGAGATGAGGCGGAGAGTCGACCCAGGATAGAGCCCTGTAGCCCAGGTAGAGCCCTGTAGCAGGACATGCCACCTGTAGCCAGGCGCGGGGAGAAACCTAGATGGAGGAGCCAGTCTCCCAGACGCAGCAAGAGGCAACGAGACAGAAGCCTGGAGTTTGTAGGTTTTGAGGTTATAGTGTAAAACAGCAGCACTCTTAATTGATTCTAATGTAAAACTTTATGTGGGTATTAAAGTTCCTAAGCAGAATTGAAATTGAATCCAAAAGCGTATTGAAGGAAAATATATGGGAAATGTACAAATGTTGTGCTAAATTAAATGAAGCCAACAGTAAATGGCTTTAATGGTACTGTATTGTCATTTATATGCCGTGGACATACACGTAAATGAAACCCCAAAGTTGAAGGGGGAGATGTAATGTAAATGAAATGCAAATGCCAGCTCCCCTTGAGGCCAGGAGTACAAGCTGGCGGGTTGGCCAGTGCCTTGTGACTGAGGTCATGTGAACTTCTAGAAGTTTCTGTCAAAGATCCTACAGCGAGCAAGATAGCCCACTCAACGAAAAAGACGTCGTACGGTCATGGGCAGATTCATGGGTAATTTTCGGCCCCATTTCCGTAACCGGCTTCCGTCTCCGCGCCAAAGATCCCGTAGCGGAGCAAAGATAAAAGTGCGGAGACGGAAGCCGGTTACGGAAACATCCTCGTAAAAATCAAAGATCTTTGGTAAAAATCTTCTCATTTTCTTTCTGCCTCTCTGCCTCACAATAAAAAGCAAAAAGATGCCTATGTTCCTTCCGCAGCGTGTGGGAAGTCTGGCCCGGATCAGCACGGCTGGGATGTCAGGGTAAAGTTGCGGGGAGGTTTGCAATGTATTTTTATGTAATGTTGTCCCTTGTCTGGGTCTTGAGTCCGAAATAAAGTTTATCATTATATATAAAAATCTGGAGAAATATATATGTGTGTGTTATATGATTATATACATCTATATCACATTCATATATGTGTGTTCTTTCATACACAATCTAATCAGTTGTATGGTCGCTGAATAAAACACAGCACATGAGCCATTTAAAAGGAATTTTAAAAAAAAAATTAAAAAAATAAAATTAAAAAAACCCATGAAAATTAACAGAATTATAATTTATTAACACAAACTGTTCCCCCGCAACATTGATTGCACTGCGAGAGGGATATACAAAGTCGGTCAGGTTACTGAAATGGCCGAAGAAAAGGCTCGCGTTCCGCTCCGTTGCGTACTACACGTCAGCCCATTGGAGTTAGCAGGAGTGGACTATCTTGCTCGCTATAGGATCTTTGGTTTCTGTTAGTGTTGGAAATAAACACTTCTTACAAGCTGGCGTCGGTGTCGGGCGTATATTCATTGTGATAGCCACAACAGGGTCATGCGGCAAACATAACGGGGGAAGACCGAGAGACGTAACCTGGGGAAAGTTTACAGGGGTAGAGAGACCAAGTGCACGGGCACTGGAGGTGGGGGTTGTTTAAGGTGGATGGGGTGGGATGCAAGGGAGGGGAAAGCAGGGGCAAGGTATGTATAAGGCTGTGTGATGTGCTGGGTGCAGTACACAGACCTGTGTGTGTACAGGGAGTGGTACATGGATCTGTGTGTGTGTGTACAGGGAGTGGTACATGGATCTGTGTGTGTGTGTGTGTACAGGGAGTGGCACATGGATCTGTGTGTGTGTGTACAGGGAGTAGTACATGGATCTGTGTGTGTGCGAGTATGTACAGGGAGTAGTACATTTTTAAAATTATTTTTTATTAAGAACACCAAAACGCCTTTACTGCATTTTTCCCCGCGATCACCCCTGTCACTGAACAGCCCTTCCACAGCCAATGTGAGTGGCTCTGAAAAGAGCCTTTTGGTCACTGGGTTCAGATTCTCTCGTTTACTTGTTGGCTCCACCGGTTTTCTTGGGTAACAACACGGCCCGAATATTGGGCAACACACCTCCCTGAGCGATAGTCACCCCTCCCAGGAGCTTGTTGAGTACATGGATCTGTGTGTGCAGTTACCAGAAATGTTGGGCACAGAGCTGGACTTTCATTGACTTGGCACCAGACCAGGGCCTCACTGTGTTAAAGCCAGGGCAACTCGACTGCAGAAACCATCCCACGGTAAAACATCACATCCAGATATTTGCTTCTCATAGTGGAAGTGAAAGCAAATCATCCTCAGAGCTTAGGGGCTGTCCAGTGTTGAGACAAACTTGGTATATCCCGACAAGGGAGAAGATTTAAATACTGAGCTTTAGTCACCGTCTGTCACAAATGACCTCAGGCGGGGGGGGGGGTTGGACGATTGCAACCTTCCATGTTTCGACAAATGCAATCAACCCAATGTGCACAATCAAATAGAAAAGTTGTCCTCCAATTTTAGGCTGTGCACGCCATACGCAAGAAGATAACGAACTCAGGCAGGGCATTCCCATCGTTGGCCAGGGAAGGTGTGATCTCAAGAGAAACAATGTGGACAACTGTGGAACTGGTAAAATGACTAGGGAGCAGGAAGTGGGCAAGGAGGGAGGGAAGTATGAGATAAAATAGTAAGATTAAACGAGAACTTACCAGTTCGAAGTTTGATCGTTATTTTATGAGGAGTAACGATGAGGGATTACGTGAAGAAGCCCCGTCTGGCGCTGGAACGGCATACTTCAAAGCAGCGGCATGAAAAACACAGAACACAATAGCCGGAGTAAGATAGTAAGGCTCAACATAGATTTAGAACTACCAGATGATCATTTATTTTATGAGGGTCGGGAGTGGAGGGCACGTAATCCCTCATCGTTACTCCTCATAAAATAATGATCAAACTTCGAACTGGTAAGTTCTCATTTAATCTTACTATTTTACTTCGGAGTCACGTGAGTGACTACGTGAAGGTTTTGTAGCTTCTGTGTTTTTTATGTTGTAGACTCATTCCATACGACAATCTGGCTCAATCAACACAGTAATGAGCAAATAACACATTTTTTCCCAAACATTGCCTCAGTTTATGTGATAAATTGTTTCCCATTTTTAAAAATGAAAGTAATGCCCTTTCCATTGAAAGGCAAATTTATCACCAAAATATCAATTGATAATATAATTTGATAGTATAAACAAAGCAACAATTACAGAGAACCCAACACTCCGTGTCCAATCCTGACACCATGACTGGTTCCTTGTAACTTTAATATTTATTTTACACCCTCCAGCGGCCTTGAATCTTCGCTCGAGCGGCCCATCCTGTGCCATTCCTGTGAATGTATCTACCTCCTTAATGGAGTGATTTTCCACATCTCAATGTTTAGTTCCACTGAGTGTTAAACATGTTTTAACCATCTAGAATATAATTATCTAGAACCATCAGTTTTTACTGATACTTAATGTGTTTTTTGTGTGTAGTAAGTAGTGCTGTCTCACCACCACAGAGACTCTTATCTACTTTAACATATTGAGTCAATGTTGACCCACACACAATTTTTGGCCGACAGGATATGCTTAAAGTTTACCTTGGTTCCAGCTCTTCTTGGTCTGCTTTGTTTGGTAAATTCATAAACATATAAGATAATGTAATCTGTAGCCACATGCAATTATATAACGTAATATTTGCAATGTTTGCACTCTTATGCTGATACTAAATTCACTAGCATTATTACTTCAATGTTAATTTTTTGAATCATTGATAGAATTGGAGTCCATTGCCTAATGCAAGTCAGGACTATGCTGATCTCCCAACTTCTGTATTTCAACTTTGGACAGATTATATATATATATATATATATATATATATATATATATATATATATATATATATATATATATATATATATATATATATATATATATATATATATATCCCTTTTTCATATCGGGATATTACAAATGAACTTGTCCTAAATAGGACGATAAACACTATGAGCCCTATTATTGGCTCTATCAGTTAGATGCTGAGAAAAAATGCAATCCACAAGGAACTCCCATATATCTAATATAATAAATAACTTTTACTGTCTGCAAAAGACTTCCAATTTCGTATAAACAAAATATTGTTTTTTTAAACTATTCCTCCAAATTGCAGGTATAACATTCCTTTTGTACATAATTGTTATATTGTTATATTGTTATATTAGTTAAAACATTCATAGACCTCTTTGACCGTCAAACTGTTATAATGGTCTGGTCAAACCTGCAGATAGCCAAATTCATATCTTCATGCCATGGATGAATTTGTACAACAATAAATTACTGCAACTATGAGTCATCGTTAGTGGTTCAACATCAGTCTCAACATTAATGAGAACCATGAAGGTCCGGTTTGGGCCACCAAAACGCCCCTGGTTTAACATAAACATCCACCACAGTCTCCTCCACATTCCTCACTGTGATGGAGGGTGAAAAAAAAAGTTCAATCTCTCCCTTCTTTGTCCTCCAGCAATCGGGGGCCTCGAGCCTTCCGTTGACGGGACAATCTTACTCCCGTAGCCGGCGGTGGGCCTCCTTGTTGAGGCGATCAAGCTCCTGCATTGGGGGGGGGGGGGAATCTCAGCTCCCCCGCGCTGGACGCTCGGACCCTGGGTCGGGGCTAGTAAAACGTCGTGCTGTTTTGGAGCTGCTGACTCGGTCTCTACCCAAGGCTGCAAGCTCCTTGATGTTAAAGGCCACAGGCTGCGCACGGTTGGAGCGTCGATCCCAGGCAAGGAATCGGCTCTGATGGTAAGTCCACGTCCCCGCGGTGGGGCTCAAAGACAGTCCCGAGCAAGGCCGCAGCTCCATGATGTTAGGCCGCAGAGCGACCAGATATACGATCCGGAAAACAATTGTATCTCCGTCAAGGTGAGAGATTGAAAAACGTTTCCCCTGAACCCCCTGCCGCAACCCCCACAAAAAACAAACAAGAGAAAACTAACACAAACTTATAAAACACATTAAAAATAACAAAAAAAAAAGACGAGAGGACAGACAGACTGTTGGCGAGGCTGCCATCGCGGCGCCACCCGGTGGCCTCACTCTGGCAATGGAGGAGTCCCAGGACAGAGAGGTCAGTGGGAAGGAGAGTTGAAATGGTGAGCAACCAGGAGATCCTGTTGGCCGAGGTGGACCGAGCGTAAATGTTCCGTGAACCGGTTGACGAGTCTATGTTTGATCTCATTTGATCTCATTTGGTTTCTACACACCTTCACCAGCTGGGTGATGTTCAGTTCAATTTAGAGATACAGCGCTAGACTGTGCACTGAGACTGCACTGACCAGCGACCTCCTGTAACCTACACGCAAGGGGGCAATTTACAGAACCCAATCTACTGGCAAACCTGCACGTCTCTGGAATGTGGGAGGAAACAGGAGCACCAGGAGGAAACACACGGTCACAGGGAGAACATGCAAAAGAATAAATCAGGGAAGGTAGTGCATCCATGGATAACAAGGGAAATCAGGGATAGTATCAAAGCAAAGGATGATGCGTACAAAGTAGCCAGAAAAACCAGCATACCAGAGGACTGGGAGAAATTCAGAGACCAGCAGAGGAGGACAAAGGGCTTAATTAGGAAAGGAAAAATAGATTATGAAAGAAAACTGTCAGGGAACATAAAAACTGACTGCAAATGTTTTTATAGATATGTGAAGAGAAAGAGATTAGTTAAAACAGATGTAGGTCCCTTGCAGTCAGAAACAGGTGAGTTGATCATGGGGAACAAGGATATGGCGGACCAATTGAATAACTACTTTGGTTCCGTCTTCACAAAGGAGGACATAAATAATCTGCCGGAAATAGCAGGCGACCGCGGGTCAAAGGAGGAATTGAGTGAAAACCAGGTTAGTCGGGAAGTGGTGTTGGGTAAATTGAATGGATTAAAGGCCCATAAATCCCCAGGGCCAGATAGGCTACATCCCAGAGTACTTAAGGAAGTAGCTCCGGAAATAGTGGATGCATTAATGATAATCTTTCAAAACTCTTTAGATTCTGGAGTAGTTCCTGAGGATTGGCGGGTAGCAAACGTAACCCCTCTTTTTAAGAAGGGAGGGAGGGAGAAAACGGGGAATTACAGACCAGTTAGTCTAACATCGGTAGTGGGGAAACTGCTAGAGTCAGTTATTAAAGATGGGATAGCAGCACATTTGGAAAGTGGTGAAATCATTGGACAAAGTCAGCATGGATTTACGAAAGGTAAATCATGTCTGACGAATCTTGTGGAATTTTTCGAGGATGTAACTAGTAGCGTGGATAGGGGAGAACCAGTAGATGTGGTGTACCTGAACTTCCAGAAGGCTTTTGACAAGGTCCCACATAAGAGATTAGTATACAAACTTAAAGCATACAGCATTGGGGGTTCAGTATTGATGTGGATAGAGAACTGGCTGGCAAACAGGAAGCAAAGAGTAGGAGTAAACGGGTCCTTTTCACAATGGCAGGCAATGACTAGTGGGGTTACCGCAAGTGTCCGTGCTGGGACCCCAGTTATTTACAATATACATTAATGATCTGGATGAAGGAATTGAAGGCAATATCTCCACGTTTGCGGATGACACTAAGCTGGGGGGCAATGTTAGCTGTGAGGAGGATACTAGGAGACTGCAAGGTGACTTGGATAGGCTTGGTGAGTGGGCAAATGTTTGGCAGATGCAGTATAATGTGGATAAATGTGAGGTTATCCACTTTGGTGTGAAAAACAGGAAAGCAGACTATTATCTAAATGGTGGCCAATTAGGAAAAGGGGAGATGCAGCGAGACCTGGGTGTCATGGTACACCAGTCATTGAAAGTAGGCATGCAGGTGCAGCAGGCAGTGAAGAAAGCGAATGGTATGTTGGCATTCATAGCAAAAGGATTTGAGTATAGGAGCAGGGAAGGTTCTACTTCAGTTGTATAGGGTCTTGGCGAGATCACACCTGGAGTATTGCGTACAGTTTTGGTCCCCTAATCTGAGGAAACACATTCTTGCCATAGAGGGGGTACAGAGAAGGTTCACCAGACTGATTCCTGGGATGTCAGGACTGTCTTATGAAGAAAGACTGGATAGACTCGGTTTATACTCTCTAGAATTTAGGAGATTGAGAGGGGATCTTGTAGAAACCTACAAAATTCTTAAGGGGTTGGACAGGCTAGATGCAGGAAGATTGTTCCTGATGTTGGGGAGGTCCAGGACAAGGGGTCACAGCTTAAGGATAAGGATAAGCCCTTCTCATCTCGATCCTTTAGGACCGAGATGAGAAGGACTTTTTTCCCACAGAGAGTGGTGGAACTCTCCCACAGAGGGTAGTGGAGGCCAGTTCATTGGCTATATTTAAGAGGGAGTTATGATCATATTGAATGGCGGTGCAGGCTCGAAGGGCCGAATGGCCTACTCCTGCACCTAATTGCTATGTTTCTGTGCAAACTCCGTACAGACAGCACCCATTGTCAGAATGGAAGATGGGTCTCTGGAGCTGCGAGGGAGCATCTCTACTGCCACACCCACTGTGCTGCCCCCAGCAGAGTTAGCACAGCGCTGCTGCCTCACAGAGCTCGAGACCCCGGTTTGATGTAAACCTCATTCACTTACTCTCCACATTCTTCACCCATTTTCTAGTTGACGTAGAATGTCGGAGAGTAATGTACAGTATGTCACTAATGATATTAGCAAAGGGGAAGTTTTTGCCAAATTCTTGTTCAATGCAATTGCTCCAAAAGTAACATTTCAAAAATGACTCAAATTACTCAAATTGCAGCTGTAACTGGGCAGCAAGATGCACAGGTTAAAGATAACAGATAAAGGGCCTGTCCCACTTGGGCCGTCATTTGCGCCACATTTACGCATCATATGTAAAATAGGTTGACGTGTCGTGATGTGCAATGTTGCGTGCAAATCATGTCGTCATGCTGTCTGGTGCGCGTGACATAATTAGAATACCCTGCGGCGCGCGGCGACGCATGTTACGCACGGTGACGTAACCATGCGTCACCACATGATACACGTGAGACGTTGGGACGCCAGCGTGCGACGCCAATGCGTTAGCGAGCGTGCCCAATGCGTCAGCGTGCTTACGCGATACGTCACGCAGGTGGCGCGCGAGGATTTCATGCCGCACAAAATCCTGGAGCACCGCGCGATACCGTGCACAGCTCCACGCCTCTCCATGCGCCCGTCCCGCGCTACCACACACGCTACCCGTGTGTCACAAAGCGACGACCACTTTTTTGGAGGTCTCGTAAATGGTGCGCAAATGACGGTCAAGTGGGACAGGCCCTTTAATTACCCTGGAGAGTGGAGACCGACAATCACATCGTTTGCAAAGTGTGGTGACGGAACTTGACACAATACCCCAGTTGCTGCCAGAGCTGGCTTTTATACCATGGTTCCAACTTCCAAAGCCCAGAATCCCATGTCATTTTTTCAACCACTATCTCAGTCTATGCTCTCTTGTCATGATCCATGCACCAATCCTCCAGATGACTTGTGAATGAGTGGTGCTGGTACTGAGCTGAGTACTACCACGAGAGGCTTCCCTGCAGTCCGAAGAACAACCTTTCATTATTGCTTTCTCTTCTTTCTCACTTTGCCAATTTTCACACCATGCCCTGCAACAGTCTTAGTTTTCAGCACTTCATCAAAGGTAGACAAAAATGCTGGAGAAACTCAGCGGGTGAGGCAGCATCTATGGAGCGAAGGAAATAGGCAACGTTTTGGGTCGAGACCCTGGTCTCGAAATGTTGCCCATTTCATTCGCTCCATAGATGCTGCCTCACCCGCTGAGTTTCTCCAGCATTTTTGTCTACGTTCGATTTTCCAGCATCTACTTATTTCCTTCTTAAACATTAGGCACTTCATCAAATGTCTCTTCAAAGTTCATCTATGTCATACAAACTGTGTTTCTCATTGATCCGCTCTCTTATTCACAAGGAAAACTGTCAACTTTCTTCAGTACAACTTGCTTTTAATTTGCAAACCACACAATCCCATGGATAGGAAAGGTTTAACTGGACGGCTACTCGACCAATACCTGGAATGGACAGTAGACAAATGTACTGGAGAAACTCAGCGGGTGCAGCAGCATCTATGGAGCAAAGGAAATAGGCAACGTTTCGGGCCGAAACCCTTCTTCAGACTGATGGAGGGTGGGGGGGGGGGGGGGGGGGGGGGGGGGGCGTGGAGAAGAAAGGAAAAAGGAAGAGGAGGCACAGAGGGGGAGCAGTTAGAGAGGAGGTTGTGAAACTGAGTTAGAGAGGAGGTTGTGAGTCTTTAGAGGAAAAGTGGGACATGCAGTGCTTACATCCCCAACAGTCTGACAGAGTGAGAAATGACTTGGTTTGAACATGTAAGATTCCAAGATGGGAGTGAATGTGGAGATGATAAGTGCGTTTTATACGTCCATGCTGTTCCAAATGTGCCTATGAAATGTGATCATTATTATAACGTAGGAACTGCTGCAAATTATTTGCGATGAAGTGCCTTTTTAACAGAGATCGATGCATCCATTTTAGTGATATTCCTTGCAACATAATATGTCACCTCACTTGAATGCCAGCGTATCTGACAGTGCAACAGCTCAGGGTTGACCAGGGGTTTGTGGTCAAAGCTCCAGACTGAAGAGTGAGCTGCAGACCTTGCAACTCAATGGGTGCATTGAGGAAATATTTGGAGATAAAAGTACCACCGCTTGTAAATGCTAGAAATGAGTGAACTGATATTGATGAATCTTCCCTGGGCTGCATGCATCTGGCATCTCTGCCAGTTTCCATGTAGTACTTTTACAGCTTAAGTCTGACAGCAGTTTAATATTCAAATCCGGCCACAATAGAAGTTGTGATGCCTTCAAAGTTTCAGAAACAAGCTTGTGGTTTTAGTTCTACTATTTCAGTCCATATAGGTCTGAGAAGCATTTCCTGTTTGACCCATTAGTTTATTTCCGCAAAGTTGCCTGAAACATATTAATCTGTCTCTCACAAATGTGCTGATGAGTTTGTTTTCCTAATTTCTCCTGGAATTTATCAAAAAGCAAAACCAGAATTTATCAAAAAGCCAACAGAAGACAAGGTAGGATTTGCTCTTTAAATATATGTGATTGGGTTAAGAAAAATTACAAGATAAGCTACAGAGTTTTTGCTATTATACTGAAAGGCTGTTTGTAATACATATTAAATTGCAGAACCTTTTTCCTGGGTTTGAGAAAACCTAGTTTGATTTTTGTAAAAGTAACATGTATGGTGTAAGGGGCCTGTCCCACTTGGGCGACCTAATTGGCGAGTTTAGAAGAGTTTGAAAAAATTTCATGTAGAAGACCTCCTTCGACCCCCTTCGACCTCCTTTGACTATGTTGAAGACCAGCTTCGACTAGTTACGACTAACTTCGGGAAAATTGGGCACCGAATATTGGAGAGGGAAGACGACCTCCTTCGATCTCCTTGGACCTCCCTTCGACTATCATGAAGACTATCTACGTCTACCATCGATTACCTTCGAATACCCTCGATTACCTACGACTAACATGCCGACCTACTACGGCTAAACCTACGAGTAAAAAAAGTATCGATTTTTTCCATGGCAACCTTTTTATACTCGCAGGCATTTTTTAACATGTTGAAAAAAACACCGCGACCTAGCTGAGGCCTCGAGTATGCAGAGACCACTCTCGAGCATGAAGGAGAGTTACAAAGACCTCCAACGACCTCGTGTCGACCATGCTGCGAGTATGAGTCGAGAGCAAACTCGCCAGAACTCGCGGATTAGGTCTCCCAAGTGGGACAGGCCCTTAAGTGGTGTTGATAAAACCAAGGCCAAGTATCAGCAAGCAAATTATTTGTAACATTGAGACACAAGGAACTGCAGATGCCTGAATCATGAGGAGAACACAGAGTGCTGGAGGAACGCAACGGGTCAGGCGGCATCTGTGGAGGGAAATGGACAGGTGACGTTTCGGATCAGGGTCCTTCTTCAGACTGCTTATTTCAGATTAGTTGTCAATACCATTTAATAATAATGTTAACAATAGCGTGCCTCACTTTACTGGTAACTGCCCTGACCAGTGTTGATTGGCCAGGTTGGATTTGATCTTGTCATTGGCGGGTAACATGTAATGGAACAAATGGGTGAAAAACCTTTAAGCACAAAGATCTAAAGGAAAAAAAATGATTCATCTGTGGCTGACCAGAGAAATTAAGGATAAGATCAAATGAAAGATGCTTTAAAATTGACAGAAGTAATGGTAGGCCTGATGATTGGTAGCAGTTTGGACTTGATAGCAGAGGAGGCCATGAAATTGATAGGGAAAGGCAAGATAGAATGAGTGTATACCACGAGAAACATGAAACGAGACTGCAAAGAAAAAGTCTAAGGTGGGTAAACTTGGGCACCATGCAGATAGAGACGGTACACTTTTATTTATATAGCATATTTAAAAAACAACTCTTGTTGGCCAAAGTGCTTTACATTGGTATAAGAATAGTATAACAAACAACAGTGGTTCATAAATTAAATACAAATATCACTACATACATATAGCCCTCGCTCAGAGGACGTCAAGAAAGGCTTTGGAGTAGAGATGAGTTTTTAGTCTCGACTTAAAGGAGTCGGTGTTCAAATATGTGACTATCTGAAAAAATATGCATAAGATTATTACAATATGCCATTAGATCTACTGGATGAAGCAATGAAGACAAAGGCTGAATCAGCAAACTTAATATCATATATATATATAATATTATTCTAAATGTAGAAATACCAACAACTGAAGGTATTAGAAGAGACTGGGAACAAGAATTAGCTATCAAAATTTCAAAAGAGATGGAAAAGGAAGATTGTTCATCTTTCGAAATTAGCTCGATTTTATTTGCCAATGCTAAAATACGTAAGAAAATTTATAGAGGAAATCCAATAATAGAAAGTGGGATACGTATCTGGAAACAATTAAAGAAAACATTAAAATTGGAAAGTATACCACTGGCTCTTCCCATTGTAAACAACATTACTTTTAAACCCTCAATGATGGATAAAGGTTTTTTACAATGGAAGAACTATGGAATTAATAAGATGGGTGATCTCTACAGGGAAAGTCTCTTTCTTTCATTTCAGGAATGACAACAAAATTACGGATTACGAACAAAATACGAACAAAATATTTAAAGTACTCAAAAGAGTACTTTAAATATTTACAAATTAGAGACTATGTTAAATCAAACACACAGGATTTTAGAAATAGAAAGACAGAAATTTTAGATGAATGTCTAAATAAATATCCGAACACAGAAAAATTAATATCATATATTTATAATATTTTATTGGAAAATGATGTACCAATGTCGGAAATATATAGGCAAGTATGGGAAAACGAACTAGGTCAAACAATTAGTCTAGAAGCATGGAATGAAAGTTTACAACATATACACCACTGCTCATTAAATGCCAGACACTCTTTGATACAATTTAAAGTTTTACATAGATTACACTTTTCAAAATCCAAATTAAACAGAATTTTTTCAAATGTTTCTGCTATATGTGATAAATGTCAGCATTTAGAAGCTAATCTAATGCACTCATTCAAAAAATGTATAAAAAATTACTAACTTTTGGACAGAAATGCTCGAATGTAGTTAATGCAAATCTGACTCCAGACTCAAAATTAATCATATTAGGAATATTAGAAACGGATCAACTACTAACAACACAGCAAATAATTTTTATCGATTATAGTTTAATAATTGGTAAAAAATTAATATTAAGATTTTGGAAAGGTCCTACATCCCCCACAATCAAAATGTGGATTACAGAAATGTCGGAGACACTTCATCTGGAAAGATTAAGACTTGTCCTTTTGGACAAGCTAGATCAGTTCGGAGGAATATGGTCTCCATTTATTGAATATTTAAAGGGTCAAGGTGGTCCGGTTCGAGGGCCTGACTGAAACCTGAATGAAGGAATAGATGAAGAACTATATATAATAGAGCACTGATATATCTCCAATGAAGTATAGCCTGCTTAATACTCCACTCATATTATTGATTTTCTACTTTTATTTTATTTCTCTTTATTATTTCTCTTTACTATCTTCTTTCTGTTATAAAATAATAAAAAGTATAGAACTATAAATAAGAATGATTGTAAACTTTAAAAATATTAAGAATGTATGTGACAAATGATATGTCTCTTTCTTTTTATTTTATGTTATTCCTTTTTTATAGCTATTTACTTCTAATAAAAATATTTTACAAAAAATTTCAAAAGAGAGGTGGGATGAACATTTATTTAATGTGAACAAATGTTCAATTAATGTAAGACGCACTCTAATCCAATTAAAAATTTTACATAGATTATACTATTCAAAAACCAAAATAAGTAAACTTTTTCCCCACGTATCACCTATCTGTGATAAATGGCAGTCTCAAGAAGCTACTACAGAGCACTAATTTGTTTTTTGTATAAAAATTCAAAAATTTTGGACTGAAATTTTTGAAATCTTCACAAAATTATTTAAAATAAAACTGACACCAAAAGCAGAATGGATTATCTTTGGAACAACGGAAGGTAGCGCTGAATTAAATGTGTTTCAAAAGAACCTATTTGAATACGGGTTAATAACTGGAAAAAAGCTTATTTTTAAATTTTGGAAAAACGCTCCCATACCAACAGTAAATATGTGGATTTCAACTATGTTTGAAACACTACACCTGGAAGATATGAGACTCCGCCTGGCAGGAAAATCAGATCGCTTTTATAAGACGTGTTGTGCATTTATAGATTTACTACGAGGATAGGGTGCAAAAGTACCTCAAAAAGGCACCAGCGTCAGGTCTTCGTAAAGGGGGATGAAAAATTGCCGAGTTGGTAAATTCCTTTTGCGTGATGTTTATAATAAAGCAACTGTCTTTTCCTTTTGGGTTACACAGAAGGCTGGAGAAACTCAGCGGGTGCAGCAGCATCTAAGGAGCGAAGGAGATAGGCGACGTTTCGGGTCGAGACCCTTCTTACTTCTTTCCTTTTTACTTCTTTCTCTTTCTCCTTTTCTAGGGTCTATTTCTTAATTTCCTTTCTCTAACTCCTCGACTAAGGGCTCTCTCTTCTATCCCTTCGTCACGCTTCTCCACTTTCACAATTCTCTCTCACTTTCTCTACTTTCTCTATTTCTATCCTTTTTTAATAGCTTTAAAAACTAAGGGGTACAATAAATGTAATAATATATACGGGATGTACACTGATGTAATTTACTGTACCTCTAATAAATTATTTTTTTTCATAATAAAAAATTAAAGGAGTCGATGGAGGGGGCAGTCTCCTCGTCTCCGTTCTAAATGGCTTACTCCTTATTCTGAAACTGTGGCCCCTGGTTCTGGACTCCCCCCAACATCGGGAACATGTTTCCTGCCTCTTGCGTGTCCAAGCCCTTAACAATCTTATATGTTTAAATGAGATTCCCTCTCATCCTTCTAAACTCCAGAGTGTACAAGCCCAGCTGCTCCATTTTCTCAGCATATGACAGTCCCGCCTTCCCGGGAATTAACCTTGTGAACCTACGCTGCACTCCCTCAATAGCAATATAGGACATAGCAACCTGCTTAATAGGCATGCCATCCACAACCATTCATGCACTCCAGCACCAACACACAGTTTCAGTCATTTGTACCATCTCCAACTTGCAAAGTCTCCTCAGACGGCACCGTGCAGACATCACAGGGCAGTGCAGTGGCACAGCTGGTAGAGCTGAGACCTGGGTTCAATCCTGACCTTGTTCTCTCTGTGATCACGTGGGTTTCCTCCCACGTCCCAAAGACGTGCGGGTTTGTAGGTTAATTGGCCCTCTGTAAACCATCCCTAGAGTGTAGGGGGTGGATGAGAAAGTAGGATAACATAGAACTGGTGTGAACGGGTAACCGATGGTCGACATGGACTTGACATGCTGAAGGGCCTGTTTCCTTGCTGAATCTCTAAATGATAAACTAAGCCCCTTCCAAACCCATAGTCTCTCCCAACGAGGAGGAAAAGGGCAGCAAAAGCATGGGACCACCTTCACCTGGAAGATGCGCTCCAAGCCACATGCCATCCTCAATATATTACCATTCCACCATCACTGGGTCCAAATGCTGGAACTCCATCCTAACAGCATTGTGGGTGTACCCACACTTCAGCAGCTGCAGGGGTTCAAGAAGGCAGCTCACCATCGCCTGCTCAAGGATGGACAATTGAGTGCTGGCTCAGCATTCCATTCCTCCCTTAAAAGAATAACATACTGTATCCAAGGCCGCCTTTCTTTTATAAGGCCAGAAGCCGTGAAGTTCTCTGGGGAGTTGTACAACATCCTGATCCTTTATTAGCTACTTTGCAAAAGAAAGTGGCTCAGGTTTGCAGGCGTCAAGACAACACAGGACACAGGCTGTGGGCAGTAATGTTCACACCACACCGATGTCAAGCAGTGACCACTATCAGCAAGAAGGGGTCTGACCAACAGCCCGTGACATTTAACACTTAACAACAGACAGGCGGGATGTGGTGAATGATGCACCATCTGTCTCCAGCGTGCCTTGATGAATGTAGCACCATCAACACTCACAAAGCCCAGGACCAACCAGGGCAAAGCAACCCACTTGGCAGGCACTCAATCCGCCACTCCAAACGTGAACTTTACCGGGCACCATCTTCACCGCGCACTGTGGCCATTCACCAAGGCCCATATCTGACAGCACTAACTTGGTCGGTGAATACCACCATTAGGTGGGATGCGAGCGGTGGGGGAATGGACAGACCAACGAGTATTGCAAGACTTCTGATCCAACGATGATGAAGGAACAAGCAAATGTTTCCAAGTCGAGGTGGTTTGTTGGCTAATGAAGGGCAGCGTGGCAGGTTGGGGCACCACCTAACAGATCTGTGTCCTCCTGTATCTGTAAGTAGCCCATTCACCATAATGTGTTTGATCCATCGTCATATAGCATGGAAAAAGGCCCTTTGGCCCAACTCGTACATGCAGACCAAGATGCCCCATCTACACTATTCCCATTTGCCCGCACTTACTCCATATCCCTGTAAACCTGTGCTATCCATGTTTTCTATCCCTTAACTAAGTGACTATTCTTTATATCCTATGGATTTCAGTTTTGCACCAACACTCCCTGATCTTCGCCCTGACTCCATGAGTCCCAATCTCAACCCGTTCATCTCCCAGATACCAGGGTCTGAGCCAATGTTGCCTTCCAGATTCCCGATGAGGTCCTTATCTTCAGCCATCTCTCTCACCCATGACGCATCATGGAGACAGTGCAGAACTCAAGAAAGTTGCCGGCAGGAGAAGCAGAAGAGTGTTGCCAGGACTCGAAGTTCTGAGCTACAGGGAGAGGTTGGGCAGGTTAGGACTTTATTCCTGGGAGTGCAGGTGGCTGAGGGGTGATCTGATAGAGGTGTATAAAAAAGAGAATGGATAGGAGAATGCAGGGAGTATTTTACCCAGAGTACGGGAATCAAGAACCAGAGGGCATAAGTTTAAGGTACGAGCGGAAAGATTAATCAGGAACATTTTCACCCGGAGGATGGTAGATATCTGGAATAAGTGCCACGGAAGGTAGTTAGAGCAAGCACTATAACAGCATTTAAAGGCATTTGGAAAGGTACATGGATATTAAGGATTTAGAGGGATATGGGCCAAACGCAGGTAAATGATACTGGCTTAGTTGAGGCATCTTGCTTGGCATGGATGAGTTGTACCAAAGAGCATGTTATCAGGATGTCCAAGATGTCCTCATTCATAGAAGAGGCCCTCACTCGTGTCTCCTCGGTGCCCCTCCCCCTAGCCGCAACAGAGTCCCCCTAGTCCTTGCCTTCCACCCCATCAGCCGTCGCATACAACACATGATCCTACAAAATTTCTGCCACCTCCAACGGAATCCCACCACTAGCCACATTTTCCCATCTCCACTCCTTTCTGCCTTCTGAGACGGTTCCCTCCGCAACTCCCTGGTTAACTCATTCCTTCCCACCCAAACCACCCCCTCCCCAGGTACCTTCCCCTGCAACCACAGAAGATGCAACACCTGTCCCTATACCTCCTCTGTCTCTGTCCAGGGACCCCGACAGTCCTTTCAGGTTAGGCAGAGGCTCACTTGCACCTCCTCCAACCTCATCTACTGTATCCATTGTTCAAGATGTGGACTCTTATACATCGGCGAGACCAAACGCAGACTGGCGATCGTTTCACTGAACACCTTCGCTCAGCCCGCCTGAACCTACCTGACCTCCCGGTTGCTGGGCACTTTAATTCTCCTTCCCATTCCTACACAGACCTTTCTGTCCTCGGTCTCCTCCATTGACAGAGTGAGGCTAAATGTAAATTGGAGGAACAGCATCTCATATTTCGCTTGGGCAGCTTACAGCCCAGTGGTATGAATATTGATTTCTCTCACTTCAGGTAGCCCCGGCATTAGCTTCCGGTTTTCACCCAACAAACAGCTAACAATGGGCCTGTTTCTTTTATCATCGTTACTTTTTTGCATATCTTTTATTCATTGTGATTTAGCTCTCTACATCATCGTCTATATCTCTCGTTTCCCTTATCCCTAACCAGTCTGAAGAAGGGTCTCGACCCGAAACGTCACCCATGCCTTCTCTGCAGAGATGCTGCCTGTCCCGCTGAGTTACTCCAGGTTTGTGTCTACCTTCGGACTGTTTTCATGCTGCACGATCACCCCCATCCATATTGACGGGACGGAGGTGGAACGTGTTTCCAGTTTCAGGTTTCTGGGGGTCAACATCTCTGATGACCTCTCTTGGACCCACAATACCTCATCACTGGTCAAGAAGGCTCACCAGTGGCTCTTCTTCCTGAAGCAGACTAAAGAAGGTCCATCTGTCTCCTCAGATTCTGGTGAACTTCTACCGCTGCACCATCGAGAGCATCCTTACCAACTGTATCACTGTATGGTATGGCAACTGCTCTGTCTCCGACCGGAAAGCACTGCAGAGGGTTGTGAAAATTGCCCAACACATCACCGGTTCCTCACTCCCCTCCATAGTGTCTGTCCAAAGCAAGCGATGTCTGCGAAGGGCGTGCAGCATCGTCAAGGTCTGCTCTCACCCCAGCCACAGACTGTTTACTCTCCTTCCATCCGGGAGGCGCTGCAGGTCCCTCCGTTGCCGGACGAGCAGGTTCAGGAACAGCTTCTTCCCTGCGGCCGTTACACTACTTAACTCTGCACCTCGGTGATTGCCAGTCACCCCCCCCCCGGACACTCCTTCCCCCAGTATAATTGCACTACTGATACTGTTTGTACATATATATTTTTTTTACCGTTCATTATTCTAAGTTCGCTCTTGTGGGGAGATGCTAACTGCATTTTGTTGTCTCTGTACTGTACACTGCACAATGACAATTAAAGATTGCATTGAATGCTGTATGACTCTGTGACTCTCTGAGAAACAGTTGAGCAGGCTGAACCAAGGATGTGTAGGACAAATTGCACCCTGAGTCCTGGAAACACAGTCAACAAGGAATCAACTCACACAAACGGGACTGGTAATCCTAGTGCAGATTTACAACCGTGACATGTATCTGTGTAAATATCTTATTCCATAAATTACAGTTCCTCAACGGTGTACACCAAAATAGAGCAGTGAGGAAGAACTACGGAATATATTCTTGTGAAATAGGCATTCGGACACAAAGTATTGTTCTGATATAAGTGGATGGCACGGCGGGTAGAGCAGCTGCCTCACGGTGTCAGAGACCCGGGCCCGATCATGACCTTGGGCGCTGACTGCGTAGCGTTTGCATGTTCTCCCTTGATCGTGTGGGTTTTTTTCCGGGTGCTCAGGTTTCCTCCCTCACCTCTGAACCATGCAGGTTTGTAGGCTGCTGCATTGGCCATGGTGTGGATGCAAAGGTGCGGGATGAAAAAGTGGCGTAAAATAGAACTGCAGGCACCTCGCATTTAACACCGGGGTTTCATTCATGAAAAACTGCTCACACTTAAAATACATGTAAATGAAACATGTACGTGAGTATGCTGCCTGCCAGGTGTAAGTTTGAGCGTATTATTCCCAAAATATAAGCGTGTAGATCAGTCTCTGGTATTAAATGAACAAGCACGTTATTTCAAGAACGCATAACGAAACAAGCATAAAACGCAATGCGATTGTAGTGTGAACAGGTGATCAGTTGTTGTCATGGACTTGGTGGGCCGAAGGGCTTGTTTCCATGTTGTATCTTTTTATAAAGTAGAGACATTGGGTCAGGTTGATCTTCTGGCTGACTGCTGATCCTGGAGTCACAAGGCACATGTGTAGAGTTCTGTGTTGCAGCAACGGTGTAACGTCTGTGGCGTGAGCATCAATCGCTTGGCCTGGCCACAATTTGGACAGTAGATAAACCTGTCATGGCACCAATGTCTTAGAGTGGTCTGAAGAAGGCTCTTGATCCGAAACGTCACCAAGTCCTTCTCTCCAGAGATGCTGCCTGCCCCGCTGAGTTACTCCAGTATTTTGTGTCTATCTTCGGTGTGAACCAGCATCTGCATTTCCCCCCTACACATCTTCCATTGGTTAGATACTTTGCGCTTTTGAAAAGTGCGGTGTGATATACATATACCCACAAAAATTGCTGAATCGCACAAATTGCGTGAGATTGTTTTACAAAAATAGAACACAGATAGGCAGCAATGGAAAGTTGTATTTATTTAGAAACACATTGAAATGTCAGACCTTCACATGAGCTTTATCAAAGAAAATTTAACAATGAGGCAATATTAAGAAAAAAACTTAGCAGGAAGACATTATGGGAAATTTTAGAAAAAGGGCAGATGGATGGAGGTGGAGTTTAGGGAGGAATTTGTAGGGTTTCTCCAGATGTGGAAGGACAGACCAGCCACAGTCCCTATTTCCACCAGAATGGGCACATACCAGCAGCAGGGCACTTGCCACCAGGGTCCTGATGAACACCGGCTGAAATGGAGATGTCTCAACCGACTGCGGACCGGGGTCGGGCAGTCAAGGGTGACAATGCACAAATGGGGCCACATCGAGAGTACAACAACCTGTGACTGTGGCACACAGACCCAGACAATGCAACACCTACTGCAATGCCCATTGCTGGATAGTCCATGTAGACCTTCCACCTAACACTCCAATATCGCAACGATGTGTACAGCAGCGGCGAGCCACTATATAGCATAAGGACACGAAAGAAGAAGCAACAGATGACATTGCCACAGTGGTGGTGTAACTAATTCTGAAAACGACAAAAGTTCCAGATGGAAGGTGTGCAAATATTTTGGAGGGCTGAAAGACGAGATATTTCAGAGAGGTGAGGATGTGGATGGGTTTGTAAACAAGAATAGTCATTTTAAAATTGAGGCTTCAATGAAGGTTAGCACAAGGGAGAGGAGGGATGGCAGAAGTTAGATTAGAACAGCTCTGGTAGTGAGCAGGTTTACGGAGGGTGAAATAGAGCACATCGCATACTGCAGGAGAGATAACAGAGCATGGAAAAGGAATGCAATATATATACATATTGAGAAAGTAACTCAAAAGGTTGATGCGGGCAAAGCTGTTGACACTCTTGATTAGTACGGGTGTCAGAGGTTATGGAGAAGGCAGGAGAATGGGGTTAGGAGGGAGAGATAGATCAGCCGTGACTTAATGGCGGAGTGGACTTCAAGGGCCAAATGGCCTACTCTACTCCTATTCTTTATGACCTTATGACTCTGCCTCTACAGACTGCAGCAAGGCATTTGATAAGGTCATGCATTGCAGACTGTTCTGAAAGGTTAGATAGCATGGAATCCAGGGACAGCTGGAAGGTAATAATGGAAGGTAGACACAAAATGCTGGAGTAACTCAGTGGGACAGGCAGCATCTCTGGAGAGAAGGAATGGGTGACGTTTCGGGCCGGGACCTTTCTTCAGACTAATAGTGGAAGGTTGTTTCTTGGACTGGAGGCCTATGAGTGTTTAAGAAGGAACTGCAGATGCTGGAAAAGCGAAGGTCGACAAAAGTGCTGGAGAAACTCAGCGGGTGCAGCAGCATCTATGGAGCGAAGGAAAGAGGCGACGTTTCGGGCCGAAACCCTTCTTCAGACCCTATGACTGTTCCTCATGGATCAGTGCTGGGCTGTGGTTAATATCAACAATTTGGATGAGAATGTGCAAGGTATGATAAGCAAATTACATGACAATGGGTGGCATCGTTGATAGTGAAGAAGGTGATTAAAAGTTGCAGCAGGATCTTGATCAGCTCAGCAGGAAAGGTTACTGGAGTTTAATACAGATAAATGCGAGGTGTTACATTTTGTGAAGTCAACCCAGGACTGGGCCATGGCAGGGCTCCGGGGGAGTGTTGTAGAGCAGGGGGATCTAGGAATACAGGTCCTGTTCATAGTTCTTTGAGAATGGCATCACGGGCAGATAGCTTGGTCAAGCAAGCTTTCGGTACATTGGCCTTCATCAGTCAGAGTACTGAGTAGAGAAGTTGCATGTTATGTTACAGTTGCGCATGACATTGGTGGAGTTGCATTTTGAGTATTGTGTTCAGTTTTGTTCGCCCTGCTGTCGGAAAATTGTTGTTAAGCTTGAAAGAGTGCAGAAAAGATTTATGAGGATATTGCCAGTGCTTTTTGGCCGAGCTATGGGGAGAGGTTGAGCAGGCTAGGACTTTATCCCTTGGAGCGCAAGAGGATAAGGGGTGATCTTATAGATGTGGATGAGATCATGAGGGGAATAGATAGGGTGATTGCACAGAGTTGGGGAATCAAGAACTAGTGGACATAGATTTAAGGTGAGGAGGGTGGGGGGGGGGGGGGGGGGGGAGATTTAATAGGAACCTGAGTGGTAACTTCTTCACACAAAGGGTGGTGGACGTATTGAACGGGCTGCTGGAGGAGGTAGTTGAGTATTATCACAACTTTAAAACATATTTAGGAGGTACATGGATAGGACTGGTTTAGCGGAATATGGGTCAAAGGCAGCGAGGTGGGACTAATGTGGATGGGGCGTGTTGGTTGGTATGGGCGAGTTGGGAAAAAAGGCCTATTTCCACGTCGTATGGCTTTATGACCTGGGTTCACTCCTGACTTCAGGTGTTGTCCTTGTGGGGTTTGACACTGCAGCGTTTTTCTCCATGTCCTCCTGCTTCCTCCCACAGCCCAAAAATGTAGCAGTGGTAGGTTGATTGACCATTGTAAATTGCCCCTGGAGTGTAGATGAGTGTAGAATCTGGAGGGAGTAGATGGGATTATAACATGGGATTAGTATAAGAGTACTGTAGAGGCTTGATGGTGGGTGTGGTCTTGTTTCTGTGCTGCAAGACTCGTTGACTCTGGCTTTATAATAAATGTAACCACTTTATATTGTTTCATTTTCAAGACCATTAGTCCTAACACCAAAATCGGAGCATTTCCCGGAATTACGTATTTCTTCCTTCCTTGACGTTGCCAATGTAACTTTGCCTTTCTACATTGTGCTCAAGCTTTGCACTTAATTAACGGACGTGGTAATATTGCACTGAGCACGTGACCAAAGGCAGAATAATGTAACATTCTCAGCCTTCGTTTATTCAATAGTTAAAACTGGAAGCTCAAGACAAAGAGATAAGATTTCACGTGCGAATCAATGAGAAAGCATGAGATGAAAAGCCGGGCCTGATGTCTGCTGCAGCATCACTCTCATATTTTCATGGCAACATTGGCAAAAAGGATTGTGAAACTCTGTTTGGAGCAAACGGGAGAGATGGAAGTTACTTAGTGCGGCAGAGTGAAACCATCCCTGATGCTTTGTGCCTCAGCGTCTTGTAAGTACCGGCCAGTGGTTTCATTTCTACGCCGAATGTGGATGTCCAAGTTCTAAAATGTCTTTCAGTCGGACAACCTCTTGTGGTGCCATCGCATTAAAGCGCCGCTTACATGACTAGTTGCCACAGTTCTAGATGTTTGTCAGAGCGTGAGGGGGGGTTCGGGAAATTCACGAGGAGAGCTTGCTTAGTTAAGAAAAAAATTTTGTAAATTGTATTATTTACTTAGAATAAAGAGATTTAACTGAGTGCATAAAGTTCTGACAGGAATTATTTTCCATAGCAATGGAGTCAATAAATATGGAGCATACACTTATGGTTATTGATAGAAGGATTAGGGAGCTGAGGAAAGCTGTGCATGCCCTGGGAACTGACACCCATTGCCAATATGGGTAATAGAACAAAGACCCTCAACTTGCCCACACCTGGCCGGAATGGGCAAGTTGGGCCGAAGGGCCTGTTTCCACACTGTATCACTCTATGACTATGATTCTTAAAATAGAATTAGTCTCAGTCACTTTTTTTGGGGTGACTCGGCATAGATATGAAGAATAAAAATAGCTCCTCCGTGCATTTCTTTGATAATGATCAGGAATGGGAAAGTTGAATCCATTAATCTTTCCTAATTGGGAATACAATGGTCATATGTGACACCTATTCCAACATCCCGGCTAAGGTCAACTAATTCCATACAGTAATGGATATTAAATCTGGGACAATTTTACTCCCGGACCCTGTTACTGCCCCTTTTCACATACGTGTAACTTAGTCACATAACGATTCAATGAATTAGAATTATTTAATAACACATGGGCTACCGTTGTGACTTTTTCTTTCCACTGGAATTTATTTTACTTGATGATAAATTTACTAAATGTAACCCAGAACGTTTGTTGGATTCAAAGGCAAATGGTCAGGACTGCTTTAAAAATAGTAAATAAATCTTACTCCTATCCTGTTTTAAATGATGTAATTTAACATCAGTGGTGAATGATATACGCAGGTGCTATTTGCCAGGGTACACGCTGAGACAACGCACCAGTGCCTCTAAATTATTTCGATATTTAATAATATCTTTAATTATTAACGCATTGATTTTACGCTTTTTAGTCTATTAAATTGGAGGTTGATTTGTCACAGAATCAAAGCAGAAGAGATATTTGGATGGAGAAATAATTGTTGATAAATGTAGGTTCATTTTTAATTGAATGCATACTGGCATGTTATTGTCTGCAAAAAGGTTGTGGATATATACACACATATATACTGTATATATATCTACTATATACCAGAAAATTACAGAAACATTCAGGCAGCATCTGCGGGAAGAGAAACGGACTTCACTAAGAGCTGGGGTAACTCAATAGGTCAAGCAGCATCTCTAGGTGACATATCAGGTCATGACCCTTCGTAGAAAGACAAGGAAGTCCACGTGTCTGCAAAGAATCGACATCATTCTTTTTCAGGCACGTGAATGAATTAAGACATTATCTATCTGATGAGAATTTTCAATGGATTTAAACGATGACCAAATTGTTGGGATGAATTGGTTACAATAAAGTGACAGAGGAAAGTAGCCTAAATAGGTCAGTTGGGATCTTCACTGACACCAAAGCAAAGACTTGACACCTTTCATTACAATTCTTTCTTCAATCAGCAGGGGGGGGGGGGGGGGGGGGGGGGGGGGCATTTCTCTGGACCTACACAAGGTTGGCATGGAGGTGACAAATGAGCCTGTGGAGCTATGCTGAACAATTCACCCGAACCAATTCTGAAGAAGAGTATTTGTCTCCTTTTCATCCCTAGACTTCATCACTCACCTTACAATAACACCCCCCCCCCCCTCACCGGTATCCACCTGTAACTTTCCAGGCTTTGTCCTGCCACCACCTCTTTTCTATCTTTCTCCCCCTAGTCTGAAGAAGGGTCCTGACCCAAAGCATCGCCTGTCCATTCCCTCCCGCCCGACTCACTGAGTTCCTCCAGCACTTTGTGTTTTGTTGCTGTAGCGTATGTTTTACTGCAATTAACCTGTGTAAAACAGTGAAGATCACATACAATGTTCTCTATTTTTTTATAGCTTTAAAAATATTGTATATACGTACAGAATTTTCAATGATCATCGTGGACAATTTATGGCGCAGGTAACAGAAATTAAAGTTATTCCATTTCCGACGGTTATTAGACCACCGATTTAGGTCAGATGGAAACTTCAGTAGAGTGGTGGCCGATGGAGCTTAGTATGGCCACGCGTGAGGTGATGCATTTGAGCGGTCAAATGCCAGCGGTGAATGCACAGTAAATGGCAGGACCCTGAGGAAGATTGATGTCCAGAGGGATCTAAGGGTGCAAGTCCATAGCTCCCTGAGAGTGGCAACAGAAGTGGACAGAGTTATGTAGCAGTGACTATCTACCTCTTTGATATCCTTCAAGTCAAGTCAAGTCAAGTTTATTTGTCACATACACATTCAAGATGTGCGGTGAAATGAAAGAGGCAATGCCTGTGGATTGTGCAATAAACCACAGAACAGAATAGAACAGAATCAATATTTACATATTAGAAAAAAACCCAGCAATTAAAAAAAAGACACAACAGTAAATTAGTACAGTAAATTAGTTCCTGATGAGATAAGAGTTTACAGTCCTAATGGCCTGTGGGAAGAAACTCCGTCTCAGCCTCTCTGTTTCCACAGCGTGACAGCGGAGGCGTTTGCCTGACCGTAGCAGCTGGAACAGTCCGTTGCTGGGGTGGTAGGGGCCCCCCATAATGTTGCTGGCTCTGGATCTGCACCTCCTGGTGTACCGGTCCTGCAGGGGGGGCGAGTATAGTTCCCATAGTTCAAGGACTATCCTTGAGCAGACTTTGCTAGCTTTATCGTGCACTAAACGTTATTCTCTTATCATTTATCTAGAGACTGTAAATGGATTGATTGTAATTTCTGATGGCTGGTTAACACGCAACAAAAAGCTCCCCACCGCAGCACACGTGACAATACACTGAACTGAACTGAGTGAGAAAGAAGGCATGCAGCATGCGTGCCTTCATCGGTTAGGGCATTGAGTATAGAAGTTGGGAGGTCACGTTGCAGTTGTATAAAACGTTGGTTCAGGCACATTTGGAGCATTGTGTTGAGTTCTGGTCACCACATTCCGGCAAGGATGGGGAGGCTTTGGAGAGGGTGCAGAAGAGACACAGAAGATAAAATTATCAGGATGGTGCATGGATTAAAGGGCATTACCTATAAAGGAGAGGTAGGACAAACTTGGATTGCTTTCCCTGGCTTGAGGGAGACCTGATAGAAGTGGATACAATTATGAGAAGCATAGATAATCTGAGCATTTTCCCAAGGTGCAAGTGCAAAGACTAGAGGGTGTAGCTTTAATGTGAGAATGGGACAGTTTAAAGGAGATAGGTGAGGCACGTTTTTTAAAAATGGAAAGATCAATGGGTGCCTGGAACATGCTGCCGGGGGGACTGGGCAGCGATGGGGGAGTGGGTGGTTAGGTGGTGTTAAAGAGGTTGTGGAGGGAGTGCCTACAACTGCAGTTTGCTTCCTTTCTCCATATGATGACATTTTGTGGGAACCTGGTGCTTTTTTAATGAAAAATCTGAAGCAGTTTCATCATCACTTTGTAGGACTTGGGTCAGAGACACATTTCTTGAGTTTTAAAGAAGGTACCAAATAAATTGAAAATTTTACATCAAAATGTTATTAAGCAGTAAATTAAAATGATTGGATTATAGATCTTTTTAAATGGTGCAACATCTTAAAATTGGATATAAAAACAGAAAATACTTGAAATGCTCAGCAAAAGTGTCTTCAGTTTCTCAATACTATTCAGAACCTTCTTCTCTAGTCACGGGGCAGTGAATCCCAGGGTATTGCCGGTCTTTTACGAGCTTTGAGCACATGATTGACTCATTCCCCGTCTGCCTGATCATCTCTTCCTGTAGGATGTCTGCTTTTGCAGACTGGTACAGGATAGGACAGTATATGTGAATGGGCAGGACAGTGCATACACACTGCCCTTTACTCCCTAAGTAATAGACTGGTGGGGTACGGTATTGCCCTTTCTGCAAGAATGTGATGGAAGTTCAATCAGCGTGGTCAATTGATATCCTATTACGTGGACATATTGCAATCAACTGTTGAGAGAGGTGGATACTACAGTTCTGCAGAATGAGTAAACATAAATATATTAAGTTCTCCGAGATTGAATATACAGTGAAAATGAATAATTGCAGTTTTTTAAATGTTTGCATTTCCACTTTCTTTGTACAGGCTAGACACGGAGTGAAAGTTAAGTTCTTCAAATGCCTGCCAGATTTAATTGAGCACTTTAAGAAACCTGACAAAGGTCTGGTGACACATTTACGTTATCCTCTAGAAAGGAGCAAAGCTAAGAACGAGGACGAAGATAACACTTATCAAAGTATGATTCAATGTTCTGTTTTATTTCTTATAATCCCAATATCATCAATATGATGGGAAAAAATTACCCTGGGCATTCCATTTAATCATTTCTTACACACCGTCAGCCAATTCTTCAACTGTCGGATGCGATTCAATTCTGTTCTGTGCTTTTATCTTATGTCGAAGGCAGTTAAAAAAAAAGATTGAGGTCAAATTGTGCAACATGTTTTAGGAAGTATCTGATCCTTTCAACTGGGTTCATGGTTTAAAGCCAGTATTTTTTTCAAAAAGTATGTATTATTATTTATTCAAACTTAAATTGTAGGGCGTTCCTTCAATTGAGCTCGCACTAATTTGACGTTAGAATGTGTCGATGGTCAGAGCCAATGTGTGGAGCATGGATTGTGAAAACCTGGAGAAGGAACTTAAACCAGAACAATGTGTAAGAAGGAACTGCAGATGCTGGTTTAAACTGAAGATAAACACAAAATGCTGGAGTAACTCAGTGGAACAGGCAGCATCTCTGGAGAGAAGGAATGGGTGACATTTTGGGTCGAGGCACAAGTCTGAAGAAGAGTCTCGTCTCGTCTCGAAACGTCACCCATTCCTTCTCTCCAGAGATGCTGTGTGCCCCCCTGAGTTACTCCTGCATCTTGAGTCTATCTTTAGTTTAAACCAGAACAATTTAGGAACAGAAAACATGTTGTCAGATGTTCTAAACCAGGGGTGGGCAACCTTGTTCTGCATAGGGGCCAGGACGCATGTCTGTGAGCGGATTGCGGGCCACATCTATCACGTGTAACATGGATCCCGCCCCCATCCCGCCCCAGATGGCAGGCATCAAATCACATGTTCACAGGCAGACAAAAATGCTGGAGAAACTCAGCGGGTGAGGCCAGGGCCGGATTAAGACCCATAGAGGCCCTAAGCCCTTAAAAGATTTTGGTGCCCCCATATATATGTAATTCAAAATATAAACAATAATAAACCATAAAATATTTTTTTATTTTTCAAAATGAAACAAAACTAACAGTAAGATGGAAAATAATGTTTATTTTTGTATTCTTCCACTTTATTTATATTTGAAAAGTTTTCTCCTACTTTTTTTCGAATATTATTTTAGCAAGTTTAAAGTGATGTATTTTGTGCCGTAAACCATTTACCAGTTCTGTGGTGCCCTCCTTCCCTTGATGCCCTAAGCACGTGCTTATTTTGCTTAATGTTTGATCCAGCACTGGGTGAGGCAGCCTCATGCAATTCTTGCATGTCTCACCCGCTGAGTTTCTCCAGCATTTTTGTCTACCTTAGATTTTTCCAGCATATGCAGTTCTTTCTTAAGAAGGTGCGTGGCCTTGCCGGCGGCTTTGCGCAGGATTGCGGTTCAGCCAGAGCTCGGCTGCGCTCGGGGTGGGCGCTCGGTGGGCCGGATGATTCCGGATAATGGGCCTGGGGCCGTAGGTTGCCGACTCCTGGTCTAAACAAATTTTAACATCTGTTCGTTTTTCATTTGTTTTTCTTTTATCTTGCAGATGTTGGTGACGCAGATTATGTAGAAGTAATTCCTTCATGAAAATAACTAGATTGTTGTACAGAAGAACAGCTTATTATTTTCATCACTGAAAAGTTCCCACATATTTAGTTTATTTATCAGCATCATTTGTATTTTTGCCCATCAGTATTTCCCCTTGGCCATGATCTTCTCCCTCCTTCTCTCAGACACCTTCCTCCAACCCTTTGCGTCCCACTCCCTCTCACTTGCTTCCCTGCATTAGACACCCCTCTGGTCTCCTGCTCTCCACCACCCTGCCTGTGCCAGCCTCATCCATCCCCCTAAGTACTCCTCACATTCCTCCCTCGGTCTTCAGCCTTGAGAAAGACCACACCAGCTCCCAACCACCTCCCCATACCTCGCCTCACCCTAACATTGTGCCAGGCCAGGCCAGTCAGGAACCCGCTTATGATCTGTGTGTCATCCTGAGGATAAAATATGTGGGGCACAGTATTGTCATAACCAACAGTGTTCCATCAGGCAGACAGGCACGAAAGCTCATGGCATCGTCCTAAATCCAGCCACTGGCACTTTTTTAACTTGTAGACAACATAACTGGCTTGATGGGAGTTATCAGGAAGTAATTAACACAAACACAAGGGGTATATGGATGGGACGTTCATGCTTAAAAAGAAGGAGCCCAGCAAGCTCAAGAAGACTCTCAGACGAGAGAAAAGATGGCAAGCACAAAGAGTGCACGGGGTCCAACACCTCATTGACATTCAATGACCTGCATGGATCCTGCAGCATTGTCAAGATCATTCATGGACCAAATCCCCCAAAACCCTGTCCATTGAGTGTCAAGAATGAAGGTTAACCTATCGAGGACAGGGAGGCAGCCATTGCCTGCTGAAAGGAGCACCTCAAACAACTTGAGTAACTCAGGGGGACAGGCAGCATCTCTGGAGAGAAGGAATGGGTGATGTTTTGGGTCGAGACTCTTCTTCAGACTTGGGTCTCAACCCGAAACGTCACCCATTCCTTCTCTCCAGAGATGCTGCCTGTCCCGCTGAGTTACTGCTGCATTTCGTGTCTGCCTGTGATTTAAACCAGCATCTTCTCAGTCGTGACTCTGTGCAAGGCATGCGCATCCTTGACTGAACATACAAGCTCTCCAGCACAGCCTTGCTTCCACAAGGGACTATCACAAAGGTCAAAATGGCCATAGGTAAATGGAAAAAACAATAGGGCCTTGGGTACAGACTACATCCCAACTGAAGTTTAAAAAACCTGGCACATCAGAAGCTCCGTCACAATTTCACAACCTCATCTTTCATGTCTGGAATCTAAAATATCACAGTCATGATCACCTTCAACACTGTGGTAAATGCATGAGGGTCTCCTGCCTGACGAAGGGTCCCAGCATGAAATGTCAACTATCCATGATCTCCAGAGATGCTGCCTCACCCACTGAGTTACTCCAGCACTTTGTGTCCTCTCGGGTCTCCCGTCTGCTAGAGAAAAAGGTGGTGTCTGTTTCTCCTCCACCGCTGACAAACCCTTGCTGCCTCAAATACAGGATAATATATGGCACCTCAGCAAGCCACCAGAGAACACACAGAACTGGAGCGTTAACCCTGATTTTGCGGAGACTGTATCAGTGGTGCCCAAAGAGCCTTGGCATGTCATCTATCAGTGTTTGGGTTTGTTCTCAAATACAAGATGGAGGTCTGTTTACATGGGACTGTATGAGAAGAAGAAATCCTTCTGCACATTATCACACAATGTGCTAACAAATGTGTAGGAAGGAACTGCAGATGCTGGTTTAAACCGAAGGTAGACATAAAAAGCTGGAGTAATTCAGTGGGGCAGACAACATTTCTGGAGAAAAGGAATGGGTGGTGTTTTGGGTCGAGACCCTTCTTCAGTCACTCCAGAGATGCTGTCTGACCCGCTGAGTTACTCCAGTTTTTTGTGTCTATCTTTGTGTAAATAAATGTTATCTAAATAAAATTGTAAAAGAGATTCCACTGCTGGGGATCTTAAAATTAAAAGTTCTCCAAGGATACATCACAACTCCCTTCAATAAGATCACAATTTATTTAATCCAAACTGGAAGTCTAAGTTTCACTGTACCTTAATTGATACACGTGACAATAAACAGGCCTTTGATGGTAGATTAAAATGCGGAGAAACTCAGCGGGTGAGGCAGCATCAATGGAGCGAAGGAATAGGTGACGTTTCGGGCCGAGACCCTTCTTCAGACTGATGTGGGGGTGGTGGGGGCGGGAAGAAGAAAGGAAGAGGCGGAGACAGTGGGCTGTGGGAGAGCTGGACAGGCGAGGGGAAAGATGGAGAAAGCTAGGACTACCTAAAATTGGAGAAGTCAATGTTCATACCGCTGGGGTGTAAACTACCCAAGCAAAATATGAGGTGCTGCTCCTCCAATTTGCGGTGGGACTCACTGTAGCCCAGGCCAGAGAGGTCGGATACGGAATGGGAGGGGGAGTTGAAGTGCTGAGCCACCGGGAGATCAGGTTGGTAATTGCAAACCGAGCGGAGGTGTTGGGCGAAGGGATCGCCAAGCCTACGCTTGGTCTCGCCGATATAGAGCAGTGACATCTGGAGCAGCGGATGCAATAGATGAGGTTGGAGGAGGTGCAGGTGAACCTCTGCTGCACCTGGAAAGACTGCTTGGGTCCTTGGATGGAGTCAAGGGGGGAGGTAAAGCGACAAGTGTAGCATTTCCTGCGGTTGCAAGGAAAAGTACCAGGGGAGGAGGTGGTTTGGGTGGGAAGGGACAAATTGACCAGGGAGTTATGGAGGAAGTGGTCTCTGCAGAAATACGGAGGGAGCGGTCTCTCTGCTGAGTTCCACCACCTCTCATCAGATGTCTTCTCAGGCCCTATCCCTGTCCAATCATCCTCATCTTCATCCTTCTATCTTAACACATCCTCAATGTCCTCATGGTCCTCCCCCCCCCCCCAACTTAGAACCATGATTATATATATATATATATTTTTTTTTTAAAGATTTTTTTTAAAGAATAAAGATAAAGCAAGAAAAAGATGAAAGAAACTAATAGAGAAAAAAGGAGACACAAAAGGAAACTACCAATAACAAGATTATGGAGATAGATCAAGGAAATGTTGAGTATATTCATCCGATCCCAAACTCAGGTTTCAATGCTGATTCCGTGCGAAACCAATTCACTTTTTCAAAAATTCAATGAATGAAGACCATGTTCCAACAAATAATTTTGGTTTGTCAATTAAGACAAGTCTTATTTTTTCCAAATGCAAGGTCTCGGTCATTTCCGTAATCCATATTTTAATTGTGGGGACTGCTGTTTTTTTCCAAAATTTTAGTATTTATTTTTCGCAGTTATTAGAGTGTAATCAATAAATTGTCTCTGACTTATCGTAAAGTTTGTATAGTCAAGTTCAGATAGTCCTAATTTTATTAATTTTGGCTCTGGGTCCAGTTGGATATTGATAACTTCAGAAATAGTTTTAAAAATGTCCACCCACAAATTTTGAATTTTTATACAAGTTACAAAGTTAAGTTGGCTTCTTGAAATTGACATCTATCACAGAGAGGGGAAATATTTGTAAAAATCCTATTTAGAAGACATTTAATTTTGCCTTCGAATAATGTAGTCTGTATAATATTTTGAATTGTGTCAAGGAGTGTCTAGCGTTTAACGAACAGTGATTTATATATTGTAAGCTTTCATCCCATGTGTCTTTTATTATGGGTTAAGCCAACTCGTCTTCCCATGCTCGTCTGTATGCTTCTGAAGACGGAACCTCAGTATCTAAAAGGATATTATAAATATAACATATTAATTTATTTGTATTGGGATGTCTATTCAAACAATCATCAAGGATTTCTGGACCCCTAAATCTATAATTTTGTGTGTGTAGTTTTACATAATCTCTGAGTTGCAAATATCTAAAAAAAGTATTAGCGTGCAACTCGTATTTCTGCTGTAGTTCCTGAAATGAGAGAAAATTGCCATTTTGATAAAGGTCTCCCACCATTTTAATTCCATGGGTTTTCCATTGGACAAATCCTCTATCTAAAACAGACGTTTAAAAGAAGGGTTATTTGCAATCGGGAGAAAAAGCGATAAATTACCCCATTTAAAAAAATGTTTTAATAATATTTTTATTAGAAGCATATTCATATCATAATACAAACATTTCTTATACATCAATCCTACATTGCTAATAGGTGGGAATCCTGATATCAAAATAATAGTGGTCCACCTTTATCAGTTGCGTATTAACTCTGCTTCTATTTAGTTTTTTTTATAGATAGAAAGTAAGAAAAAAAAGGCATGATAAAGAAGAATGGAGTAATTTATAAATAATACAACTTTGGAGATAGGTCCGTAGTTATAAAACACAACTATTCATCTAATCCTGAGCTTGAGTTTCAGTCAGATTCCCGTGCTGAACCAATTTACCCTTTCAAAAAATCAATAAATGGAGACCATATTCTATCAAATAATTCTTGTTTGTCAAATAAGACAAGTCTAGTTCTTTCCAAATGTAAGGTCTCTGTCATTTCCATAATCCACATTTTAATTGTGGGGGTTATAGGACCTTTCCAAAATTTTAATATTATTTTTTTCCCAGTTATTATACTATAATCTAGAAAGTTTCTTTGGTTTGTTGTAAGTCTTAGGCTTAGTTCTGATATTCCTAATATTATTAGTTTTGAGTCAGGATCCAATTGGGTATTGACGACTTCAGAAATTATTCTGAAACTATCCTTCCAGAAATTTTTGATTTTTATACAATTTACAAAAGTATGAGTTAAGTTAGCCTCTAAGTGCTGACATTTATCACAAATAGGAGAGATATGTGGGAAGATAATTCCATGGGTTTTCCATTGGACAAATCCTCTATCTAAAACAGACGGTTTAAAAGAAGGGGTATTTGCAATCGTGAGTAAAAGCGATAAAATTCCCAATTTTAAAGTGGGTTTTAATTGTTTCCACGTACGTACAGTGGCTTGCAAAAGTATTCATACCCCTTGAACTTTTCCACATTTTGTCACGTTACAACCACAAACGTAAATGTATTTTATTGGGATTTATGTGATAGACCAACACAAAGTGGTGCATAATTGTGAAGTGGAAGGAAAATGATACATGGTTTCCAAATGTTATTACAAATAAAAAACTGAAAAGTGTGGCGTGCAAAAGTATTCAGCTCCCCTGAGTCAATACTTTGTAGAACCACCTTTCGCTGCAATTACAGCTGCAAGTCTTTTGGGGGTATGTCTCTACCAGCTTTGCACATCTAGAGATTGAAATTTTTGCCCATTTTTCTTTGCAAAATAGCTCAAGCTCAGTCAGATTGGATGGAGAGCGTCTGTGAACAGCAATTTTCAAGTATTGCCAGAGATTCTCAATTGGATTTAGGTCTGGACTTTGACTGGGCCATTCTAACACATGAATACGCTTTGATCTAAACCATTCCATTGTAGCTCTGGCTGTATGTTTAGGGTCGTTGTCCTGCTGGAAGGTGAACCTCTGCCCCAGTCTCAAGTCTTTTGCAGACTCTAACAGGTTTTCTTCCAAGATTGCCCTGTATTTGGCTCCATCCATCTTCCGTCAATTCTGACCAGCTTCCCTGTCCTTGCTGAAGAAAAGCATCCCCACAGCATGATGCTGCCACCACCATGTTTCACAGTGGGGATGGTGTGTTCAGGGTGATGTGCAGTGTTAGTTTTCCGCCACACTTAGCGTTTTGCATTTAGGCCAAAATCTTCAATTTTGGTCTCATCAGACCAGAGCACCTTCCTCCACATGTTTGCTGTGTCCCCCACATGGCTTGTGGCAAACTGCAAAAGGGACTTCTTATGGCTTTGTTTCAACAATGGCTTTCTTCTTGCCACTCTTCCATAAAGGCCCGATTTGTGGAGTGCACGACTAATAGTTGTCCTGTGGACAGATTCTCCCACCTGAGCTGTGGATCTCTGCAGCTCCTCCAGAGTTACCATGGGCCTCTTGGCTGCTTCTCTGATCAATGCTCTCCTTGTCTGGCCTGTCAGTTTAGGTCATGTCTTGGTAGGTCTGCAGTTGTGCCATACTCTTTCCATTTTTGGATGATGGATTGAACAGTGCTCCGTGAGACGTTCAAAGCTTGGGATATTTATTTATAACCTAACCCTGCTTTAAACTTCTCCACAACTTTATCCCTGACCTGTCTGGTGTGTTCCTTGTGCTTCATGATGCTGTTTGTTCACTAATGTTTTGTAACAAACCTCTGAGGCCTTCACAGAACAGCTGTATTTATACTGAGATTGGATTACACACAAGTGGACTCTATTTACTAATTAAGTGACTTCTGAAGGCAATTGGTTGCACTGGATTTTATTTAGGGGCATCAGAGTAAAGGGGGCTGAATACTTTTGCACGCCACACTTTTCAGTTTTTTATTTGTAAAAAAAATTGAAAACCATGTATCATTTTCCTTCCACTTCACAATTATGCGCCACTTTGTGTTGGTCTATCACACAAAATCCCAATAAAATATATTTACGTTTGTGGTTGTAACGTGACAAAATGTGGAAAAGTTCAAGGGGTATGAATACTTTTGCAAGCCACTGTATAGCACTATGTATAATCGGATTTCCTCTGTATGTTTTTTATTCAAATTAATCGGAGTTAAAAGAATCAAGCCTATTTAAAAAGGTAAACAATCCTCCTTCTCCATCTTTAGCCAGTCTGGCTGTTGATCAATATAATCCAGCCAGAAGGTTATATTTTTTTAATATTAACTGCCCAATAATATAATAAAAAGTTTGGTAAAGCTAATCCTCCATTAACTTTGGACTTGCATAAATGTTTTTTATTTATTCTGTGATTCTTATAGAACCCTGATTATCTGCTGGTAACAGAGTTTTGGAAAGGAGAGAGAAACGGACGGTCTGGTCTTGGAGAATTGTGGAGGGGGATTGCCAGAGGTGGCAAGATCAGTGATGGTTTGGGAGATGGTGGTCTGGTGTTTGTCCGTTTTGGAAGAGGAATAGAAATGTCCAGTGGGGGGGGGGGGGGGGTGGGGGGTGGAGAGGGGAGGAAGGGAGGGGTTGAGGAACAATAAGGTTGGAGATTTAGTAAGGAGATAGAAATCTGAAGAAAGGACCCAACCGGAAATGTTGCATGTCCACTCCCGCTGACTGACCCACCAAGTTGTTCCAGCACTGTTTTTTTAAATCTACTGGTGCCTATCTTTAGGCCAGAAGTACCACGCCACCCCCCACCCCGTGCAAAAACTGTCCTCTAGCTCCAATGTTCCCCTGACTGCCATTACATGCCCTGCCTTCCCATTTCCATAATCTTATTCCCCTCATTCTGTTCCCATCTCTCTTTCTATGATTTGTATAATGGAAGAGAGTGGAAGAAAGGCCTATGTGCCTACTTGGGACATGTAAGGTTGGTTCTACTGTATATAATCTATTGTATATAATATTTTGATCATCATATGTCAGAGTATATGCTGTACCGCAGTTTTAGTCAATATTGTTGCAGGCCCCCGAATGCAGTGACTTTTCAAAGCACGTGAAGCAAGCTGTAGAAGGATCGTGACAAAAAACATCGCCTCCACAGATGCTGCCTGACCTTCCAGAGTCAAGGGCCCGTCCCACTTTCATGGCCTAATTCCTGACCTTTTTTACTCGTAGACATTTTTCATCATGCTAGAAAAAACAGGCCGACCTACATGATGCCATGAGTACCTACGACTAGCATCACGGCCTGCTACGACCTCGTGACAACCATGCTGCAAGTATGAGTCAAGGGCAAACTCGGTAGAGGTCGTGAATTAGGTCGTGAAAGTGGGACAGGCCCTTAACTCCAGCACTTTGCAGCAAAAGAGGGAAAATAGATCCGCCATGATCAAATGGCAGACTCGATGGCCGAATTCTGCTCCTATGTCTTTTGATTTTATAATCTTTGTTTTGATGCAGAATTTAGTCTCTTAATTTGGATGGAATATAAATGAACCACAAGCATATGACTACCTCCAGCTTCTCACCTTCTCCAGCGAATAACCTGGATTTGTTGTAAATAACTTTAATGTTCTTAACAATTATTGTTTTAATTTTTTCTAAATTAATGCACATTATTTGAATAAAACAATCTAATCTCTGGCTCTTGTTTCACATCAATTAGTCTGCCGTGCTTGCCGGTGATACTGAAGGATGACGTGCATTACTTTCCCTGCTTCCTTTTGTTCCCAGATGAAAATTTAAAATTTACAAATAGAAATTGAATTCATGAAAGGGCCTGTCCCACTTGGCATTTTTTTCGGCGATTGCCGGCGTCATTGACTGATGTATCAGGGTCGCTGAAAGATTTTGAACATTTCAAAATCCAGCGGCGACAAAAAAATGTTGCGACACTCGAGGAGACGCCACGCGTCAATACGTCGTCACGCCGCGGCTTTTTCGATGACCGGATACGTCAGTCAATGATGCCGACAGTCGCCGAACATATCGCCAAGTGGGACAGGCCCTTAAGCCACCATGTTCCATAATCATGGTAACTGTAGTACAGGCATAGCTATTTAGTAACATCCCACTTAATTATACATCTCTTTTAAACACACTGTTTACAAAATTATGATTTTAACCAAATTGTGGAAAAGATGAGTCCCAATCCAAAATGTCGCTTGTCCATTCCCTCCATTGCTGCCTGGCCGCCAAACTCCTCTGTACAACATCATCATATTGTAAACTGAACATTCCAACATTATTTAGGATAGGGCATTACATTGACAAATGTAATGCCCTATCCAAAATTCAAACTTTGAAAAAGCTTTTGAAAACTTTGAAAACTTTGAAAAAGCTCAAACTTTGCTCTTTCTGGGAGGAGAGAATGAAAGCAGAGATGCAAGAATTGTTGAAATATATGGCAGAGATGAAACAATGGACTGATGCTGAAATTCTCCCACTTTCAGGTAAACCCTGACCCCCTCCTCTCATCCACTCTTGTTATAGAGTCATAGAGGATTTAAACTAATGTGGCAGGGGGATGGGTACAAGAGCAGAGAGTAGAGTGTAAAATGAGGGTAGAAGCATTAGGTAGCAAGGTGAAAAGTAAAAGTGGCAGGCAGACAAAACCAGGGCAAAAATCAAAAAGGGCCACTTTTCAGCAAAATTGTATAAGGGGTAAGTGCGTTGTAAAGACAAGCCTGAAGGCTTTGTGTCTCAATGCAAGGAGTATTCGTAATAAGGTGGACGAATTGAACGTGCAGATAGATATTAATGATTATGATATAGTTGGGATCACGGAGACATGGCTCCAGGGTGACGTAGGCTGGGAGCTGAACATCCAGGGATATTCAATATTCAGGAGGGATAGAGAGAAAGGAAAAGGAGGTGGGGTAGCGTTGCTGGTTAGAGAGGAGATTAACGCAATGGAAAGGAAGGACATTAGCTTGGAGGATGTGGAATCGGTATGGGTAGAGCTACAAAACACTAAGGGGCAGAAAACACTGGTGGGTGTTGTGTACAGGCCACCTAACAGTAGCAGAGAAGTTGGGGATGGTATCACACAGGAAATTAGAAATGCGTGCGACAAAGGCAAAACAGTTATAATGGGTGACTTCAATCTACATATAGATTGGGTTAATCAAATTGGCCGGGGTGCTGAGGAAGAGGATTTTTTGGAATGTATGCGGGATAGTTATCTAAATCAACATGTAGAGGAACCAACGAGAGAGCAGGCTATTTTAGACTGGGTTTTGAGTAATGAGGAAGGGGTAATCAGCCGTCTTGTTGTACGTGCCCCCTTGGGCAAGAGTGACCATAATATGGTTGAGTTCTTCATTAGGATGGAGAGTGACATTGTTAATTCAGAAACAATGGTTCTGAACTTAAAGAAAGGTAACTTTGAGGGTATGAGACGTGAATTGGCCAAGATTGACTGGCAATTAATTCTAAAAGGGTTGACGGTGGATATACAATGGAAGACATTTAAAGACTGCATGGATGAACTACAAAAATTGTTCATCCCAGTTTGGCAAAAGAATAAATCGGGGAAGGTAGTGCATCCGTGGATAACAAGGGAAATCAGGGATAGTATCAAAGCAAAGGATGATGCGTACAAAGTAGCCAGAAAAAGCAGCATACCAGAGGACTGGGGAGAAATTCAGAGACCAGCAGAGGAGGACAAAGGGCTTAATTAGGAAAGGAAAAATAGATTATGAAAGAAAACTGGCAGGGAACATAAAAACTGACTGCAAAAGTTTTTATAGATATGTGAAGAGAAAGAGGTTAGTTTAAAACAAATGTAGGTCCCTTGCAGTCAGAAACAGGTGAGTTGATCATGGGGAACAAGGATATGGCGGACCAATTGAATAACTACTTTGGTTCCGTCTTCACTAAGGAAAGACATAAATAATCTGCCTGAAATAGCAGGGGGACTGTGGGTCAAAGGAGGAATTGAGTGAAATCCAGGTCAGTCGGGAAGTGGTGTTGGGTAAATTGAATAGATTCAAGGCCGATAAATCCCCAGGGCCAGATAGGCTGCATCCCAGAGTACTTAAGGAAGTAGCTCAGGAAATAGTGGATGCATTAGTGATAATCTTTCAAAACTCTTTAGATTCTGGAGTAGTTCCTGAGGATTGGCGGGTAGCAAACGTAACCCCTCTTTTTAAGAAGGGAGGGAGAGAGAAAACGGGGAATTACAGACCAGTTAGTCTAACATCGGTAGTGGGGAAACTGCTAGAGTCAGTTATTAAAGATGGGATAGCAGCACATTTGGAAAGTGGTGAAATCATTGGACAAAGTCAGCATGGATTTACGAAAGGTAAATCATGTCTGACGAATCTTGTGGAATTTTTCGAGGATGTAACTAGTAGCGTGGATAAGGGAGAACCAGTGGATGTGGTATATCTGGACTTCCAGAAGGCTTTCGACAAGGTCCCACATAAGAGATTAGTATACAAACTTAAAGCATACGGTATTAGGGGTTCAGTATTGATGTGGATAGAGAACTGGCTGGCAAACAGGAAGCAAAGAGTAGGAGTAAACGGGTCCTTTTCACAATGGCAGGCAGTAACTAGTGGGGTACCGCAGGGCTCAGTGCTGGGACCCCAGCTATTTACAATATATATTAATGATCTGGATGAGGGAATTGAAGGCAATATCTCCAAGTTTGCGGATGACACTAAGCTGGGGGGCAGTGTTCGCTGTGAGGAGGATGCTAGGAGACTGCAAGGTGACTTGGATAGGCTGGGTGAGTGGGCAAATGTTTGGCAGATGCAGTATAATGTGGATAAATGTGAGGTTATCCACTTTGGTGGCAAAAACAGGAAAGCAGACTATTATTTAAATGGTGGCCGATTAGGAAAAGGGGAGATGCAGCGAGACCTGGGTGTCATGGTACACCAGTCATTGAAAGTAGGCATGCAGGTGCAGCAGGCAGTGAAAAAAGCGAATGGTATGTTAGCTTTCATAGCAAAAGGATTTGAGTACAGGAGCAGGGAGGTTCTACTTCAGTTGTACAGGGTCTTGGTGAGACCACACCTGGAGTATTGCGTACAGTTTTGGTCTCCAAATCTGAGGAAGGACATTATTGCCATAGAGGGAGTGCAGAGAAGGTTCACCAGACTGATTCCTGGGATGTCAGGACTGTCTTATGAAGAAAGACTGGATAGACTCGGTTTATACTCTCTGGAATTTAGGAGATTGAGAGGGGATCTTATAGAAACTTACAAAATTCTTAAGGGGTTGGACAGGCTAGATGCAGGAAGATTGTTCCCGATGTTGGGGAAGTCCAGGACAAGGGGTCACAGCTTAAGGATAAGGGGGAAATCCTTTAAGACCGAGATGAGAAAGACTTTTTTCACACAGAGAGTGGTGAGTCTCTGGAACTCTCTGCCACAGAGGGTAGTTGAGGCCAGTTCATTGGCTATATTTAAGAGTGAGTTGGATGTGGCCCTTGTGGCTAAGGGGATCAGAGGGTATGGAGAGAAGGCAGGTACGGGATACTGAGTTGGATGATCAGCCATGATCATATTGAATGGTGGTGCAGGCTCGAAGGGCTGAATGGCCTACTCCTGCACCTAATTTCTATGTTTCTATGTTTCTATACAGCACAGAAACAGGACCTTTGGTCCAGCTTGTCCATTCTGTATCTACATCAGGTGCCCCATCAACATCAGTCCCACCTACCCACGTTTTGGCCCATATCCCTCTAAACCTTTCCTATCCATGTACCTGTTCCTGCTCTGGCACTGTTCCTTCCCATTCTTCCTTACATTCATCTCCCACCCATTCGCCATTTTCCTTTCATCCTCCCTGCTTCCCCTCTCCCCGTCATCCATATCCCACCCTCTTGCATTACATTTCACTCCTCCACATCTCCCCTTACCCCAGACCCCTTTGTATCCTTTTCCTCTCGCGTCTTACTCACTCACTCCACCAGTGGTAATCGCAAGCACTCCCTCTCCCCCCCCCCCTCCCCGCACCTGTATTCCAGGATTCTCATCAGTGAGGCCCTGATCCTAAATGTCATCTGTTTAGTTCCCTGCCCATCGAGTTCCTCCAGTACTCCGCGACGTAGAGCTTTTCTTCCGTCGCCTCCACCTCCGTGCCCATCTCCACCGGCCCCCCACCTCTTGGACTTCCCAGAACTGCCTTCTACCCTCTCTAGACCTCTTTATTTCTAACTGTTGGCGTGACACCAACCGTCTCAACTTTTCCACTCCCCTTACCTACACTAACCACACCCCTTCTGAACGTACAGCTCTACGCTTACTCTGCAGCAACCCGACAATATAATCAAACCCGTCGACAAGGGAGGTGCCATGGTAGTCTGGCACGCTGACCTCTACTAGGCTGAGGCCAGGCGACAACTCTCAGACACCTCCTCTGACTTATCCTTGGATCCATAATCCCACAGATGAGCGCCAGGCCTCACTCACAAACACTATTACTGAGTTCATCACTTTTGGCTGTCTGACTTTCACAGCCTCCAACATTATCGTTTCCCAACCCATTTTTACTTGCTCCCCAAAATCCGCAAACACAAATACCCTGGCAGACCCATTATTTTTGCCTGCTCCTGTCCCACGGAAATGATTTCCACGTACCTCGACTCCATCCTATCCCTCCTGGTCCAATCTCTCCCGACCTATGTCCAAGATACCTCATATGCCTTTCGTCACTTTAATGATTTTCGCTTTCCGAGCCCCCACTCCCTCATCTTTACTATGGAGGTTCAGTCACTCTACATCCCCCACCAGGAAGGCTTTAAAGCCCTCCATTTCTTCCTCAACTGCAGAACCATCCAATCTCCCTCTACTAACACTCTACTCCGCTTAGTGGAGCTGGCCCTCACCCTCAACAACTTCTCCTTTGCCTCCTCCCACTTCCTCCAAGCCCAAGGTGTAGCTATGGGCGCCCACATGGGCCCCAGCTATGCCTGCGCCTTTGTAGGGTACGTTGAACAATCCCAGTTCCAGGTGTACACTGACCCTATCCCCGAACTCTATCTCTGTTACATTGATGACTGCATCGGTGCTCCCTCCTGTACCCAGGCAGAACGCATGGACTTCATCAAGTTCACCACCAATTTTCATCCTGCACTCAAATTTACTTGGACCATCTCCGACACCTCCCTCCCCTTTCTTGATCTCACAGACTCCATCGCAGGAAATAGACAAATGACTGACGTCCATTACAAACCCACTAACTCCCACAACTATCTTGATTACACTTCTTCCCACCCTGCTTCCTGCAAAGACTGTATCCCCTACTCCCAATTCCTCCATCTACGCCGCATCTGCGCCCAATATAAGATGTTCCATACTAGAACATCCGAGATGTCCTCATTCTTTAGGGAATGGGGGTTCCCCTCCCTCATCATAGATGAGGCCCTCATTCATGTCTCCTCGGTACCCCGCTGCTCCGCCCTTGCTCCCCCTCCCCCTACTCGCAACAGAGACAGAGTCTCCCTAGTCCTTACCTTTCACCCCATCAGCCATCGCATTCAACACATAATCCTCCAAAATTTCTGTCACCTCCAACGGGATCCCACCATTAACCATATTTTCCCATCTCCACCGCTATCCGCCTTCCACAGAGACTGTTTCTTCCACAACTCCCTGGTTCACTAATCCCTTCCCACCCAAACCACTCCCTCCCCAGGTACCTTCCCCTGCAACCGCAGAAGATGCTATACTTTGCTATGAGATGCTATGTCGCTATTCCTCCTCCCTCGACTCTGTCCATGGACCCTGACAGTCCATTCAGGTTAGACAGAGGTTCATTTGCACCTCCTCCAACCTCATCTACTGTATCCATTGTTCAAGATGAGGATGTGGACTCTCATAGAAACATAGAAATTAGGTGCAGGAGTAGGCCATTCGGCCCTTCGAGCCTGCACCACCATTCAATATGATCATGGCTGATCATCCAACTCAGTATCCCGTACCTGCCTTCTCTCCAGACCCTCTGATCCCCTTAGCCACAAGGGCCACATCTAACTCCCTCTTAAATATAGCCAATGAACTGGCCTCAACTACCCCTCTGGCAGAGAGTTCCAGAGACTCACCACTCTCTGTGTGAAAAAAGTCTTTCTCATCTCGGTCTTAAAGGATTTCCCCCTTATCCTTAAACTGTGACCCCTTGTCCTGGACTTCCCCAACATCGGGAACAATCTTCCTGCATCTAGCCTATCCAACCCCTTAAGAATTTTGTAAGTTTCTATAAGATCCCCTCTCAATCTCCTAAATTCTAGAGAGTATAAACTGAGTCTATCCAGTCTTTCTTCATAAGGCAGTCCTGACATCCCAGGAATCAGTCTGGTGAACCTTCTCTGCACTCCCTCTATGGCAATAATGTCCTTCCTCAGATTTGGAGACCAAACTGACATACAGCGGCGAGACCAAACGCAGACTGGGCGATCGTTTTGCGGACACCTTTGCTCAGCCCGCCTGAACCTACATGCAGCTCCAGTGAATCCTGGCCGCCAGCACTCTGCGGATGGTCTTTGCATGTTCTCACTGTGACTGCGGTAAGTTTGTCTGGGTGCTCCGAATACTCACCCCTCCCAATATCCCACTTTCTCATCCATTCCCTACACAGTAGCAGCAATTTACAGAGGGCCAATTAACCTGCAAACCTGCACATCTTTGTAAAGTGGGAGGAAACCGAAGCACCTGCAGGAAACGCATACTGGGAGAATGTGCAAACTCCGCAAAGGCAGCACCCGAGGTTAGGATCGAGCCCACGTCTCTGGCGCTGTGAGGCTGCAGGTCTACCAGTTGAGCCATTGTGCCGTTCCTCTGGGAAGGGATCAACAGTTCTGGAGTCTGATAATAAGACCACAAAATGCAGTAAAATCCGAAACACTTCAAGTAGCATGAAAGGAGCATGTCAGATCCTCGCCTTGATCCGAATATAATAAACACACTTCAAGAACACTGAACACAAATACTTTGTTTTATTCGCCAACATTCTTTTACATCCTGGCAACACGTTTCCTCTGACCTTTCTGACTCATAGTAATACCTGATAAGTGACATCGTATACCATTCCAATAAAATTCAAATATGACATCAGTTGCCATGACATCCCTCCCTTATCAAACCAAAAATGGTTTGCGCATCATCATATTATAAATTGAACATTGCCACGTCATCTATGATATGTCATTTGTTACATTGATAACACGTCATTTTCACATGTCAACACATTTCATAGTCTTCATATCTCTTGGATGGTCTTCGCTGATGTTTTGGTCTGGCCACTGGTTCTGTCTGCATTGGATTATGATCTGTCATGTCCTGTTCCATCAGTTCATCATCTCGATTCTGTTTTCATATAGTCTCTTCTTCAGACTCGTGCATTCTTGCCCCCTCAATTTGGAAGTCTTGAGTCTGATCCCCGCAGTCTCAATTTCAGTCTACAGTGTTCCTGGACTATCACTACAGCGATACTTTTTCCACATATTATGTGTTTCTATCATATTTGACGTTCTGTCGATTGGAGCGTCACTTTATTCCCTTGTCTGGACACCATTGTGAATGGTTGTGGAAAAAAGGGTGTGTCCATTTTGATTGGACTTTCTCCTCTCACTACCACTCACCTCATCTCCTGGCATATCATCTGATGGTTTAGCACCTCATCTCCTGTCTACATAGAGCTTTGATGCCCCTTTCTTTTCTGCATCATATTCTCTCACTTCTTGGTCACTTACCATGTCACTAACCCATGGTATCTTGGTTCGGATTTTCCTTCCAAACAACAATTCTGCCGGACTCCTCCCTGTCGTGCTGTAGCTCTTTCTGCTGCTATATGATCAGAGCATGTCCTTCCAATCTTTGCCTTCTGCTTGGGCAATTCTCATCCTCTACTCTAGAGACTGGTTCTGACGTTCCACTTGTCCATTAGCTTGCGGCCACTTTGGTGTAACTTTGTTGTGGTACACACCTGTGTTCTTCATAGATACATAGAAAATTGGTGCAGGAGGAGGCCATTTGGCCCTTCGAGCCAGCACCGCCATTCATTGTGATCATGTAGTCAGCAAACTTCTGAGAAATGAACTGGGGCCTATTAACTGAATATAATGTCACTGGTAGACCATGTCTTGCGAAGGTTTCCATCAAAACTGCTAGTATTTTCCAAAGTTGTAGACTTCATTATTGCATACTCATAATGTCTGCTGTAATAATCAATCACAACTTGTATTGATTCTCCTGATGGAAGTGTGCCTAGAAAATCTACAGCAACATCTTCCCATGGACCTGTCAGCAACCATGTGCTTTGTATTGGTTCAGGTGGATTGGGTCTGCTTACCATCTGACATCCATGGTACGACCTCACATGTTGTGCTACATCTTTTTCCATACAAAATACTTTTGTACGAAGATTTTGTTTGGTTCCAACAACTCCTAAATGTTCTTTGTGAGCCAACTCGATCATCCTTGATCAGAATAGTAAGATTAAATGAGAACTTACCAAGTTTGAAGGTTGATCTGTATTTTACGAGGAGTCGCGGTGAGGGATTTCGTGAAGACCCCGCCAGCACGCATGCGCGGCATCCTTCAAAGCAGCGGTGTGGAATCACAGAAACAAACCATGACTAAAAAATAGTAAGATGAAAAATGTAGAACTTCCTGGTTGACCTTATGATAGGCGGTGCTAGCTCGAAGGGCCAAATGGCCTACACCTGCACCTATTGTCTATTGTCTATTGGTGGGATCTACGGAGTAGATGGAACATTTTGGTCAGCATGGGTAAGTTGAGCCGAAGTGCCTGTTTCCATGCTGTGTGACTGTGACTTTATCACTCGATATTCCACATCCTGTATATGTTGTATATGCAATCAAATTGTATCCTGGTGTTTCCAAAGCCCATTTTTCCCCTTCATCATCAGGTTTAGGTTAATTATTTTGCATGGACTATCCATTCCCAATATACCTCATTGCTTTTGCAGCGCCAGCCTCGAGCAGTGCCGTTCTCATTAAATAATTCTATATCTTTCTGTTTCCAACAATATAAAATTGTCTCCCCTGTAGTTATACCTTGGCAGTAGATGCAAGTTATTACTCAGATTTTCCATCCACCGAGATGAAATATTTCCATTCTTGGAATCTCGGATTAAACAGCATTTTTTGATTAACAAACCTCAAACAAATTCCGTCTATTAATTAAATTTTGACAAATTGTTGGCAACTTGGCAATCGCATTGATGCGGCCACCTGAGTTCTATCGAGATTACAAATAGGAAAAAAAAACACACACACATGCGCAGCACAGCATCAGCATAGAAATTCCTCCCATGCCCCACGAGGTAAATGCATGATAAAATAGCTCTTGCATGTGGGCACGATCTCCAAAATTCAGTTTAGTTTCTAGTTTAATCGAGATACAGCGTCAGATTCAGGCACTTTGGTCCACCGAGTCCGGTCTGACCAGCAATCACCCCGTACACTAGTTCTATCCAACACACTAGGGACAGTTTACAGAAATGAATTAACCTACACACCTGCACATCTTTGGAGGGCGAGAGGAAACCGGAGCACCTGGAGAAAACCCACGCGGTCACTGGGAGAAACTCCAAACGGACAACCCCCGTAGTCAGAATCGAACCCGAGTCTCTGCTGCCGTAATGCAGCAACTCTACCACTGCGCCACCACGCCATACAGTTCAGTTGAGGTGCATGGTACTGAGTTTTTGTGGAAGTGTGTGTAATTGTGTAGACTTACCTTCCATCTGAATGTCTCAAAGCAATTATCAATCCAGCTACTTTTACAATGAAGGTTCTGGGCATGCATGGAATTTACCTTACGAACACTTCCAAGATGGTGATGTTGGAAGGTGAAGAGGCGAGTCGGCGGCTGTGAACAGTCCGCAAACTCATCTTCCCCTCCCTTGGAAGTGCCTTAACGTTTCTTGATCAGCTCGGAAAGCGGTACATGGTGTCCTGGGAGCACAGAGATGGAGATCGGCAGCTGGAGGTGACAGATGGTGCGTTTACAGTGGTCATAAGTTCATAAAGAATGGGAGCAGAATTAGGCCATTCGGCCCATCAAGTCTCCGCCATTCAATTATGGCTGATCTATCTCTCTCTCCTAACTCCATTCTCCTGCCTTCTCCCCATAACCTCTGCCACCCGTGCTAATCAAGAATCTATCTATCTCTGCCTTAAAAATATCCACTGATCGCGGGTCACAAGTCTTAGGTCGTGCTGTCGGTGGAGATTTAGTTTAGTTTAGAGACACAGCGTGGAAACATGCCCTTCGGACCACTGAGTCCGCATCGACCAGCAATCCCCGCACACTCGCACTATCCTTCACATATTAGGGACAATGTACATTTACACCAAGCCAATTCACCTACAAACCTGTACGTATTTGAAGTGCGGGAGGAAACCGGAGATCTCGGAGAAAACCCATGCTGGTTACGGGGAGAACGTACAAACTCCGTACAGACAGCACCCGTAGTCGGGATCGAACCCGGCTCTGCAAGTGCTGTAAGGCAGCGACTCTACAGCTGCGCCACAGTGCCGAGGAGGCCCTGCAGCAGCCGGGTGAGGGAGTGAACCGAGTGGACTCAATGGCGTTACACTTGGTCAGGTCGACCACTCCTTGATCTCAGAGACTTGGCAGCAGCAGCGCAGCGACACTCTGCCTGGTGTTCCAGAAGAGGATCTATTATATTTGGGGCGGCACGGTGGTGCAGTTCTTACAGCGTCAGAAACCAGGGTTGGTTCCTGTCTACGGATGCTGTCTCTACGGAGTTTGCACGTTCTCCCCCGTGACCATGTGGGTTTTCTCCGAGTGCTCCGGTTTCTTCCCACACTGCAAAGACAAGTCAAGAGTCAAGAATGTTTTATTTCATATGTCCCAGAAAGAACAATGGAATTGCTAATTGCAGCAGCACAACAGAATATATAAACCTAGTACACTGTAAGCAATATAATAAACAAGAATAAAAAGGTCAGTGTGTGTACATACTCACATGTCACATGTATGTTATATATATCTATATAACTAAAAGTCTCATCTTGACCACTTCCTGTCTGCACTGTATATTGATTTTAGAAAAAAGCGCTATCATATATCGCTATGATTTTTGGCCATCTTACTCACAGTCCTCCTCTGCTGAGGCAGCCCCGAGGATCTTTCTGATCGATGAAAAATAAAAAAGTTAGGAATGTTAAAAAATCTTGAGATAGCTGATTGGTCCTCTCACATGTCAATCACCACGATGAAGGTAACGACCCTTCCGGAGGGGGCAGGCAGGACTATAAAACCATGGATGCCTGGATGTGAATCAGTCATTCTGGAAGATCGCGAGGGAGAGTCCTCAACTGTGATTCAACTGAACTGTGAGTCTGCAATGCACTTGCGATAAATGATTTGTTAGCCCTTAATGACAATGCAATGAGTTGTTTGGCAATTTGGTGTCCTGCACTCTGCTTGAAATGCTATGAAATTGAATTTGGTGGCCTGCACTCTGCTTGAAAAGCTATGAAATTGAATTTGGTGGCCTGCACTCTGCTTGAAATGCTATTAAATTGAATTTGGTGGCCTGCACTCTGCTTGAAATGCTATGAAATTGAATTTGGTGGCCTGCACTCTGCTTGAAATGCTATGAAATTGGGTTTGATGGCCTGCTCTCTGCCTGAAATGCTAGGAAATTGAGCTTGGTGTCCTGCACTCTGCCTGAAATGCTAGGAAATTGACCATGGTGGCCTGCACTCTGCCTGAAATGCTAGGAAGTTGAGTTTGGTGGCCTGCACTCTGCTTGAAATGCTATGAAATTAAGTTTGGTGGCCTGCACTCTGCTTGAAATGGAATTTGAAGGAATACCCATGAGTAAACTGCCAGCCCACCAGCCCTGAGTGAGTGATCTGCCATCCCACCAGCCCTGAGTGACTGAGCTGCCAGCCGACCAGGCCTGAGTGACTGAGCTACCAGCTCATCAGGCCTGAGTGACTGAGCTGCCAGCCCAAGAATTCATTCGGCCACAATGTCCATACCAGCCCTCTGGAAACCAGTCCCTTCGGCCCATAACAACCATACTAGCGCTCCAGAAAGCCCCCGCCCCCATTGGCGACCAATATTGGAATTGGTGGAGAGGTGGAATATTGCGTTGGGGGACCAGCCCTTCCGTGTGAACATGGGCCCCAACGGATATATACCACACTATGAAATGCTATGAAATTGAATCTGCTTGAAATGCTATGAAATTGAGTCTGGTGCCTCATAAGTTCATAAATGATAGGAGCAGAATTTGGTCATTCGGCACATCAAGTCTACTCTGCCATTCAATCATGGCTGTTCTATCTCTCCCTCCTAACCCAATTCTTCTGCCGTCTCCCTGTAACCCCTGTCACCCATACTAATCAAGAATCTATCCGTCTGAAGAAGGGTCTCGACCCGAAACGTCGCCTATCTCCTTCGCTCCTTAGATGCTGCTGCACCCGCTGAGTTTCTCCAGCTTTTTGTGTACCCAAGAATCTATCCATCTCTGCCTTAAAAATATCCATTGATTTGGCCTCCACAGCCTTCTGTGGCAATGAGGTGTTGGGCAGTTTAGTGCAGTTTTCCAACATCACTTGCAAACTGCTCAGCTCCAAATATATTTCCAATCCCTTCTGTGAATTGGATCTTCTGCCGAGACCTGTGGCTTTCTGTTCTGTGTCACTTTTTTCTCTAAATAATGCATCATTCATTAAAGATACTGTATGTGGACATTCATTAAAGATACTGTATGGTAGGTATATGGACGTGAAGGGAATGGAGGGGTATGGTCTGAGTGCAGGTAGATGGGACTAGGGGAAAACAAATGGTCGGCACGGACTGGAAGGGCCGAGAGGGCCTGTTTCCGTGCTGTAATTGTTATATGGTTATATGGTTATATTATATAGAGGGAGGGAGCGGTGGGCACGAAATCCCTCACCGCGACTCCTCTTAAAATACAGATCAACCTTCAAACTTGGTAAGTTCTCGTTTAATCTTACTATTTTACTTCGGAGTCACGTGAGTGACTTCGTGAAGATTTCAAAGCTCTGTGATTTCACACCCTGGACAACGTCCATGCTTATCACACTGCCGCCAGTCTGATGGAGGAAGGCTGTTAATGGAGTTCAGTCGAAACTGGCTGAAAAATCAACACAATTTATTAATCAAATAAACAACAAATAACCCCTAATTCGGGGACAGACATTCACTGAGCGGTTCCCAGGATAGCTTCTGCGAATGTCGCAGGGGCGACCAGTGGCTTGTTATAGAACCGTTGAAAAGTTTCTTCACTGGCCCAACCCGCAGTGGCAAGAACGTGGTCCATGGGCACCTCCATGGCCCTCGCCGCTGATGTGGATGCAGCCCTGGTGGAATGAGACTTAAAAAATGTCAGTAGCAACTCCTGCTGCATCCAACACCACCCTGAGCCACCTGGCGATAGTCTGTGTAGTCACCCGATGATGCAGAGGTTTATGACTGATGAGGAGCCCCTGTTCCTTCATCCTGATAACTCCAGTAACTCGGATGTAGTGGTGAAGATGGGTGACTATGCAGAGAGTGGCATCTACAGGGTACGCCCGAAATTCCATCTGCAGCCCATGCGCCCCTGGCCTGCGCTGTTTTAATAATTCTTTGACAAAGAAATTTATTTAACCAGGGGTGGCCACCATGCTGTCCAGTCGCAGTTTTTGTAACGTCTGGACTCGTTGGGCTGTAGTCAGTGCCATCAGCATCACCACCTTGAGGGTGAGCTGTTTCAGTGGTAGCTCATCCATTGGAGCCCAGCTCCTAAGTAGGGTCAGCACGATCCCCACATCCCACGTTACTGTATATCTGGGTCGTGGAGGGTTGGTGTTGAACACTCCCCTCATTAGTTTAGACACCAGGTGGTTGGAGCTGATACCTATATCCAGGTATGAGGACAACGCACTCCTGGCGCTGTTAATGGCACTGTAGCTGAGGCCAGCATCGAAATGGAGGCCCGCTAGAAACCCCAGGACATCTGGTATTGTTGCTGAGTTTGAAGATTTGATGGTCCGGGCACAGAACGCCTCCCATTTTCTGATCTGGGTGAGGTACTGTTTCCGAGTTGACTCTCGGCATGATGCGGCGATAAGGTCTATGGCTCGTGAAGAGATGCCTGCCCGGATGAGTGGTCTTTTCAAAACCTGCAGGCCAACAAGTTTAAATGACCATGGCAGGGATGACTAACCCCCGTAATGGGGTGAGTAATCAATTTGGGGTGTTTCCCAATCGCCATCCATAGTTGTTTTAAAATTTTAACGACCATCGGGTACCATGGTTGTGTAGGCCAGTCGGGGATGATCAATATGCCAGTTGCAGAGTCTAATTTAATTTTCTGCAATACCCGACTGATGAGGCAAAATGGGGGAAAAGCGTAGCGAAACCATTTCCCCCATGGATAGAAAACGCATCCATTGCTATTGCCCCAGGGTCTGGTTCCCATGACACATACGTTGGTATCTGATGGTTCAGCCTGGATGCAAATAGGTCAATATCTGGTGTCCCAAAATGAGCTATAATATCTCCAAAAATTTGGGGGTTCAACATCCACTCGATGTTGTCATTGAAGACTCGTGACCTGGTGTCCGCCACTGTATTAAGCTTCCCAGGCAAATAGGTCGCAGTAATCCAAATATTTCTTTCAATGCACCAGTGCCAAATTGTATTAGCCAATTCATCACAAGATAGCGACCTGATACCACCCATATGATTGATGTAAGCCACCACTGTAGTATTATCTATTTGAAGGCGGACATGTAAATCCCGTGAATTAGTACAGTAAGCCCACAATCCATGAAATGCCCCCAGCATTTCTATATAGTTTATCCCATGTGACTCGAGCACATGGGATAAATAGCACAACATCTGGGTTGCTTACTATGATGGGTCTATGACACTCTCTAATATTGTCAACCCACCATTGTAGCTCATTTCTAGCTTCCGGTGGTAACCGAATTGGCCGAACAAAGTGCCCAGCATTTGTTTTTAATGCGGTGATTTTTGCTCTTTGTAAATTTCGGTAGTGTAGCAGTCCGAATCGTGCAGCTGGGAATGTAGCTACCAATTTGCCTATAACTTTTGCTGTTTGCCGAATAGTCGGTACCCTGGCGCAAGCAAGATTGTGGCACTCTTCTATTATAGCAGTAGCTTTATTAGTTGGGATGGTAATCTTCATTAAATTGGTGTCTAGGGTGAACCCCAAATAATCCATAACCCGTACCGGATGCAATTTTGATTTGTCTGGATGGATTACAAACCCCAGCTTCTCGAACAGAGCCTTGGTTGCAGCCACTCCTTGAATTGCCAATTGGAGGGTCTGACCTACTATAAGAATATCATCCAAATATGCCATTACCATATAATTTTGTCGACGGAGAAGAGCCAATATAGGTTTTACCAATTTGGTAAACAGCCTAGGGGCTGTGGCGATTCCATTGGGCAATGCCTTGTACTCCCATAATTGACCCTTCCAGACAAACTTTAGAAATTTCCTGTGAGCCTCAGCGATGGGCACCGTATAGTATGCATCTTTCAAATCGATGCATGCCATAAAGTACCCTGGGTAAAGCATCTGCCTAGCTGTTTCTAAAGTATCCATTTTGAAATGGGTATATTGTACAAAAGTGTTCAACTCAGTTAAGTCTATTATAATCCGATATCCCCCATCTTTTTTAATTCTGGTGAAAATATTAGACACAAACTCAACAGGTTCATGCTCGGTTTTGCCAATTACCCCTTTTTCTGCTAGCCGTATAATTTCAGCATGTCCTGCCTCTACCTCTTTTTGGGATAAAGAAAACTTCCTATGAGGCGAATGCTGAGTAGGGGAATTTATACCTCCAATAAATTCTATAACATACCCTTGAACACTTTGTAAAATAAACTCATCTGTGGTGACAGTTTTCCATATGTCCAAGAAACCCCGTAATCGCCCACCTATTCATGCGGGAGGAGATGCTACGGCATGAGAAGAACCAGACCCCCTTACCTCCATGGTTAATGGCGGTTCCGTACGTACGGTATTTTGGGTGGATGTTGTGGAGGTTGACGGGGCGGCGGCCGCATCTTCCATGCAGGCCGCTGTTGGCCTTGCCCTAAAGGTCGTTGTGTTTGATGAGATGGAGGTAGGTAGGATCTTTGTGCCCTGTCCGGCAGCCGTGGTTTCCAAGTTGTATTAGGCTGTTGCCGGTGATATGGGTGAAGTCTGGACGACGGAGGTTTCATGAGGCCCGCTGTTTTGGCCTCCTCGTCCAATTCCTTCACCTGTTTGGACAGGTCTCCGAATAACTGATGCGGCGGTGGAGCGGTTGATGGTCGGCACAACCCCACGAATTTGGGGTTGAGTGTGGGCTTTATGGAGCTCTTACGCAGGCAGTTTATTTCATACTGGGCGTTGCATAGGAGTGCCAGTGCATCTTGCTGTTCACTGGACACATTATCCCTGTCCAGGGTCCTAGCAAACGCCGTTATGCCCGTGGAGAGAACTTTTAAGATACGCTGGAGGCGGACATCCTGCATCCTGGTGGCCGTACTCAAGTGTCCCCAGATCTGGGCATTAACCAAGGGCACTGAGGTTGATGCAGTTCTCGGGTGGTTTTATTTTCTCCAAGGTATCATTGAGAACCTGACTCTGAAGTTGGTGCGTAGTCAGGTAATCAATGGTGCCCGCCAATTTGTGGTGCAGAGGTTCACCTGTCTGGGTGGTAGCGGCAAACTTACTCACCACTTCCAGCATATCCTCCTCATGCTCTGGCTCAGCGGTCACTGGCTGTCCCGGGTCGTCTTCAAACGCAGCAGCTGGGCAATCACTCACGCTTCTGGCTGGAGACGATGAGATGCTGAATGGGGTCCTCACACGGCTAGTGGATGCCCGCGAGTCCCGCTCTTCTCGTTCCCGGTCCCGCTGGAGGAGTTGCTCCACTAAGAGCTCCAACCACTCAATGCGACCGTCCCTGCTATCTGCAGCGGACAAGCCGACTTCCCCAGGCCCTGCAAATTCACTGGGGCTTCCACCATCGGACCACACCCCCTTAGGGTGCTGTCTAGGGTCCGATGGCAGGTTGTCGTGACCTACAGCCCAAGTAGGATCATACGACCCAGCACGGACTCTCCGCTAGTGTGTCTTCTCCCAGACTGTGGCGGCCCACCTGTCTGATATGAAGGCAGGTGAGTTGAATCGGCGCCGGCCCCCGGAACCTGGCTCCCCGGAGTCCGTGCAGGCTTACCTCCACACTTGCCCATCTTTTGGCGTGGAGGCGCATGGTCGGCCGCTCCCAGAGCTGAGCTGACCGACCGCTTCCTGCTGCCACCTCCGCCCTTGACCGCAGCCTGACGGGGTGTTTTGTCGGCGGTATCTGCTCCAGCAGGCCTACTCGACGCAGCAGTGATATTGCCAGACTGCACTACGGCAGATCTCCCTGGCAGCGGTACGTTATGCACATTTGCAGGGCTCCCCTGTCGTGCAGCTGTCCCCCGGCCCAGCCCCCTCGGGTCTTCTGGAGCTCGGGAGGGGTTGCTTGTGGAAAGCGAGACCCCTTGCCACGTACCTGTTTTCCCCCTCTTTTCTTGGGGGAAGGGGGCACGAAGTCTGGATCCATATCCAGCTCCGGTTCGGTAAACCACTCGGGTGAGTCGGCCCCTGAATCAGCGGGAGCGCCCGACTTCCGCAATCCAGCCCCTACATGCCTCGAAGCTGCCGGTATTGCTTGCAACTCCGGGGACAAGGGCCTTTGGCTGGTCGAGGCTCGGCTCCTCGACAGCGTTGCCTTCTTCTTGCCCTTGTCCATCCTGTGGAGTAAAGGTAAATACTTACCTGCCGACCTTATGAAGGAGCCCAAGGAGAGAGCGCACTCCCCCCCCCCCAGCCTGCCGAATGCGCGCGACGATATGCCGCGCATGCGTGCTGGCGGGGTCTTCACAAAGTCACTCACGTGACTCCGAAGTAAAATCAGAATCAGAATGCCTTTTATTGTTATTCAAACAGCTTGGTTTGAATGAAATTGCATTTTCTACAGTCTTACATTACAAAAAAACCCAAGACCCACACTTAACACAGTTTACATAAACATCCATCACAGTGAATCTCCAAACACCTCCTCACTGTGATGGAAGGCAAAGTTTTGTCTCTCCCGTTCCTTATTTTTCTCACGATGTTAAAGCCCTCGGCGGGCGGTGGTAAGTCCCGTGGGTGTTAAGGCCACACCGGGCGATGTAAGGTCCTGCTCCGGGTCTTGATGTTGGAGTCCCCAGCGGGCGATGGTAAGTCCCACAGCCATTAAAGCCACACCGGGCAATGTAAGGCCCCGCTCTGGGTCGTTTTTAACCCCACGATTCGGGCGGGAGAAGTTGCCACTGCGGGAGCTCTGAAAAGCGGTCTCCCACCAGGGACCCGTGAGCTCCCGATGTTACCGTCCACCGGGCCTGTGGCTGGAGCCTCTGGAGCTCCGAAGTCGTGTCGCAACGGCGTGCCACCACAGCTCTCTATGCTCCGAAGCCGGCCAGCTCCACGATGGTGAGTCCGCAGGCTCTGCGACTGGAGCCCCAGGTCGATTCTGGTTGGAGGCTGCCAGCTCCATGATGTTAGGCCCAACGACAATGGCAACTCGACACAGAAAAAGACGGGTCCTCGTACAGAGAAGAGATTAATAAGTTTCCCCCACCCCCGCCCCCCACATATACATGGCTAAAAATAATATAAAAACTCAAACCAAGATATCCACCTAACAGGACAAAAATTTTTAAAAGACAGACGGACTGCAGAGGCCACTGCCACGAGGCGCCGCCATCTTGGGTCTCAGCTTTGTTGGCACTACGATCCTGTTTCCTCTCAGTACACACCTTCCAATTGTGCATAGTCTATCTTTGATAGCTGCATATGTCCTGGGAGGACATTGCTCCCAATCACCTCTTTGGATCCGCTCTCTAACATCTTGTAGTTCTGGATCCTAGTCCGACACTATCTCGCTTGTCAACCTCCTCATTGGCTCTGCTACAGTAGCTAGGTTTGGAAGGAATAAATCTTGCACAAAAATTCACCAAAAGCACAAAAACACCTTACTTCAATTTCATCTCTCGGTTCTCGAACCTCTTCCACAGCTTTAATCTTGCCCACAGCTGGATTGGCGCGGTAAATGGTCACCTTGTGGCCCAAAAAACAGTTATTTTCTGAAACGCCAAGCAAACATTTGTCCACTTTCACTGTCTATCCAGCAGCCACCAACCGAACTAATATCTACCCGAGTCTCTTATCATGTTCCTCGTATGTAGTGCCATGAATAATATTTGCAGTTCCAGGAATTCAAATTACCTTTTGATTTTCATATTGGTAAATCTCTGGTGCAGTATTGACTACAAACAACATCCTCTTATATCGATATAGTCCGTAATGGGTGACTTAAGTAGTTACTTTCCTTGACTCTGGGTCCAACCCCAACTGTTGATAACCCCACTTTAGGTCTAGTTTTGAAAATACTTTGCTTGTAGATAGCTCAAGTAGTCATAACAGTCAGGGGATATGGGGAGAAGGCAGGAACGGGGTACTGATTGTGGATGATCAGCCATGATCACATTGAATGGCGGTGCAGGCTCGAAGGGCCGAATGGCCTACTCCTGCACCTATTGTCTATTGACCTCATTGACAGTAGGTATAGGGGATCTCTCTCATATTATTGCCTGATTTACTAGTCTCATGTCCACTCAGAGCATTATCTCTCCACGTGGTTTTGGTGCTAGTACAACAGGACTGACCCATGGTGTTGTTTCTTCAACAGGTTCAATGATACCCTATTCAATGAGCTCTTGGATCTTAGCCTCAACCTTTTCTCTTAATCCAAATGGAGTTCTTCTCATTGGTTGTCATACAGGCTTGATATTTGGGTCTATCTTCAGTTTGACAAACGACCATGCAAATTTTCCAATGCCTTCAAATACTTGCTTGAACTTCACTGAAGTCCGCTTATGACTTCAGTGAGTTCACATTTATCCCAATGGAATGGATGAAACACTTTCTTGTCACATGTGACAAGGCACAGTGAAATTCCTTGCTTGCAAATAGCGGCGACCATCGGTGCTGACAAGTACATCGGCTCTTCCTTTGTTCTCAACACCCTCCCCCATCCCTTACGGCGGTCCCCTCACGCCGGGTCCTCCATTCTTCTTCCCCTCCCCCCCTCACGGTGGTTCGCCCATGCTCTCATCGACCCGCGAGGCTTCACCGCTGCTCGGGCCTTGCTGCCGTGTGACTCCATCCCCGCCGCCGAGGCTTCACTGCCGTCGCCAAGGCCCCATCGCCGCCTCCGAGGAATCACCGCTGCCGAGGCTCACCACGGCCATCGAGGGTCCATTCGGTCGAGGCAGCCTTTGCCGCCCGGCTTTTCCGCAGCCTCCTGGGAGGCCTAAGCGCAGCACACATCATGCTTGCTCCATCTCTCTACTCATGAGTGGCTCTTCTTTCTCCTCAATGACCACAAATTCAGCCATAGTTTGCTTATCACCAGCTTGGACCTCTGCCTCAAACATCCAACCGTCTGGAGTGGTTTCAATGATGTATAAGGATAGAATTTCTTCTCACACTTTCTTGAAGTGCATTTTATCTTATTCCGTTTTATGTCTTCAGTGTTCTATCAACAGCATTGCTGTCACTTACCGAGTCTACTATAATGTCGACTTCTACACCTACAATTCTCACCACCACCTTTTGCGTGCTTATTGTTGATAGCAAATGCATATCCTGCACCATCCATGCTTCATCATATTTACATTCACTCGAACTTGTAAATTCTAATAGTATCCACCTCTCTGCCCTCTTCTTCCTCCAAATGTATTTGTTTTTCCATCATGTCTCTTTGATTTGCCTGGAGTTCGACACTTATTTGCAAAATGGTGTTTTTTCCCCACACTTTCTGCGCGTTTGACCCCTGGCAGGCAACATGAATCCTTGGCAAAATTCCTATATCTAAAACACTCGCAGCTTAAGAATGATCCTTACCATGTCCATGTCCCTTGCGAGTGCCAGTAGATGACATCTTGTTAACGTGGCTTCCTTCATCCAATCTCATGGTCTGATACTGGGTTTCTACCGCTTCAAATGAACAGGCAGTTGTCATTGTTTCCACTAATGTTAGCGCGTCACTTTCTCCAACAACTTGCATCTCAAGTCATTTAATTTGCAACTTTGTTCAACCTGATCCATGATTTGATTCTACAATTCAGCTCCATAGTTGCAGCCCTCAGAAACTTAATGTAATCTTGTGACAAACTGAGCAATGCTTTACCCCTTTCTGTCAATTGCAAGAATACATGTCATTGAAATGTAGCATTTGTTTGCACCACATAATGCTTCTTCAAAGCAGCAACAGTCATCACATAATCTGCTTTTCCTCCTGTCTCTGGAAGTGTTTTCAAAGTCTCCTGAACAGAAGCTCCAGCACTGTACAATGCTCTCCATCGTGTGTGCTGCATCAGCGTTGCTCCTTCAACAAACAGACCTAAGCTATCTGCATAGGAGTCAACTTCCTCTAACCTTGCACTCACAACACTCGCCTCCCCATTCGGGTCGAATAAATTAAAAATTCTAATTCCCACTGTTTCGTTGATGCCAAATCTGCTTCAAAAGTTGAACTACTAGTTCATCCTCGTCGCCAATGTCAGATCCTGCCTGTATCCGAATGTAATAAACACGCTTCAAGGACACTGAACATAAATGCTGTGGTTTATTTGTCCACCATTCCTTTACATCCCGGCAAGATGCATCCTCTGACCTTTCTGACAGAGTAACCCGTTATACATTCAAATATGCCATCAGTTACCATGACAGAGAGGAACAGATATATAGATCCTTCTTCACAAATGGGCACTGTAAACTCGTCAGTTAATCAGTCCCTGTAAACTGAGGAAGGGTCCAACCCGAAATGTCAGCCGTTCCTTCTCTCCAGAGATGTTGCCTGTCCCGCTGAGTTACTCCAGCATTTTGTGTCTATCTTCGGTGTAAACCAGCATCTGCAGTTCCTTCCGACACCTGTAAACTGTGCGATGTGTGGTGTGTGTAGCTGGTGGGACAACCTGAGGGAGTGGATGAGATTGTGAAACGGGATGTATGACGGTCACCGTTAAGGCGGCGTGCATGTTCCAACGCGACGGGATCCCAGAATCATGGTGCAAAGACTCAGCAGGTCGAGCAGCCTCCATGGAGAGGTAACCCCGGGCAACGACGGCCGGCATTGTGACCTCAGGCCGCCGGCACCGCGCATGTGCACTACCGGCACACGCCACCGGTTGCACGTTTGTGCGCGTGCGCGTGGCCGGCATGTTGAGCCGGTCACCGCTGTTACGCATGCGCGTTACCGGCGCAGGCTGCCGGCTCCACAACTACGCATGCGCGTTACCGGCCTGCTCCCCCCCCTCCCCGCCGCTACTGCGCATGCGTCCAGTCGGCGTGCCCGGGAAGATGGTGGCGGGCGTCACGTGAGAGGGAGTGAGGGGATCGCTGGCTGCGGGCTGCAGGCTGCAGGTACCGGGGAGGGAGAGAGGGCCGGGACTGCGAGAGGGAGCCGCAGCCGCAGCCGCAGCCCGAGCCCGAGCCCGTGTAGAGGCCGGGCGGGCGGGGAGAGCCGTTGGGTGAGCTCACTTGGTGCCGGGGTGGCTGCCTCCTCCCTCCCTCACTCACTCCCCGCCCGTTGCGGGCCAGTGTGGCGGGGTGAGGGTGGAGGGGGCACCGTGGGGGAGGCCGGTGTGGAGGGCCGGGGGAGGTGACCGCCGGGCCGGCTCCTGCCCGCCCGCCCGCTGCCGACTGGCAACTCCCCCCCTTCCCCCTCCCGCCCGCCGCGGGTGGAAGCGGCGCCCGTTCAAATTTCCGCGGGAAGCACCAGCGGCTGCGTGAGTAACCCAGACACACAGCGGGAATAACCCGGACACACAGCGGGAATAACCCACACACACAGCGGGAGTAACCCAGACACACAGCGGGAGTAACCCAGACACACAGCGGGAATAACCCAGACACACAGCGGGAATAACCCAGACACACAGCGGGAATAACCCAGACACACAGCGGGAACAACCCAGACACACAGCGGGAACAACCCGGACACACAGCGGGAACAACCCGGACACACAGCGGGAACAACCCAGACACACAGCGGGAACAACCCAGACACACAGCGGGAACAACCCAGACACACAGCGGGAACAACCCAGACACACAGCGGGAACAACCCAGACACACAGCGGGAATAACCCAGACACACAGCGGGAACAACCCAGACACACAGCGGGAACAACCCAGACACACAGCGGGAACAACCCACACACACAGCGGGAGTAACCCACACACACAGCGGGAGTAACCCACACACACAGCGGGAGTAACCCAGACACACAGCGGGAATAGCCCACACACACACAACGGGAGTAACCCAGCCACACAGCGGGAGTAACCCAGACACACAGCGGGAATAACCCAGACACACAGCGGGAGTAACCCAGACACACAGCGGGAGTAACCCAGACACACAGCGGGAGTAACCCGGACACACAGCGGGAGTAACCCAGACACACAGCGGGAGTAACCCAGACACACAGCGGGAATAACCCAGACACACAGCGGGAATAACCCACACACACAGCGGGAATAACCCAGACACACAGCGGGAATAACCCAGACACACAGCGGGAATAACCCAGACACACAGCGGGAGTAACCCAGACACACAGCGGGAATAACCCAGACACACAGCGGGAGTAACCCGGACACACAGCGGGAGTAACCCGGACACACAGCGGGAGTAACCCGGACACACAGCGGGAGTAACCCACACACACAGGGGGAATAACCCAGACACACAGGGGGAATAACCCAGACACACAGCGGGAATAACCCAGACACACAGCGGGAGTAACCCGGACACACAGCGGGAGTAACCCGGACACACAGCGGGAGTAACCCGGACACACAGCGGGAGTAACCCGGACACACAGCGGGAGTAACCCGGACACACAGCGGGAACAACCCGGACACACAGCGGGAACAACCCGGACACACAGCGGGAACAACCCGGACACACAGCGGGAACAACCCAGACACACAGCGGGAGACCCGGACACACAGCGGGAACGACCCGGACACACAGCGGGAACGACCCGGACACAGCGGGAGTAACCCAGACACACAGCGGGAGTAACCCAGACACACAGCGGGAGTAACCCAGACACACAGCGGGAGTAACCCAGACACACAGCGGGAGTAACCCAGACACACAGCGGGAGTAACCCGGACACACAGCGGGAACAACCCAGACACACAGCGGGAGTAACCCAGACACACAGCGGGAGTAACCCAGACACACAGCGGGAGTAACCCAGACACACAGCGGGAGTAACCCAGACACACAGCGGGAGTAACCCAGACACACAGCGGGAGTAACCCAGGCACACAGCATGAGTAACAGGCACACAGCATGAGTAACCCAGGCACACAGCATGAGTAACCCAGGCACACAGCATGAGTAACCCAGGCACACAGCATGAGTAACCCAGGCACACAGCATGAGTAACCCAGGCACACAGCATGAGTAACCCAGGCACACAGCATGAGTAACCCAGGCACACAGCATGAGTAACCCAGGCACACAGCATGAGTAACCCAGGCACACAGCATGAGTAACCCAGGCACACAGCGGGAGTAACCCAGACACACAGCGGGAGTAACCCAGACACACAGCGGGAATAGCCCACACACACACAACGGGAATAACCCAGCCACACAGCGGGAATAAGCCAGCCACACAGCGGGAGTAACCCAGACACACAGCGGGAGTAACCCAGACACACAGCGGGAGTAACCCAGACACACAGCGGGAGTAACCCAGACACACAGCGGGAGTAACCCAGGCACACAGCATGAGTAACCCAGGCACACAGCATGAGTAACCCACGCACACAGCATGAGTAACCCACGCACACAGCATGAGTAACCCACGCACACAGCGGGAATAACCCACACACACAGCGGGAATAACCCAGACACACAGCGGGAGTAACCCAGACACACAGCGGGAATAATCCAGAAACACAGCGGGAGTAACCCAGACACACAGAGGGAGTAACATAGAAACACAGCGGGAGTGACCCTGACACACAGCGGGAGTGACCCAGACACACAGCGGGAGTGACCCAGACACACAGCGGGAATGACCCAGACACACAGCGGGAATGACCCAGACACACAGCGGGAATGACCCAGACACACAGAGGGAATGACCCAGACACACAGCGGGAATGACCCAGACACACAGCGGGAATGACCCAGACACACAGCGGGAATGACCCAGACACACAGCGGGAATGACCCAGACACACAGCGGGAATGACCCAGACACACAGCGGGAATGACCCAGACACACAGCGGGAATGACCCAGACACACAGCGGGAATGACCCAGACACACAGCGGGAATGACCCAGACACACAGCGGGAGTAACATAGAAACACAGCGGGAGTAACCCAGACGCACAACGGGAATAACATGGAAAATAGGTGCAGGAGTAGGCCATTCGGCCCTTCGAGCCTGCACCGCCATTCAATATGATCATGGCTGATCATCCAACTCAGTATCCCATACCTGCCTTCTCTCCATACCCCCTGATCCCTTTAGCCACATCTAACTCCCTCTTAAATATATCCAATGAATAATTATCACTGATGCATCCATTATTTCTGGGGCTACTTCCTTAAGCACTCTGGGATGCAGCCTATCTGGCCCTGGGGATTTATCGGCCTTTAATCCATTCAATTTACCTAACACCACTTCCCGACTAACCTGGATTTCACTCAGTTCCTCCATTTGACCCCCGGTCCCTTGCTATTTCCAGCAGATTATTTATGTCTTCCTTAGTGAAGACAGAACCAAAGTAGTTATTCAATTGGTCTGCCATGTCCTTGTTCCCCTTGATCAATTCACCTGTTTCTTACTGCAAGGGACCTACATTTGTTTTAACTAATATTTTTCTCTTCACATATCTATAAAAGCTTTTGCAGTCAGTTTCTATGTTCCCTGCCAGTTTTCTTTCATAATCTATTTTCTCTTTCCTAATTAAGCCCTTTGTCCTCCTCTGCTGGACTCTGAATTTCTCCCAGTCCTCTGGTAGGCTGCTTTTTCTGGCTAATTTGTATGCTTCATCTTTTATTTTGAAACTATCCCTGATTTCCCTTACCACCGATGCACTACCTTCCCTGATTTATTCTTTTGCCAAACTGGGATGAACAATTGTTGTAGTTCATCCATGCAGTCTTTAAATGCCTTCCATTGCATATCCACCATCAACCCTTTAAGAATCAATTGTCAGTCTATCTTGGTCAAATCACGTCTCATACCCTCAAAGTTACCTTTCTTTAAGTTCAGAACCCTTGTTTCTGAATTAACTATGTCACTCTCCATCCTAATGAAGAACTCAACCATATTATGGTCACTCTTGCCCAAGGGGCCACGCACAACAAGACTGCTAACTAACCCTTCCTCATTACTCAATACCCAGTCTAGAATAGCCTGCTCTCTCGTTGGTTCCTCTACATGTTGGTTTAGAAAACTATCCCGCATATATTCCAAGAAATCCTCTTCCTCAGCACCCCTGCCAATTTGATTCACCCAATCTATATGTAGATTGAAGTCGCCCATTATAACTGTTTTACCTTTGTTGCACGCATTTCTAATATCCTGTTTGATGCCACCCCCAACTCCACTACTACTGTTAGGTGGCCTGTACACAACTCCCACTAGCGTTTTCTGCCCCTTAGTGTTTCGCAGCTCTACCCATATCGATTCCACATCCTCCAAGCTAATGTCCTTCCTTTCTATTGCGTTAATCTCCTCTCTAACCAGCAACGCTACCCCACCTCCTTTTCCTTTCTGCCTATCCCTCCTGAATATTGAATATCCCTGGATGTTCAGCTCCCAGCTTGGTCACCCTGGAGCCATGTCTCCGTGATCCCAACTATATCATATTCATTAATAACTATCTGCACATTCAACTCATCCACCTTATTACAAATGCTCCTTCACAAAGCCTTCAGCCAACAGCGGGAATAACCCAGACAGACAGCAGGAGTAACCCAGACACACAGCAGGAATAACCCAGACACACAGCGAGAATAACTGTTCTGATAGTGCCGGTCATTAAGGACAAAGCTGGTAAAGTCGGCAGCCTTAATAATTACAGGCCCATAGCGTTAGCCAGCATATTGTCAAAAGTCTTAGAAAGTGTTTTGCTGGATAGAGTAAATGAGTTTGTTAACTCCACAGATAACCAGTTTGATTTTAAAGCTAAACATGGCACTGACCTGCCCTAAAGGAGATTGTAAACAAATATAGCGGCAAAAACTCTTCAATTCTTCTGTGCTTTATTGATGCTTCCAAAGCCTTTGATCGTGTTAATCACAGAAAGCTGTTTGTTAAAATGAGTCAAAGAGGGGTGCCTAAATATATTGTGAGAATTCTGGCTTACTGGTATGCCCACCAGACTATGCAAATAAAATGGGGCAATAGGGTCTCAGCCCCATTTGGGGTTAGCAATGGTGTTAGACAAGGGGGGATTTTGTCCCCAGTCCTTTTTAACCTTTATATTGATGATCTGTCCAAACAATTGAAAGCCTGTAATACAGGGTCCATGATTGGTAATATTTTATTGAACCATATTATGTATGCAGATGATCTTGTGGTCTTTAGTCCATCTAGCGCTGGTCTCCAGCAGCTCATGACTATATGTTCTGTGCATGGTGTGGTACATGATATTAAATATAATGCTGGTAAGGGTGCTGTTATGATCTGTAGAACCAAAGAGGACAAATGTCTAAAATTTCCTGATTTTTAATTGTCTGGCAATAATCTTAGTGTAATAAGGTAAAATATCTTGGGCATTTTATTACAGACCAAATTACAGATGATGAGGATATTTATAGGCAACGACGTATGCTGTATGTACAGGCGTATATTCTGTTGCGTACGTTTGGTGCGTGTACAGATGTGGTGAAGGTGTCGCAGTTTAGAGCATATTGCACACCACTCTATACTGCGCACCTGTGGTCGAACTACGGAAAGACGTTTGTAGAGACTAAAGGTGGCCTATAATGATGCAATGAGAACACTGCTGAGGAAACCTAGATGGTGTAGTGCTAGTAACATGTTTGTGGCTGCAGGAGTCAGTATTTTAGAAGCTATCCTAAGAAATCATATGTATAAATTCATTTGCAGGATAAATGACTCTAAACATGTAAATATCGTGGCCTTGTCAATCATAAGGTTTAGCACTACACGCTACCAATCCCAGTTGTGGAGACACTGGCATCATTGTCTCGTTGCAGGACACTGATTTTTCTTTTTTATTCTAGATTTGAAATCATGTATTGTGTTTTTTTCCTTAATATATAAATTATGATGCTTTTATAAGTTATATACCTAAGATTTTATATGTATTTTATGATGTTTTTATATGCAATATATTTTTATGTAATGTTGTCCCTTGTCTGGACCTTGAGTCCGAAATAAAGTTCATTATTATTATTATATTAAACCCAGACAGCGGAGAGTGACAGTCAGACAGCGGAGAGTGACAGTCAGGCAGCGGGAGTAACCCAGACAGCCGAGAGTGACAGTCAGACAGCGGGAGTATCCGTCAGACAGCGGGAGTGACCGTCAGACAGCGGGAGTAACCCAGACAGCGGGAGTGACCGTCAGACAGCGGGAGTAACCCACACAGCGGAGAGTGACAGTCAGACAGCGGGAGTGACGGTCAGACAGCAGGAGTAACCCAGACAGCAGGAGTAACCCAGACAGCAGAGAATGACCGTCAGACAGTGGGAATAGCCGAGACAGCGAGAGTGACCGTCAGACAGCGGGAGTAACCCAGACAGCAGGAGTAACCCAGACAGCAGAGAGTGTCCGTCAGACAGCAGGAATAGCCCAGACAATGGGAATAACCCAGACAGGGGAAGTAACCTAGACAGCGAGAGTAACCCAGACAGCTGAGAGTGACCTTCAGACAGCGGGAATAACCCAGACAGCGGAGAGTGACTGTCAGACAGCGGGGATAGCCCTCTGGGAGCTGGAATAACAGTCTGGTACTGGGGAGTGACCGTCAGACAGCAGGGATAACCGTCAGACAGCAGGAATAACCACCCATGAGCAAAGAGCGGCAAACAACTCGTGGCTAACGGGGAAGTGGGAAAAGCCAGCAGTGAGCGGCGAGCGGGTACTAGCCGGTGACCCGGTGTAGCCACTCACCAGGGAGTTTCACTCCCACGGCAACCGCTCGCCTTTAACGCTGCAGAAAGGACCAAATGTTAGCGTGTAGGCGGACGTGCTCCTGGTCTATCGGTCATCATCAGAAGGACAGACACACAATGCTGGAGTAACTCAGCGGGACAGGCAGCATCTCTGGAGAGAAGGAATAGGCGATGTTTCAGAGGATATTGAAGGAGCACAGCTGTAACTTGACAGACAAGGGTTCCGGGAAGAATGGAGATTGCAAAGATTTGAAACCAGGAGGGAGCATTTCATAGTAAAACATGCAGAGCTGGAGGAAGTCAACATGTCAGGCAGCATCTGTGGAGGGAATGGCGAGACAATGTGTCCAGACCCTTCTTCAAACTGATGAATTTCCTCTGAAATCGTATATGGTGTGGTAGCATAACTGTATACTGTATTCCAGTTCTGGTGTAATTAGTGCTTTGTAAAATGTCCTGAGATATAGAGAGAGATCTCTGCTTTCCATGATCTCCCAGTGGATCCAGATTACCCACTGTTGGACTGGTGGCAGGTGCCAATTGACTGGGGAACTTTGTCTTCCAGATGTTCAGTCTAAAGAAGGGTCCAAACCTGAAAGGTCATCTGCCACCCTGGAGACCTTGGTTTTTAACCTTCTGCCTAATTACTATATTCACAATCCAGGACCTCATCACAATCCTGTCTATCTGTCTCCTGTACATCGGCGAGACCAAGCGCAGGCTCGGCGATCATTTCGCTGAACACGTATATTCCGCTCAGTCCGTCATAACCTACCTGATCTCCCGGTTGCTCAGCATTTTAACTCCCCCTCCCATTCCCAATCTGACCTTTCTCCTCCATTGTCAGTGAGACCCAGGAACAGCACCTCATATTTTACTTGGGTAGCTTACACCCTAGCAGTATGAACATTGACATCTCTAACTTCAAATAGCCCTTGCTTTCCCTCTCTCCATCCCCTTCCCCTTCCCAGTTCTCCCACCAGTCTTACTACATTCTATCTCTGTCCCGTCTACTCACCTGACATCAGTCTGAAGAAGGGTCTCGACCCGAGTCGTCACCCATTCCTTCTCTCCAGAGATGCTGCCTGTCCCGCTGAGTTACTCCAGCATTTTGTGCCTACCTTCGATTTAAACCAGCATCTGCAGTTCTTTCCTACTCATCACATCCTGTCTATATTGTTGGTGCCAATTTGTACTATAACTTCTGGCTATTCAATGTGGCCTTTCAGAATGACCTTTACCTCCTCAGAGATATTCTTGTGCGGAGAGGCAGCACACCATCTTGCAGCCAAAGAAATTCTGTCTCTGTCCCATGTATTATCCCCATCACTGCAGTTTGCCTACACTTTGACCTTCTCTGCTGTACAGCAGCTAGTCATGGTACCGTGATACTATTGGTTTCCCCAGACAAGCCACTTGCACTGCAGCATCTGAATCAGCATACTTGTTAGGGAGAGGTACAGCCAAAGGGGAATCCCGATTTTCTCTCCAGTCAATCCACCACATGAACCCATGGTGTGACCACTCTCTGAAACCGCTATTGTTACCATTTCCTGCCTCCAGCATGCTCCTGAATGGGTGATGTGGTCTGAGACAAAGATCCTATAGCGAGCAAGATAGCCCACTCGACGAAAAAAATGTAGTACGGTCATGGGCAGATTCATTTCCGTAACCGGCTTCCGTCTCCGCACCAAAGATCCCATAGCGGAGCAAAGATGATATTGCGGAGACGGAAGCCGGTTACGGAAACATCCTCGTAAAAATAAAAGTTATTTGGTAATAATCTCTTTTTCAGAATTTTAATTTATTAACATAAACTGTTCCCCCGCAACGTTGATTACACTGCGAGTCGGGTCGGGTTACGGAAAAGGATGAAAAAAAGGCCCACGTTCCGTTCTGTTGCGTACTACACGTCAGCCCATTGCAGTTAGCAGGAGTGATCTATCTTGCTCCGCTATAGGATCTTTGGTCTGAGAGGAGTTGCAACTGGACACACTTCCTGCAAGTGTATTCGTCCGGGACAATTGCATTCTCCCTGATCACCCACGTTTCATAGACGTTGCAAACCACTCTTTTGACTGCCATTTCAAACTCTGAAGTTAGCATTGGGATTAAAAGGAAGAAAAATGAAAGACCCTGCCTTTACTTGCTGGACCTTGTCACTGCTCAGCCTCCTTACTGAAGCAACAGATTAAAATCTCTGCACTGAAACCTCAAACATCGCACCTCAACCACAAAACGGCTGGTTCCAAAATAGCCACTCAGCTATAGCGTAGAGCCTTTTTAAATTGCTTCTTTCCCTTCTGCAAATGTTATCCGCCTGTAATTTGTCAGAGATAGACACAAAGTGCTGGAGTAACTCAGCGGGACAGGCAGCATCTCTGGGCATAAGGAATGGGTGACACCCTTTGCGTCGCGGCCCTTCTTCAGACTAGAGTCAGGGGAAAGGGAAACGAGATATAGACAGTCTTCTTCTTGCGTATGGCGCACAGTCTAAAGTTGTAGGACAACTTGTTCTATTTAATCTTATCTGATTGTGCACGCCGGGGTTGATTGCATTCATGGAAACAGGGCGGACCACGTGAAGATTGCAATCTCCCACCCCATATAGATATGTGAAACAGTGACGATGATAAAGTAGCATTGTTACAAAATTTTGAGATTTGCAATTTATCCCATCAGATAAAGCATAAAAAGAAGTTTAATTTGACACCTAATTCACTTTCATATCTTCAGCATTAAAAAAGTTATGGCCATTTTCATACTCTGAAATTAGCATCTTGTTCCCTATTGCTTTTCCATTAACTTAACACAAAAGTTGTGATCGAGGACAGTCAAAAGACATTTTACTTCGGAGTCACGTGAGTGACTATGTGAAGAAGCCCCGCCTGGCGCTAGAACGGCATTACGTCGACGCTGACGGCTGAAGCAAGAGCTGCAGAGCGCAGCTCCTCGCAGCGGTCGGAACGGACCCGCAGGTAAGTGCAAGGAAAGAGGGGACGTTCTGTGAAAAAAGACGCTACGCTGGTAGAACCAGCAAAAGCGAAAGTAAAATCAGAGTCACGCTGGCGTAATGATTTAGCCAGATAATAAAAAAGGAAAATGGAGAAGTCTCAAAGAAAAATTTCACGGGTAAAAAGATCGTCCCGGGGTGAAGCTAAAGAGTTGGGACAAGAGTTTAGTGCGGATCCGGTTCCGATACCGGTGGCCGTTGATTTACCCGTAAGTGAGACTATAATTTCTCCAGAAATACAAACCACTGAGGAAAATGTTCCTAGAAAAAGCAAAAAGAAATCCGTGAGGCCCGTGGTTTCTGATAATGACTCTGATAATGAAAGTCCTCCGGATAATAAAGCTATATGGCTTAAAATGGGGCATATGGAGAAAGTACTCCAAAATATAATGAGACAAGGGTCACAGTACCCAGAAGTTTCCCAAAATGACCCTGAGGGGTTTGAATATCCAGAATATGGCTATGTGCCAAATTGGGAATTTGAAACTCCAGACCCAGGATTAAGGGCGGAGGAAGTCTCATTGGATATAATTCCAAGTGTATCAGGGCTGCAAAGGTCAGACCCTGCAAGTGGTGATGTGGATTTTGAGTGCACACCACGAATAAAAAAGAAAAGGCCAGATGTGCCTGATGTGGCAAAAGAATTTGCTATACCGGAAGGAAGTGGTGAGGCTATGGAAGAAAACCTAGCTGCCAATATTAACTATATGGTACACAAAAAGCTGGAGAAACTCAGCGGGTGCAGCAGCATCTAAGGAGCGAAGGAGATAGGCGACGTTTCAGGTCGAGACCGTTCTTCAGACTATATGGTATCTCACCAACTTCAAGATTCTGTGATGGTTGAAACAGCAGAATTGTATAAAACACCGGATAATTGCACCTCATTGAAGGTACCTATGGTTAATTCGTCTATATGGACGCCTATGTCTCCAGGCATGAGAGGACAAGAAATAAGATTTCAAAGAATCCTCAAACTGATTTCAGCTGCCATTACAGCCTACGGAAGGCAAATGGAAGGGTCAGAAATGGTTAAAATCCAAAAAGATACTTTGGGCTTATTGTGCAATTCCTTCTATGAAATTAATTGTATGAGGAAAATTGCGATTCGGCCCATATTTCATCCAAGATTTGCAGGTCTGTGTCGATCAAGTGGTGTTCAAGCTCCTGGTTATCTGTTTGGAGAGAACCTGCCTAAACAAATAAGAGAAATGGATGAAGAGGCTAAATCTATTAGCCACATGAGACCTTTCGTTTTGGACAAAAAAGGTATTTTTCGTCAAGAAGGGGATTTGATTTCGGAAACAGAGGCAAGAATATGATAAGAAAATATTACCATCCGACACAGCCTAATGTTCACCCGTATACGGGGAGAAGGAGACCGCCACGTTCATATGGAGAGGTACAAAAAAATTATTCAATTCCTAAAGAAACTGTGGACGAATCTCCAGTGGAGGGAGATTACAAATGTTTTATGATGAGTGGCTTGCCATCACATCTGATCGGTTTATTTTACAAACAGTTTCAGGAGCTATTATAACATTTAAAGAAGGTGTTAACTCTCCGGTACAAAATAAACCTGCTTATGGTTTCATGTTTTCTGCAATTGAAGAGGCAGAGATTAATGTGGAAATTGACAAATTGTTTAAAAAAGGTGTTATTGAAAAAACTGTTGAACATGAACATCAATTTGTGTCAAATATATTTCCAAGAAGTAAAAAAGATGGTGGTTGCAGAATTATTCTGGACCTTACAAATTGTAATACATTTGTCGAGTATAAACATTTTAAGATGGAAACATTCAATACTACAAGACATTTGATGTCAGCAGGTTGTTATATGGCCACAATTGATTTAAAGGACGCGTACTATTCAGTACCGATACACCAATTTTTTCGAAGGTATTTAAAATTTAATTGGCTGGGACAGCTGTGGCAATTTAAAGCTTTACCAAATGGGTTAAGTTCAGCTCCCAGGCTCTTTACAAAGCTGTTGAAACCAGCTTTAGCACAATTAAGAGCACAAAAGCACATCGTTATGGCTTATCTGGATGACATTTTAATCATCAATCGTAATCAGGAATCAGCTGAAAAATCAGTTTCAGCAACTAAAACCTTATTTGAGAAATTAGGGTTCTTGATTCATCCAATTAAATCCCAGCTGCAGCCAACACAGTCAATTAACTATTTGGGGTTTGTGATCAACTCAGTTACTATGTTAGTAACTTTGCCAACAGATAAGATTGATGATATTATAATGACCTGCAGGGGTCTTATGCACAAACCTTATCCCTCCATCCGGGAAGTAGCATAAGTTATTGGGAAATTAGTAGCAGCATTTCCTGCAGTGGAATTTGGTCCATTACATTACCAAAACCTGCAAAGAGATAAAATAAAAGCTCTAAAAAAGAGAGCAGGCCATTTTGATAGGCCTATGCAATTAACAAAAAATGTCCCACAAGCTGCTAAAAACATTGTGATACAACAGCCTGAAGTAATTTTACAAACAGATGCTAGTGCTCTCGGATGGGGGGCGACAGATTCATTTACCAGCTGTGGGGGCAGATGGACTGTCCAAGAGGAAATGTTTCTCCAAACATATGGTATTAACCATGTAGAGTTATTGGGGGCATTTTATGGATTAAAAGCCTATTGTTCTATAAAAAAGAATCTGCATGTACTAATACAATTAGACAATACAACAGCTGTTGCATATATTAATCACATGGGGGGAGTCAGATCAGTATCATGTGATTGTCTGGTCAATCAGATATGGCAGTGGTGTATTGAGCACCAAATTTGGATTTCGGCGAATTATATCCCAGGTAAATACAATGTGGTGGCAGACAATAGATCAAGGGTGTTTAAAGATAACACAGAATGGATGTTGAACCCAGTAATTTTCAGTAAAATTGTGATTCAATATGGGTTACCAGACATTGATCTATTTGCATCAAGATTAAATCATCAATTACCTAAATATGTGTCTTGGGAACCAGATCCAGATGCAGTAGCAGTATATGGTTTTTCACTGCATTGGGGGAATATGTTCTTTTATGCTTTTCCACCATTTGCTCTGGTTCAGCAATGTCTGAAGAAAATAGACCAAGATTCTGCCACGGGATTATTGGTGATTCCAAATTGGCCGACACAACCATGGTTCCCATTAATGTTAAACATGATTAAAGAACCATATATGTCAATTCCTAGCAGCAGTGATTTGTTAATAAAACCGGTGACCAAAGAAATTCATCCATTACATGCTTATATGAATTTGTTAATCTGCAGGTTTTGACCAGACCACTACAAGAGCTTGGATTGTCGGATAGGACTATGGATATTATAGTCGCATCATGGCGAGATAGCACCCAGAGACAATATATGACACATATAAAGAAATGGGAAAAATTTTGTAGACAATCAAATATATCCTATCATACTGTGAACATTGCAAACATATTGGAGTTCCTTGCCGAGCTGCATTTTGAACAGCACTTAAGTTATAGTGCTATTAATAGTGCACGTAGTGCATTGTCATCCTATTTAGGACAAATCTCTGATCAGAAATCAATTGGATCACATCCATTAATATCGAGATTTATGAAAGGAATCTTTAACAAAAATCCACCCAAACCAAGATATACAGAAATATGGGATGTCAGCATTGTACTTACTCTACTCAGGCAATGGACTCCAATCGAAGTTTTATCATTGGAAAAGTTAACATTTAAATTAGTAATGTTAATGGCATTGGTTTCAGCTCAAAGGGTGCAAACATTACAATTGCTACGTTTAGACTGTATGCATGTGGCTACAGATAACATTGTGTTTTATGTTTACGATCTGATCAAACAAAGCAGACCAGGAAGAACTGGAGCAAAGGTAACGTTTCAAGCTTACCCTATTGATCCAACATTGTGTGTAGTTAAACATTTGAACCAATATATAAAAATTACCAAAACTCTTCGAGGTAATGAAAAAACATTAATGATTACGCATAAGAAACCACACACAAAAGCTTCAGTGCAAACAATTTCGAGGTGGTTAAAACAGGTGTTACTTTTAGCAGGAGTAGACACTGATGTGTTCAAATCTCACGCCACCAGGGCAGCAGCTACGTCCGCGGCGAAGTTACAGGACGTGCCACTCGAACATATTTTAGAAACCGCAGGGTGGTGTAAAGAAGAAACTTTTTCAAAGTTCTACAATAAACCTGTTCACACAATGACAGGCTTTGGACACACGGTGTTGGGTTCACTATAATCACCTGCTTTGTTTCACTATCAATTGATATTATTGATTATGTTATCACTTATATCTTTTATCACTTTGTAATGATTTTCCCCAGATGTAAAAAAGGGGTTATTATATGTTCTTTTATCATTAAAAGATTTATGGAAAGAACTGAAACTGGTCTGGTAAAAGGTTTTACTCATGTATGTGTTGACCTAGCCGGACTGTCGTATGGAAGAATTCTACGACATGGAAAACACAGAAGCTTCAAAATCTTCACGTAGTCACTCACGTGACTCCGAAGTAAAATAGTAAGATTAAACGAGAACTTACCAGTTTGAAGTTTGATCTTTATTTTATGAGGAGTAACGATGAGGGATTACGTGCCCTCCACTCCCCACCCTCATAAAATAAATGATCATCTGGTAGTTCTAAATCTATGAGAAGCCTTACTATCTTACTCCGGCTATTATGTTCTGTGTTTTTCATGCCGCTGCTTTGAAGTATGCCGTTCTAGCGCCAGGCGGGGCTTCTTCACGTAATCCCTCATCGTCACTCCTCATAAAATAAAGATTAAACTTCAAACTGGTAAGTTCTCGTTTAATCTTACTATTTTCAGTTATTTTAGATTGAAGTATTCTGAAACAAATATGAAACCATCTTACTTGGATGACCTGAAATTAAAGCATATAATTAGTTAGTTACCCAATTGTAGCTAATTACAAAATTCAATTACTAGATCTAAACATCTATCCATTTCTTAAGAAAAGGTTAACATTTTTAAATAGCCTAAGTGTCCAAATAACATTCACACAAGAATTCACAATATAACATGATTTTTAAATCTCATTGTCATAAATTTATAGGCCAAAGGGAAGGAATTTAATGTTTAATTCCATAAATTAATGGCCATTTAAATCATCTTGCGAGTGAGATTTTCTGGAACGCGATCGATTGGAACGTTGCGGTTGCGGTGAATTTAAACCCCATATCGGCAGGAAAAATACTGCCGGTTCGTATGGGGAATAAATCACCTTCTCGCAACGTGAAATTTTGTTAAAAGGTATCCTAAGAAGCACTTTTTAATGAAAAAATAAACTGTGTACCTTGCCTTGTCCCCTACACGAGGTCCGGCCCGTTGTCGCCGTTCATGGCTTTAGAAGATGATTTTAAATTTACTACAGCTATTAAATTAGCAAGCACAGTTTAAAAATCACTTCAGAGAACGGCAGTCGGAGCGATTTTTCTTCATCAACTAAATAACCTGTTCAAGATCGATTTGAATTGGTTTCCGAAATACCGCATTTTAAACCCACCCCCCTCTCAAAGGCGCCAAAGTCGCGCACACGGGCAGTGACAAAACTGCAGCCCCGCTAAAGGTAAGTATTGTAACACACATAGATAAAGGAAACAGACCATTGTTAGCTGTTTGCTAGATGAGAACGAGAAGCTGGTGCGACTTGGGTCGGTGAGGTAATGCAGAGATTATTTGAAGTTAGATAAATTAATACTCATACCACTGGGTTGTAAGAGGTCCAAACGGAATATGAGATGCTGTTCCTCCAATTTGCATTTAGCCCACTGACAATGGAGGAGACCTAGGACAGAGGTCAGGGTGGGAAGGGGGAATAAAGTGTTTGGCAACCGGGAGATCTGGTGGGCCCAGGCGGACTGAGTGAAGGTTTAGTGTTATAGCAAGGACCGACGAGTCCACACCGACCATCCTAGTTCTATTTATCCCACTTTCTCATCCACTCCCTGCACACCAGGGGCAATTTACAATCAACCTACAATCATGCGCGTCTTTGGGATGTGGGAGGAAACCCATGCAGTCAGGGAGAACTGTGCAAACTCCACAGCACCCAAGGTCAGGATCGAACCGGAGGCAACAGCTCAACTGCCCCACTGTACTGTACTTCTTGCCTGGTTCACAGCTTTTTAATACTGTCTAGTAGTAAAAAGAGATCTTGCCACGAAAACAAACATGGCTGGAGTGATGAACTTAGAGCCTCAATTGGTACATAGAACTACAAAAAAGAAAGATGAATGTCTGGCCTTTAGTTGCAATGCCGTTAGTGTGTATTTATGGCCTTTGTGGCCCAAAAGTGCCCGAGCATCTTAAAGAATATGCAGACCTTAAATTGTGCTGCAAAAAGTTTTTTTATTAATTAATGCTTCTTTATCACTAATGCATTAAACTGAGAATTCTATTAATCGGCTTTAATTTCTCTTTTTTTGCCTAGAAATGGATCTAACTTCTTCCATGAAATCTCTGTTGCTGGCTATCACACAATATAAAAATGCCAAATCTGACAACAATGCATTACAAATACAAAGGCAATTGGATGTAAGTACAGCACATACCGTATGAAAGGAATGTTACCGGTTTGATATTTTGCTTTCCTGCCTGGTTATTTCTCTCCCTCTCCCACTCCCCTCCTGCCTGTTGCTCTTCCTTGCTGCATCCCTTGAGCCCATGAGCTCTGTCCTCTCGCGGCTGCCAGGAACCATCGTTGAACTAAACTCCATGTTGGATGTAGCTGCTCCTTGAATTCCAACAAAGTTGTTATTAGCTGAATTTCATGCTGCCTTTTTCAGTATCCCAGGGTTTAGCCGTTGTGCCAAGGCTGGGATCCTTTACACGGTCATGATGATTGCAGATGCATGCCATTAGCAGCCTCCCTGCACTAAGCCAAGCCATCCGTTCTTCTAAGGCTGAATTTTATTTGCTCTGGGATGAAAAGAACAAATATTCTTTCTACTCTGGCTTTGAATCAATCAATTTTACACAAACAAGGTCACAAATGCATTGCGAGAAACATTTGGGCAATCAAGAATTTGAGAAGCACACAACCACTCATGACTGATATGTCTGTGAAGGATTTTCACATAAACTCCCATTTACACTCACTTCTGTCTCCAGTGGCCATAGTTCCAATGGGAACTATATCTTAACTGCCTAACCAGCACTGGTGTACCCTAAGATCTGTGTTGTTTAAAAACTGATGATGGACAAAACTAAGCTATATGGGTAAAGAGAGAATTGATATTAACCAAATACAACTGATTCCTAACTTTCCTATAGAGGACGTTGAAGTCACAGAATGTTGATCATTATTACAAGTTCCAGAATACCAGTTGACAACATATGCAAATTTGATTTGGTCAGCTACTATTTGTGCTCCTGATATATTTTAAGTGGCTTAAACACAGTACTATGAAAAAGTATATTCCAACTCAAAACTTGTATTTGCATTGGCCGGAAATACAAACAGCTTCTCTGGGAAACCACCGGGTGGTGCCAGCAATGGCTGCCTCACCAACAGTCTCTCACCAACGGTGTGGTCTCACCAGGGCCCTGTACTACTGCCCTACAGTTAACTCCTCTCATTAGGAAGGCCAACATGCCATTAGCTTTCTTCGCTGCCTGTTGTACGTATATGCTTACTTTCTGTGACTGATGTACAAGGACTCCAAGGTCTCGTTGTACTTCCCCTTTTCCTAACCTGACACCATTCAGATAATAATCTGCCTTCCCGTCCTTGCCTCCAAAGTGGATAACCTCACATTTATCCACATTATACTGCGTCTGCCATGTATCTGCCCACTCCCCCAACCTGTCCAAGTCACTCCGCATTGTCATAGCATCCTCTTCACAGTTCACACTGCCTCTCAGCTTTGTGTCATCTGCAAATTTGCTAATGTTACTTTTAATCCAGCACCGAGCCTTGCGGCACCCCACTAGCAGACCTCCCAACTATCCCGCTTTTGGCGGGATATTCCCGCTTTTTAGGTTCCCTTCCCGCCATTCCGATTTGTAACCTAATTATCCCGCTAAATTGACATTTCCGATACCATGTACAGAGATGCCAAGTGTCCCGGATTCGCCGTATTTTGTCCCGGCGAAATAACCTTTTTACGGTGTTCCGGCAGCCAAACATGCTGTTACGGAACACCGCCGCGCCGGTGTTCCTCCCGTGGTGAACGCCGGCGCCATGTGCCCCCGGTTTGCCAGCCCGGCAGCTCGCAGCCACGCCCGGCCCAGAGCCCGGGCGGCGCCGGCCCGCGCGATCAGCGGCACTTTCTTGCCGCCAGCCGGCCGCTCGCGGCAGCCCCATCACCGGGCCTCCCCCACACCCCCACCCCCACCCAGTGCGCAGGCGCAGACCCGCCGGCAACCTTGCCAAGTGCGCATGTGCCGCACCCGCCCGCCGGCAGCCCGCTGATCTGCACCAGTGCGCAGGCGCATAGCCGCCGGCAACAACTCCAAGTGAGTATGTTACGGAGAGAAATGCATTTAACCCCATTTGTTACGGACAAATGGGTTGAATGTTACTGTGAACTAAATTTAGGGTTGGCATCTATGCATGTATGTGTTATTATGTATATTGCTCAATTTGACTGTGATATTACGCAATACAAAATTGAAAGGTGCGTTGTCAGCAAACGAGCAGACGATTCACATTCTTTATGCACCCATTGCATTGATGTACGTGAGCAGTGCGTGAACCATGTGTGTATGCATAGAGTTACATGTAACTCTATGTGTGTATGACACAACACCGCGACCACCGTGGCAGATCTCTTGTGCACTGTACTGTACACGTGTACACTGTAGGGCTAGCTAGAAATCAGGGCAGTGCTGTGCAGTGAACGCGACAATTGAAAACAACGCAAGCTACTTGCATAATGCATCAAGCACATGTGCACACCGCAAAATCAACAAAGATTTCTATAGGAGTTTATGCCGAGTTTTTGTTGCCTGCTGAATATTTATTGATTGGATTTTCATGGATCTAATTTGGGGATTTCAACGGCGCTTTGAATATCAGTTTATAGCCCATACTTTGAACTTGTATTTCGCGAAATCACCGTGGCTTTGTTACAGATTTTCTGCTTCATTTTATTTTTAACGCACAGACTGTGGATCAGATTTTTGTGGATATGGATCGTGGATGCTATTTTGTTAGATTTCACGCCTTTTACGGGATGAATCAACACTTTGTATTGTGATAATATCAGCTGTTATCGCTACTGACACTGTTTTACTTTGTTAGAAATCTACTGACATGTGCTGTGATTGTATTTATTTGGATTAAATCAACATGAATCCTCCGTTCATCACATCGTTCAAATCAACTTGACATGCATTACTCATTGACTCTACAACACGATCTTGCCTCAACGAGTCTAGTGCCAAGTTTATCAAAGTTTAACAAAGAATTATAAATGTTTCAGCATACATGTACCTTTTTCACATTTTGGCATTTAAAATACTTCTTCACAATTTAGAATTTGTGACATGGGACCCCGAATAGGGCGCCGCGACATATTATGAATTTTCATTAAAAATATGAATTTTGAGGGGAAATATTATGAATTTTGACAATCAAATGTTGGGAGGTCTGCACTAGTCTGCCATTCTGAAAGGGTTAATCTCTACAAAGGTTAATCCCTACAAAGGTTAATCCCTTCTCTTTGTTTCCTGTCTGCCAACCAATGTTCGATCCATGTTGTGAGATACCCTTTATGCTCACAATTAATACTCAAAGACTAAATCCTGGAAGCAAGAGATTTCTTTATTTTACGAGTCTGCAGACCGGGTGCCTCTCCAACTCGAGACACACCAAAGCCAGAGAGATCATCCCCCTTTATACACAAAATCTTACATTCAATCTCCCCTCCGGACCTTTCTCCAATCAGGGTCGGAGGTGCACAATCTGTGGGTACCTCCCACCGTACATCCCCTCGCACCTCCCATATCATACATTGCATGTTCAAACATGTTCATGGTAATGAGCAATTTCTTGACCAGGGGTGTGTTGTAATATTCATTTATTCTATTAAGCATACTCAATTGCTCATGACCTGGCCCAGTTTTACTCACCTCCTAGTGAACCCTCTCAGTTTTCCTATATCAGTACTAAAGCTAAGCTATAGTGACAAGGGTCCCATCTATCACTCCTTTCCACTGATAGGGATCTCTCTACATCACCCCCTTCTCTAGCTTATACAATGCATCTCTTCTTACTCAAGGCCTCAAGGATGGGTCTGGCAACCTTCAGACACTGCTGTGTCAGAATCCTCTCTCCAGCCCCTCTCTGTTTGAATTCTCTTTAAAACTCCTTTCTTTAATAGGGTTTAATCACTTTATCCCTCATTATCCTCCCTTTTTCTTTTGCTACGCAGACACTGATTAAACCCTCATTTTAAGTTCCTTCAATTCGAACTGACGTAACATCGTCCTAACCTTCTCCTCCTGTAAATCATAAACTTCCCCTGGCCGCATTATCATTATTTTCTGTATTTCCCCTTTCTCTCCCATAGGCATGACTACAGCCTGCATCTGACTTATACTTCTGGTAATAAGTTCCCTAAAACAAGGGATACAACAGGGGATAAAGATCAGTCCAGCCACTGCACATAGAAACACAAGTCCCACCGTTCTCCACCATGTTTCTCCGAGGATAGAATCCCACCATTGGGTTCCCATAATCGAATTCCACTTTTGTATTGGAACATGCGCCAACTTCCGGATCCCTTCTGATATGTCCATCACTGCCTGTCCATTATCATCGATGTTCAAACAGCAATTAGAGAGGTTGAATTTCCCGCATACCCCTCCTTCTTCTGCCAGGAGGTAATCTATGGCTAACCTGTTCTGGTATATCGCTGCTCTCATCTGCGTCTGCTGCTTTGCCAGCATCTCCAGCGCCCCTGCAGGTTGGTTGGTAATTACCTCTAGTACTGCCTGTAGCCTTATGATCCGGTTTAACATGTATACTGGTGTTCGGTAGCCCCAGGATCCATCCTGTGCCCAGGTGGCTGGTTCGTAGTATGAGATGATTCTTGCTGGCGGCCACTCATCATCTTCCCATTCTCCAATGTCTATTTTCCTCTTTTTCCGATATAGGTCATCAAATACAGGTGTTCCTAACGACCGGCCTTCTTTGGGGTTTAACAGGAAGAATCCAGGTTGTACCAGTCCAATAAAACAAGTCCCACTCCAATTCATCGGTAACACCGAGTATGCCTTGTATCCGCATATCCATAACAATCCTTCAGGGGCCGGTCCACTAGAGGCAACCTTGTTCCATATATCTCGCAATACTGGGATCCCCTGATAAGGGTTATTCCCGGTGCAGTTCCATAGTCCGGCTGATTCCACTCCATCAATCTCCATCCGGATAGCGCAGTTTTTCCCATATTTCTTACTTAGATACCATTTAGGCTCCTCTGGCCACCACACTCGGGACTGATTTTGGCCACTGGGTGACGATGCGCTGGCAGGGGCTGCTGCCTACTAGGACGGCATCCTTTGCCCAGGGCCTAGCGATACACTCAGTCCCGACCGGAGCGTCTGTCAGGACCCATACCTGGGGATCTCGGTCTTGTCCAACTGTCAGGTTCCACCCCCCATCAGGTCCCATATTTCAACAATGGATCCTCTCCATGGCCAGCGTGAATTCATCAGCGGTCCTCCGCAGACCCAACAGTTAGTCACATTCAGGGTCCCAGCTATCCGGGTGGCCAAGTCCACAAACAGGTTTTTTTTCTCCTTCAGGGATTTCGATCTGCTTCTTGATTTCTTCGTACAGTGTCTGGTGCACTTGAGGCTGAGTATGTGGGGGAGGGGGAGGCTTAGTGACTACTACCTTAGTAACCTCTTTTTATTACTTCCTCCTTCGTCTTATCTATTGCCCCTTTTACAATCTGAGAAGGGAAAACTAACTGTACACAAACCCATCTCTCTCCCCTTGGGCAGGTAACGGCCCCAAACTTCCCTATATACCCCCTATTGCCTGCCATCAAATACTCCTTTCCCCCCTCTTTACAAATGATTCTAGTCTTTCGGTCATGGCATACTTTGTTCACATGGGAATGATAGGTAAATGATCTGGTTATTACCCCTCTGTATTGAATAGGATGATAACATTTATCACAATTATTAATACCTTTTACAACAATTACATACAAAGCAAACAATACCACGACTGCTCCTTTCATACTGTCAGTTATACATTCAATGCTTTTCTTTTTAAAATTACTGTTAGGGGTTTACTTCCCGGCTTCACCGTCCACTGTTCCTCCTCAGGAACGGGTGGATCGACGGGTCCTTTAACCCAGATCGCGTGGGTCCACCCTTTTTCTTTTGTTCGTATTGCTGTCTCGGTTGTCAGCAATACTAGGTACGGGCCGGTCCACCTGGGCTGGAGTTTCTCCTCCTTCCAATTTTTGACCAGTACCCAGTCGCCGGCCTTTACAGCATGTATTGGAAAGTCAAGTGGCGGGCTTTGAGCCAATAATCCTTTCGCTTTTAATTCTGTAAGGGAACGGGACACTGCCAGTAAATAGTTCCTCAAGAATACATCACCTCCCTCAAAGGTTGGTGTGCCTTCCACCTTCCCAAATAAGATAACCCAAACAACATTCCATAGGGGGACACTGCTAACTTTGCATGGGGTCTCCGTTGCTTTTCTCAAAGCCTTTCTGTTTCCCTACTGCTCCAAACATATGCCAGACTCCATGTACATATGCTGCTCTTAAAGCCTTAATTTCTGCCAATTGAGCTAAGCAAGATTGCAGGCAAGCTTCCAATTTGATCCTGCGCTATAGCTTTTACTTCTTTAGATATTACTCGTCCAAAATATTCTACCTGCTGCTGACAAAACAAAAAACTTCTTCCTTGATACATCATGACCTCCTGTGCCATCTTTTCCAAGATAATTACAATGTCTCTTTCTCACGTTGCTCCTCACTTGTGGAACAAACCAACAAATCATCCACATACTATATCAACACCTTCCAAATCTGCCTACAACATCTGATTAAAAACACGGCGCTAGTATTTAAAACGCTGCTGCATCCTAGCCTAGGTGTATTTAATACCTCTTCTTAATGTTCTTACCATAGCTATGTTCACCATTATCTTAATATTATTATTAAGATCATTATTATTATTATTATTATTATTATTTCCTGATTATCGTACCTGTTCACATCCCCAACACACCTTATCCATTACCTATCTCCTTACTAGCCTTGTCTGGGCTTAGATCCAGATTTATTTCACTCCCGATAGGGCATTTGAGAAAACACTCTCCCAAATACATTTATTATTGCATGGAATCTCTGGCCCCTGTTTGGCTCTGTCATAGGACTCACTGTGTGTCGGTGCATCACTTATTTCAGACTTTTCAACCCAGGTCTGTTGTTACTGACAACATTGTCTTTCCTTTTTCACGCTCTTTCTTTCTAAAGCAGTCTCATCAATTCATCCCTCTGCTTCCCACTTTAATCCTTTCTGATCTGCCTTCTTTCTCATTCTAAACTCAATGTCTTACTTCTCAGATAGTAATAAAATCGTCCACATACTGCAACAGCTGTGTCTCATCAGTCCTCGGGACGTCCTCTAATACTTGTTCTAATATCTGTCCAAACAGGTTCGGGGACTCTGTAAATCCCTGAGGAGTGCAGTTCCACCGATACTGCTGTTTCCTTTGGGTCTCTGGGTTTTCCCATTCAAACGCAAAAAGGTCCCTGCTCTCTTCAGCCAGGGGACAGCTCCAAAAAGCGTCTTTTAAATCTACCACACTGAACCACTTGTGATTCGGGGGTATCCGTCCCATTATGGTATGCGGGTTCGGGACCACCGGGTGTCGCGTTCTAACTACCTTATTTAATTCCCTGAGATCCTGGACCAATCTGAACGTCCCGTCGGTTTTCCTTACGGGGAGTACGGGGGTGTTATATGGGGACATACAACTCTCTAATATACCGTCCTTTAGTAAGTTCTCTATAATTGGCTGAAGTCCTCTCCTTCCTTCCATAGAAATTGGATATTGCCTTACCCGTACTATCTCACCTTTTTTCAAAGCTATTCTCAAGGGTGGGATCTGCAGCCCACCCCGGTTTCCTTCCTTGGCCCACACCTGTGGGACTATTCTTCCCTTGTCCTCCGTGGTCAATTTATACAATTGGACTATTATCTGTCCCCCTTGGGGGGCTGTTCCCATTCCTACTTGGATTTGTAAGTCTCTCCCCATCAAATTTATCCCTGCCTGGGGTACCAAGATTAAATCTTCTATAGTTTCCCGATTCTCATATTTTACCACCACCCCTTCTACCTCGGGTAATGTCATCACTTTCCCTTCTACCCCTGAGATTCTAACCTGTTTTTTACCCAATCTCATTCCTTCTGGTACCATAGTTATACTCGATCTTTCTGCTCCCGAATCTACCATAAATATCATATCCTCTCCCTGGGGTCCTAATTTTAAATTTACCAGAGGTTCCCGTGTGTATCCCATACACCCCAGGAAGCAGGACCCCTGACTCCCCTATTCTTCCTCCATGAGTGCGTACGACTGCACCTCCCGTCGTCGCTTAGGACATTCCCTCTTGAAATGACCCTCCTCTTTACAATAATAACACCGGGGTGGCCCCGTGTACCACCCACCTGATCCTTGTTCCTTGTTTTCCCGGGGACCCCAACTTCGGTCCCTCCATTCACCTCTTCCTCGTCCTCCAATACTACTTGCTGTACTGCTTGCAACATCATTTTTGCTTTTCCCTTCTGTTTCTCCTCATCCCGTCTTACATATACCTTTTGAGCCTCTGTTAACAACTGGTTCAATGGTTTTTCATTCCAATCTTCCAATTTTTCCAATTTCTTTCTAATATCCGGCCATGATTTTGTTACAAAATTAACCTTCAACAACTGCTGACCTGCGGTCGTATCAGGGTCTATCCCCAAATACTGCTGGACATTCTTCCTTAACCTTTGTAAAAACACTGTCGGAAGTTCGTCCTTGTTCTGCTGATTTTCAAAAGCCCGTTCGAAATTCTGTCCCCTGGGAACGGCTTCTCTAATTCCCTTGATTATTATCTCCCTGAGATCTCTCATACTTTTTCTTCCTTCCCCTGTTTGGTTATTTCAAGTCGGCGCATCAGCCTGCAACCCCTTCTCCTGCCTGTCTGACCATCTGTCTTTTTTCTGAAGTAAACAAACTTCCCCTTATTGACATCATTGTCTGCCAACTCCTTTTTTTTTCTGGGCCCCATTAATTTATTACCCTTCTCCGACCAGAATGTTTATCTAAACAAACCATAAAAGCTGCTTGTTGTTCAGCAATTAACTTATTTCTAATTTTGTTCAAACCATTCCCCCTACAATTCCCAAATTCCAATTCCTAGTTTAAATACATACGACTAATAATTTTCCAAATTAACTTTACTGAAAAGAAATCTATAGAAGCCAAGCAACCTACATTTTCCAACTTCCCCTTTTTAAGTTGCGATGATACAACGCGTTGTCCGTTACCTTACAATAACCTCCCCCATTGCTTACAATTCCTTAAAGGAACACACACACAACCCTTACAACATGTGGCCCACAGCAAACAAACCTATCACATATACAAACTTCCTCATTCATACAAAACCGGTTTTTACACACACATTACATTAGTTCCATTCTTACTTCAATGAGATTGTTTGAAACAACTCAATATTTTTCATAAAAACATTTTTGGCCCTAGGAACTGATCTATTTGTTCAGCCAGTCCTAAGGGGTCTTCCAATAAACTTTTCATCTCCTTTTTAAAGTTCCTCACCCCCATACTGGTGAGAGGCACATAGTTTCCTTACTCTTACCCCGGGTGTTCCCTTCACCCCATCCAACATTCGCCCCAACGGACTATCGGGCGGAATGTTAGGCTCCATATCAGTATGAGCCTCATCCCGGTTCCCCGGACCCTTACTCCTCCCGTTCCGGTTTCCCATTACCTTGTCGGACTATTCCCGTCCGACAAACCCCGGTCGCCCAGGTAATACTTAATAGTCGTTTTTCTTACCTGGGTCCTGTGCACAAGAATCACTCGACCGTCCCGTACGTATTTACCTTACACCCCCTCTTGCTTCCCGAGTCTTTTCCAGCGGATATCACTCGCTCAAACTGCTGATGGCAAGCAAGGAGATCAGAGACTGCTGAAATCAGCAGGGTGCACCTTCCCCTCCTTCCTTGCCTCCACCAAGCAGCCGGAGTGGCGATCGCGGACGAGCCCCCAATTTGTGAGATACCCTTTATGCTCACAATTAATACTCAAAGACTAAATCCTGGAAGCAAGAGATTTCTTTATTTTACGAGTCTGCAGACCGGGTGCCTCTCCAACTCGAGACACACCGAAGCCAGAGAGATCATCCCCCTTTATACACAAAATCTTACATTCAATCTCCCCTCCGGACCTTTCTCCAATCAGGGTCGGAGGTGCACAATCTGTGGGTACCTCCCACCGTACATCCCCTCGCACCTCCCATATCATACATTGCATGTTCAATCATGTTCATGGTAATGAGCAATTTCTGACCAGGGGTGTGTTGTAATATTCATTTATTCTATTAAGCATGCTCAATTGCTCATGACCTGGCCCAGTTTTACTCACCTCCTAGTGAACCCTCTCAGTTTTCCCTATATCAGTACTAAAGCTAAGCTATAGTGACAAGGGTCTCATCTATCACTCCTTTCCACTGATAGGGATCTCTCTACATCACCCCCTACTCTAGCTTATACAATGCATCTCTTCTTACTCAAGGCCTCAAGGATGGGTCTGGCAACCTTCAGACACTGCTGTGTCAGAATCCTCTCTCCAGCCCCTCTCTGTTTGAATTCTCTTTAAAACTCCTTTCTTTAATAGGGTTTAATCACTTTATCCCTCACACATGTCAATACCCTACCTCCAATACCCTCTAATTTAGCCCACTAATCTGTGTGGGACCTTATCAAAGGCTTTCCGAAAGTCCACGTATGTTACATCCACTGGCTCTCCCTTATCCATTTTACTTGTCACATCCTCAAAAAAATCCAGAAAATTTGTCAAGCATGATTTCCCCTTCGTAAATCCATGCTGACTTGGACCAATCCTGTACTGCTATCCAAATCCAATCCTGTACTGCTATCCTATTACATCTTTGATAATCAACTCCAGCATCTTCCCCACTACTGATGTCAGGCTAACTGGTATATAATTCCCAGATTTCTCCGTTGTTGAAAAGTGGGATAACATTAGCTACCCTCCAATCCACAGGAACTGATCCAGAATCCATAGAATATTGGAAAATGATCACCAATGTGTCCACGATTTCTAGAGCCACCTCCTTGAGTACCCTGGGATGCAGACCATCAGGCCCTAGGGATTTATCAGCCTTCAGTCCCATCAGTCTACCCAACACCATTTCCTGACTAATGTGAATTTCCTTCAGTCCCTTCACCCTAGGTCCTCTGTCCCCTAGTACCTGGGAGATTGTTTGTGTCTTCCTTAGTAAAGACAGAACCAAATAACCTGTTCAACTAGCCTGCCATTTCCTTGTTCCCCATAATAAATTCACCTGTTTCTGTCTTCAAGGAACCCACATTTGTCTTAACTAATTTTTTTTTCTTCTCATACCTAAAGAAGATTTTACTATCCTCCTTTTTATTCTTGGCTAGATTACCTTCATACTTAATCTTTTTTCCCTGTATTGCCTTTTTAGTTAACTGCTGTTGATCTTTAAAAGTAGCCCAATCCTCTGGCTTCCCGCTCATCTTTGCTGTTATAGGTCTTCTCTTTTATTTTTATACTGTCCTTGACTTCATTGTCAGCCACGGCCGCCTCTTACTCCTTCATAAGTAGGTCCCTTACAATGAGAGACAGGTGAATTTATAATGGAAATCAAGGAGATGGCAGAATAGTTAAATGAGCACTTTGGTTCTGTCTTTATTAAGAAATACACAAGCAATCTCCCAGAAATACTAGGGGACCAATGATCTAGTGGGAGGGAGGAACTGAAGGGAATCCACATTAGGCCGGAAATGGTGTTAGGTAAACTGTTGAGACTGTAGGCAGATAAATCGCCAGGGCCTGATGGTCTGCATCCCAGAGTACTCAAGGAGGTGGCCCTAGAAATTGTGGATGCATTGGTGATCATTTTCCAATGTTCTCTCGACTCTGGATCAGTTCCTATGGACTGGAGGGTAGCCAATGTAACTCCACTTTTTAAGAAAGGAGGGAGAGAGAAAACGGGGAATTATAGACCAGTTAGCCTTACATCGATAGTGGAGAAGATGCTTGAGTCGTTTATTAAAGATGTAATAGCAGCGCATTTGGAAAGCAGTGACGGGATCAGTCAAAGTCAGCATGGATTTATGAAAGGGAAATCATGCTTGACTAATCTTCTGGCATTTTTTGAGGATATAACATATAGAATGGATAAGGGAGAGCCAGTGGATGTGGTGTAACTGTACTTTCAAATTAAGGTAGTTTCAAAAAGCCTTTGACAAGGTCCCACACAAGAGATCAGTGTGCAAAATTAGAGCACATGGTATTGGGGGTAGGGTATTGACATCAAGTCAAGAGAGTTTATTGTCATGTGTCCAGATAGGACAATGAAATTCTTGCTTGCTGCAGCACAACAGTGTAGGCATAAATACAGAACAGATTAGTGTGTCTATATACCATAGACCATATATATATACGTAAATAAACAGATCAAGTGCAATAGGCTGTTATAGTTCAGTTTGTTTGTAGTTGATGTTTAATAGTTTGATGGCTGTGGGGAAGAAGCTGTTCCTGATCCTGGATGTTGACCATTTCAGGCTCCTGTACCTTCTACCTGATTGAGAGATGAGTGTGTGGCCAGGATGGTGTGGGTCCTTGATGATGTTGGCAGCCTTTTTGAGGCAGCGAAAACTGGTTGGATAGAGAACTGGTTGGCAGACAGGAAGCAAAGAGTAGGAATTAACGGGTCATTTTCGGAATGGCAGGCAGTGACTAGTGGGGTGCCGCAAGGTAAGCAAGTAATGGCAGAAATCTCTTTGTATGTGCCTGCCGATTTGCTTCCATTAGACCGACCAGAGTCTTTGGTAGTGTTTTTTGTTGGTTATACTTGATGGACTGAAGCTGGAACTGAAGTCTACAACCAGGATGAAAATGAATGGAGGGATTTAGACTTGGGCGTAAGGACCCCTTTGAGAGGGATACAAATTGCATTACAATGACAATTTGTATTCAACTTTGTAGTTTAAAGTACTTTTAATTTGCATTATTGTTTGTAAATCAGTGATGTGTTAAAATTAATGTTGAGAAACAGGTTGGATCCAAAACTCAGCCTACAGACTATTGTTGAGTCTCCATGTCTGGTAAGAACTAGAAAAATCAATTCAAATGAATAATGCAGTAAATACAGAACAAACACTCTGTAATTTTGTGTGCATTTTAATTAAGGAGACTATTATTGTTACTTGGTAACTACTTGACAGAAAAAAAACCTAGAAGTGTTCTGCTAAACAAATCTATTTTTTTTCCTTCATAGGTAATTTCTGGAATGAAAGCAGTACGTGTATTTGCAACAAATCAAAGTTTGCCAAGTGAATGCCTGAACAGTCTTGTGGAGCTTGTTGGTGACCCTAACATAAAAGTGACACTGACTCTGAAAATTATAGGATTACTCTCCCAATTAGGTATTATTTTATTTTGCTCAGTTATGTTCTTGGTCAGTATTTATTTCTCATGACTTATTTTTACAGAAATGTAATTTGATACTTTTTTAGACTTTACACTGTTAAATTGAGATTTATTTTTACAAATCTTCTAAGTAACATTGCAGTTGTGTACTTATACTGACGTGAAATGCAAAAAGCAAATCTGGGTATAGTTAATATTTTCAACATTTTGCAGAAAACATTTTTCAAACACAAATGTGATGAAAAGGTATTTATTAAAAAAGACTGCACTCCCTACTATAATTCACCTCTGAATAATTTGAATTGGGAATGCTAAAAAATGTAGAGAAGTGTAGCCAGACACAAAAATACACGGGAGAATCTGTTTGTGTATGTGTGTTGGACATTGAATTCTAAGATTAAAAATGCGACACTTCCAAACTTTCTTGAATACTTTTTAAAGTTTGAAAATGAAAAACATCTGTGTGATTTTCAGTTAAACACACTTCACAGCGCAGACTTACTTTCCAAATTGTTTAATTGTACAATGTTCTTTTAGACATATTGCTCCTCGATTTGAGTCTTAATGTTATTTTCTAAAGAAATAAATATATTTACTATTTTAATATTAATTTTATCTTGCTGCACACTCTTGCTTCCTATCCTTTTCAGATAAAGGAATAACCAATGCTAAATTGTTATGGCTTGAGAGGTGTGTGACGATGAGCCATGAATGCAATGTCTGTTAGAAATTGCATCTTGTAAAGTATTTGTTTAGTTCAATGTCTAGAGTATCATTTTTCTTGTGCCTATAATTGCAAAAGTGACTCTTTTGAATGTTGCCTGTATTATATTTTAAGTGAGGATCCATTTGTCGTTATTGCCCTTTCTCTGTTGCAGCGTCGGACAGTGAGACAAGGGAAATATTGCATACGTACAATCTCGTCACTGCGCTTGCAGCAGTGGTGCATCATAACAGTACAACTCCCAAAGAGCAGGTGGTATTGCAAGTAAGTATAGTCTATTGGCAATCTACTGTTCCCATTTTTTTAAATTTTTTTTTAGGGATTCCTAGATCTGGTCATTACTGTAAGGGCACCATTTATCTCCTGCTCTTGAGGTGGTCATCAGATCTCGCTTTTCATTGCAGCAATTCAGGCAGCAAGTGTCCTCACAGTGCTGCTGGGTCTTCAGCTGCTTTGTTAACATGTTCCCTTTGTGATAAGGGAAAGAGTGAAAATGTTTGATAGTCCACTGTCTTCCATTTGCAATTGATTGAACAACCAGCCATTTTGTCTGGCATTGATGGGGTTGTTATTCTAGCAACGTTGATGTTTTCATTCACTTCCATACAATCAGGTTTTATAACACTCATGGTGAATGAAACAAAATCTAATTCCAATAAATGTAACTATTAAAATCCTACTTAAATTTGTGTTTATATACAAATAATTTGGGTGAGAATATGTGGCTGCTTAGCGTAGATGGCACAACATTGGCAGTGTTGTAGATAATGAGAAGTTGTCAAATAAATCGCTTGAGTATAAGAGTGGAGAAATGCATGATGGATTTTAATCCTGACAAGTATAAGGTGTTGCACTTTGGGAGGTGAGTATAAGAAGAAAGTATACAGTCAGTAGCAGGACCCTGAGCTCCAAGAGTTCATAGATGACAAATAACATTTGTTCTCATCGATTGCCAGTAAATACGATTTCTAACAAGAATAATAACTACATATGTATGACATCCGCTACCATTACTGTCATCATTGATCTAAAAACTTAATCAGGCTTGCAGGCTTTGGCTGGAATAGCAGATCACAAGCTTGATTATACTATTTGGTGTGTAATCACCTCCTGACTTCCTAAAACCCCAGTACTGTCTGAAAGTCAGGGATGTGATTTTTTTTTTTTTTAAAGTGTATGTCATAAATATAATAACTTTTCCAGCAAGGTTCCGTGGCTAGGCATACCTCACAAATAATGATGTTAAATTTGCAGCCCAAAATATTTATATGTCATTACTTTAAAAGTTTATGTGTATTGCACGGATTTGGTCATTAAATAATGAATCCATGTCTCATTTTCCACAGAGCCTGCAGCTTCTGCAGAAAACAACTTACAACACCAGAGTTTTTAATTGTGGTACAAATATTGATGAACTGATTGTGTTTCTGGTGAAACATATGTAAGTTTGTAACAATTTTATGAACCTGAACTCTCATAAATTAAGAAGCTTTGATTTTTCTATTCTATATTATCTATACTACGGAAATACTTTCTCTCCGTTAAGATGAAGGGTAAGTTTTTCCATAGGATAAATAGCATTGCTGTTTTATGAGAACACTTACATCTTATATGTATTAATTCATTAATATCCCATTTCCAATTTCTTAATACTGCCTCCTTGATACCGAATATCTTTCAGTAACCAAAATTGCTGACTATCTAACTGCTTTGTGATTAGTGCTCTGCTGGTCCAATCAACTTTTCCGTCCGATCCACATTATTGTTATAGGTTCCTCAAACTGTTATTTGATCTTTCAAAAATGCCATGATCATGTCATGAGCATTTTGGCTAAGTCACAAAGGCACGCAGAGCGGAAACAGGCCCAACCATGCCAACCCAAGTGCCCGTCTAAGTTAATCTCATTTGCCCATGGTAGGCCCTTATCCCCCTACACCTTTCCTGCCCATGCACCTATCCAAGAGTATTTTAAATGTTGTTATTGTACCTGCCTCAATTACTTCCTCTGGCAGCTTGTTCCATATACCCACCACTGTGTGAAAAGATGCCGCTCAGGTTCCCATTAAACCTTTCCCCTCTCACCTTAAAACTATGTCCTCTGGTCCTTGATTTCCCCTTCCTTGGGTAAAAGACTCTGTGCATTCACCCTGCCTATTTTCCTCAGGAATTTATACACCTCTAAGATTATTTCTCAGCTGCTGTGTATTCTTGCACTTCAACATTGACCACATCAAGATAACTCAAAGTGCCCAAGTGATTGTAATACTCTTGAAGATGTCTTTGGATTTGTGAAATTAATATATAAATGCAAACTCACATTTATTTGTTATCTCTATACTCCTTGATACAGTCAGCTAACTGCCACTTTAATTAATATCTTCATAATATTCCTTTTTTGCGGGTTATTAAATATAATTTATTTTAATGCAGTCAAGTCCCAGAAGATGAGCTTACGTTACCATGTCTAGGATTGATGGCAAACCTTTGTCGCCACAACCTTTCTGTCCAGGCCAATATAAAATCATTGGTAAGATATTTCTATTTTTCTGTTTAAACATGCAGGTGCCGATTTACAAAAAAAGACACAAAGTGAAGGAGTAACTCAGCGGGTCAGGCAGCACCTCTGACGAATGTGGGCAGGAAGATGTGTCCCGACTCAAAATGTCGCCTATCCACGTTCTTCAGAAATGCTGCCTGAACCACTGAGTTACTCAAGCACTTGTGTCTTTTTTACCACAAAGTGTCTGGAGGGATTCGTGAACATAAAACACAGACACATATCAGATAGGTGCAGTGGAGAATTGAGATGGTTTTATTTCAAAATATTGGAGCATAAAAGTAGTTAACTGTTACTACAACTACACAGGACACTGGTGCGACTGTGTGGATCGCAGAGAGTGGATTTGGCCTCTATATTTAAAGGAAAATATGTTATTAGAATCAGTTCAGAAGTTCACTAAGATGATCCTCGATGTGGAGGGAACGTGTTATGAAGCAATTTATTATTGATTGGCACAGCAGGGATCAAACGGCATGCGTCCAATTCTATTTCTTATCCTGGCCAATAAACCAATTACTGATCAATGGTGAGCATTTAAGCAAGCATAACCTGCAGAATACTGCCAGATAACCACTAGCCTCTATGTGAAGAATTATTTTATGGTTTAATTTCAATGATGGGGATCTCATGTTTGGTGATTTCTACGCTGGTTATTATGCATTTTTTTAGCAAAATAAAAGCATTTGTCAGTTGTTCTTTAGACTCCTCAGATGATAAATGAGTTAGATATATCGCCTGGAATAAACACAGCAAATGCTGATAAAGCTCAGCAGGTCCGGTCAATATTTGTGGAAAGGGAAACAGTCAATGTTATGCGTCTGAGACAATCAGAATTGCGAAAGGGAGAACTATGTTATTTTTTCGTGTTAGAGATGGTCAGGAAGGAATGTGTGGACCACAAAGAATCAAAGAATCTTTGATAGATGAATAGGGACAGTTACCAGCACATTGTTCTTGACCTGTGTAATGTGTTTGCTGTTAATGGTGGCACTTCTGGACTCTTAAATTCTCCCGCGATACACAATTTGCTTTTCCTGATTTTTGTTTTACGTGCTATCCTTTTTCAGCCCTGTATAGTCTAAACTGCTGGGCAAGTCCAAGTAGGCCAGAACCACATTAGCAACTCATAACACAGCTTTGTACCTTAATCTGATCTTAAGTTGTCATATTATTTCATTCTATTAGAGAAATTCCTAAGGTCCAACTATCATCACCCTCCAACTTCGCAGCTACCTAAATTAACATGCTTATCTCTTCTGATGCAGAGTTCCTAATCTGAAACATTAGCTGTGTCTCGTTCCACATATATGCCTGACCTAGTGAGTTTTCCAGCGTTTCCCATTTTTTTTGCCTTTGTTTTTATTATTCTAGTACACCTGGCCCTATTGGACATGTCTCATGATCTTTTCAGTCTTTATTTCAGATTTTAAGCATCTGCAGCTTTTTTTGTTTAAAAAAAAATGTAGCTTTTAGATAGAAACCAATGTAAATATCATTGTCCTCCAACATGATATTCAAAGCAAGCATTCTACTCTTGGATTTTTGCGTGACTCTCTGGCATCCACTGGCTAGATCGCAGCATCCTCTTTGACAATAGAAAGATTGCACTCAATACTCCAGGTGTGGTCTCACTTGCATGCAGGTACAGCAGATAGTGAAGAGAGCGAATGGCATGTTGGCCTTTATAACAAGAAGAGTCGAGTATAAGAGCAAAGAGGTCCTTATGCAGTTGTACAGAGCCCTAGTGAGACCACGCCTGGAGTATTGTGTGCAGTTTTGGTCCACTAATTTGAGGAAGGACATTCTTGCTATATGCGGCGTAGGTTTACAAGGTTAATTCCCGAGATGGCGGGACTGTCATAATCTGAGAGAATGGAGTGGCGGGGCTTGTACCCTCTGGAGTTTAGAAGGATGAGAGGGGATCTTATTGAAACATATAAGATTGTTAAGGGTTTGGACACGCTAGAGGCAGGAAACATGTTCCCGATGTTGGGGGACTCCAGAACCGCTACTATTCTATCCACTATTGGGCCAAGTTTAAGAATAAGGGCTAAGCCATTTTAGAACGGAGACGAGGAAACACTTTTTCTCACAGAGAGTTGTGAGTCTGTGGAATTCTCTGCCTCAGAGGGTGATGGAGGCGGGTGCTCTCGATACTTTCAAGAGAGAGCTAGTTAGGGCTCTTAAAGATAGCGGAGTCAGGGGATATTGGGAGAAGGCAGGAACGGGGTACTGATTGGGGATGATGAGCCATGATCACATTGAATGGTGGTGCTGGCTCGAAGGGCCGAATGGCCCACTCCTGCACCTATTGTCTATTGTCTATTATTAACCCAACATGTTCTGATATTGGGACTTATCGTTAACTCTCTTGTTATTTGCTCAATGGCAGAATCAATTGTTCAAGCCATTTTATTATTTCTGCTGCGAGGAAAGCAAAGCCATAATTCTGGTGGGTGATGGGAATTCTTGTGGCAATGCTTTCATTCACCCCCATCCACTCCAAACTGTGATTTTCCCATTGTTCATGAACTGATTAAATCCCATTGTATCTGCATGTGTTAATTTTTACAGTGTTATTTCCAGTGTTAAACCACTGGATTGAGCCTTCCAGAAAAGGGTGCACATATTACCATTATTCTCTGAGCTATCAGTGTTCTGCCTGCTGTGTTACACAGTGCTGATTCCCCCAGTGCTGAAACATCCGAGTTCACGGGCTGAGGACACGAGGCTTTGAGAACAGAAGGAGAAAAAATGCATTGGGGCAATGATTCTATGTATTCTTCCAACAAAGGTGAGCATCGGATGGTGCAAGTTTGGATCAGTGCATACCCGCAAAGAGAAGATTTGAATAATCAAGTTAGATGGGGGGTTTTAAACGGCAGAGAGAGCAATATTATAAGAGGTGGAAGGGGGCCCGTCCAAAAGCTCAACTTAAGGTCTGGTAAAGCACTGAGATGGAAATAGTTAGAGAAAGTGTAGAAAGGTTGAAGACCAGACTTAATGATGGTGGAAGGCATGGGGCAATGGCTTTGCTTTTCCAAGTGCTTAATGGGAAAGAGTTTTGCATTGTTATGATTTGGATATTAGACAATCAGCCTGATTGAAATCGCATAGTTGAGAGCTGTAAAAGATGGTGACAAGCTGGATGCCTGTTGGGGCCCATGTACTATTGACTGTGGGGTACTATGTACGTTTGACAGAACTGTGGTCCGATTATGTTGAAAGTGGCTTGGCCAGATACGGTAATGAATGACTAAACTGACTGTGTCGCGGATATTCCCATTTGTATCTGGGGAATACTCGGGATGAGAGAGGATAGAAATTTGTACTGGGCCTGAAGCCAGGAAAAAGTGTACGTGAGAAATAGCTGATTGAGAAATTGATAATGTTGGATTATTGCAGAGAATGGATGGCCAAAGGTCTGTTACAAATGATATAGGATGGGGGATAGAATAGTAGCGGGATGTGAGGATACAGATAATTAATAGGTGATTTTATCAGAATGGGAATAAAGAGACATGGTAAGGTGGAAGTGTTGAGTGGAATTAGCATGAATAAGGCAAAGAGAGTTGTTATGTTTTCCTTGAGGTTATGGGGGTGGGGGTTGCTGCAATTTGTGATGGTTAAACCCAAGCCAGTCTGTTCACATTGGTATCCCTTGGGCTTCGTTTTGCTAGTCTGTGCTTCAGCTGTGAACTTGGAAAGTAGAAATTGTGCTTTGAAGGTGAATGTGTGCTTTGTATGGATAACAAAATTTCGACAGCAAATTTTATGGGACCTGTTTGGAGTTATGCCACCTTCTGGAGTCCTTCAAGATAAATATTACAAGTTACATGCAATGTGACCAGTCAACATTTTTGTTGGTATGATATTTGTGAATGGAATGAAAAATCTTGGTGATATTTCTTGCTCATAGTTTTATTTTGTTTTAAATGCAGCTGTTTCATGCCAAGAACATCCACCAGACCTTCCAGCTTATATTTAATATACTGGTCAATGGAGATGGAACACTGACCAGGAAATATGCTGTAGATCTTCTGATGGATCTCCTTAAGAATCCCAAGATTGCAGATTTCCTCCAAAGGTAGCGTATTCTTTGGTAGCGTTGTATGAAAACACTAAAAGTAAATTTTGGTTAGGAAAGAAATTATATCACATTCTCTTGGCTGCAGTTCCAAAATATTGGTACTGGATCTACTTATACAGAACTAGCCACCAGAGTTATAAACCATTAAAACATAAACAGAATAAAATAGGAGCAGGAGTAGGCCAACTGGGCCCTCAAGCTTACCACGCCATTCGAAATTATTCCGGCTGGTCAGTATGACCATGGCTCTTCTATGCTGGGTTCAGCTACTTTTCTCTGCCGAGTTCCAATAGCAGCCCTCCCAACTATCCCGCTTTTGGCGGGATATTCCCGCTTTTTAGGTTCCCTTCCCGCCATTCCGATTTGTAACCTAATTATCCCGCTAAATTGACATTTCCGATACCATGTATGTGTTATTATGTATATTGCAGAGATGCCAAGTGTCCCGGATTCGCCGTATTTTGTCCCGGCGAAATAACCTTTTTACGGTGTTCCGGCAGCCAAACATGCTGTTACGGAACACCGCCGCGCCGGTGTTCCTCCCGTGGTGAACGCCGGCGCCTGTGCCCCCGGTTTGCCAGCCCGGCAGCTCGCAGCCACGCCCGGCCCAGAGGCCCGCAGGGCGGCGCCGGCCCGCGGCGATCACGGCACTTTCTTGCCGCCAGCCGGCCGCTCGCGGCAGCCATACCGGGCCTCCCCCCACACCACCCCCACCCAGTGCTGCAGGCGCAGACCCGCCGGCAACCTTGCCAAGTGCGCATGTGCCGCACCCGCCCGCCGGCAGCCCGCTGATCTGCACCAGTGCGCAGGCGCAGACCCGCCGGCAACCTTGCCAAGTGCGCATGTGCCGCACCCGCCCGCCGGCAGCCTGCTGATCTGCACCAGTGCGCAGGCGCAGACCCGCCGGCAACCTTGCCAAGTGCGCATGTGGGGAAATATTATGAATTTTGACAATCAAATGTTGGGAGGTCTGCAATAGCCCTCAATTCCCAGGTCTAGATCCACCCTACTGTTGATTTCCGCTTCTCCTGATGACTGCAGGTCCACAATTTCAAAGCAGGCAGGAACAATCTTGGCAGATTAGTTCATATTAAAACTGGTAACCTAATCTCTTAAAATGATAGCAGTTTTATTTCTGTAAAGCAGTGTCTGTAGTCCCTTGTTTCTACTTGTTTTTCAACCTTGGTATTACTCATTTAAGACTGAAGACCAATCATGATTTATCCACAACAGCTGAATTATTCGTTGTGTTTGAAGTGATGTCCAATTTTTACCCTTTTCATGTTTTGCTCAATTTCTTGGTTTGTGCTGATGAATCCTCCAGTGCGCTGAATAAATCACAATTGATCTGTAATGGTGACGGAAATTATATTTTATATTCTGCACTAGTAAGATGTAAAGCATTCTAGTGTGAAGAAGCGTGAATTTTCAGAGTACAATGGAAACTTGGATTATTCCATGAAGCTTTGAATAGAGATTTAATTCTGGCTCATGCTGAAATAAATGAGGCCAGGAAAAATCCGAGCCTTGTTTTCTTTTTAATTTTTTTTCCTCCATTGAGTTTTCTAAAATTCGATCAATGCCGTCTATATTCTTTCATTCCAACCTCCTTTAGTTCTTGCAGTTAAGCAAAGCTAGTGGAGTTCTAATCTAGACTATTATTTAAATGGTGGCCGATTAGGAAAAGGGGAGATGCAGCGAGACCTGGGTGTCATGGTACACCAGTCATTGAAAGTAGGCATGCAGGTGCAGCAGGCAGTGAAAAAAGCGAATGGTATGTTAGCTTTCATAGCAAAAGGATTTGAGTACAGGAGCAGGGAGGTTCTACTTCAGTTGTACAGGGTCTTGGTGAGACCACACCTGGAGTATTGCGTACAGTTTTGGTCTCCAAATCTGAGGAAGGACATTATTGCCATAGAGGGAGTGCAGAGAAGGTTCACCAGACTGATTCCTGGGATGTCAGGACTGTCTTATGAAGAAAGACTGGATAGACTCGGTTTATACTCTCTGGAATTTAGGAGATTGAGAGGGGATCTTATAGAAACTTACAAAATTCTTAAGGGGTTTGGATAGGCTAGATGCAGGAAGATTGTTCCCGATGTTGGGGAAGTCCAGGACAAGGGGTCACAGCTTAAGGATAAGGGGGAAATCCTTTAAGACCGAGATGAGAAAGACTTTTTTCACACAGAGAGTGGTGAGTCTCTGGAACTCTCTGCCACAGAGGGTAGTTGAGGCCAGTTCATTGGCTATATTTAAGAGTGAGTTGGATGTGGCCCTTGTGGCTAAGGGGATCAGAGGGTATGGAGAGAAGGCAGGTACGGGATACTGAGTTGGATGATCAGCCATGATCATATTGAATGGCGGTGCAGGCTCGAAGGGCTGAATGGCCTACTCCTGCACCTAATTTCTATGTTTCTATGTTTCTATTATGGTTGGCGGCGGCTAAGCTTCTTTCTTGCACTCAATAGTTTTCTCTTGCAATTGGCCTATAATCAGACATGGAGCCAGCACATCGCCATCTTTGGTTGCTGGAATGGCATGGCATCCTGCATTTGAGAAAGCTGCCTTCTCCCTTTCCAGCTTTCATATACCAGTGGAGTGAAGTATAATGCTATGGAAGTCACTTTCCTAATGCAGAGGTGCCAAAAAAATTGGTGACTGCAATTTAAAACCTGAGACTATTTAATAAAAACTTATGGATCAAGTTATTTTCTTTCAACTTTTAGGTATGAACATTTCAAATCATGCCTATGTCAAGTGTTGTGCCTTCTTCGTGGTAAGGATTCCGATTCAGCAGCCAAGGTATGTAATATTTAATTTATAGATGCTTCACCAATATGAACATTTACAGTAAATTTGGAAACCTTGTTTAAGTAGAAGGCAAGTTATGATTTTTGATTTGGATCTGATGAATAGTGGCTCCAAGACAGAGTCTTATCATGGACATGCTTTTATTTAGTACCTTCCTCTCACCTTGTTCCTTTGTATTAAAAATATAGTAACTCTGGGGCAAGACCTGAGGTGGCATTTTGAGTCTGGTCTGTGTTTCGAATCCATTAGTTGTAGCCTGCTTCAAAACTTAATTTTGTCCACCAAAGCATATATTTTTAAATGCTCCAGTATGTGTAACCTTCCTGCGGCTTTGAAGTTCCTTCCTCATTCTCCACAATCCTAGTGCACTGGTAAACTTGTTCATCATTATCCCGACATTTAAATCCAAGTCATTTAAAAACACTACAAAAAACCAGGAGACTGCTATCAATCTTCAGAAGATTATGATAAACAGCCCATGTAGCTAAACTTTCCATTCGCCTTTGCTTTCTCCCACTGAGGCACTTTTTAATTTAAATTGTCACTTTTGCATGGATGCCATGGATTTTTTGTTAAGCTTGCCACTTAGTACTTCATAAAAATGGCTTATCCATGTATGATAAATTGCTTCCAATATTCTACCTTCATTGATACTTGATGGCTCCCCAACTAAATTGCACAAGGCAAACCAGATGAAATCTTCCTGCATCAAATCCTTAAACTGAATTTCAATTCAATTCAATTCAATTCAAATTTAATGTCATTGTACAGATACAGGTATGGGTACAACGAAATGCAGTTTAGTGTCAGTACGTAGTGATAGCAATGTTTAGATAAGTGCAGATAAATAAATACAGAAAAATAAATACAGATGTGGGAATCTATCGGCGGGACTCCGAGTTCAGCAGTGCGATGGTGTTATTATAGAAGCTACTCCTCATCCTGCTGGTGCGGGACCTGAGGCTCCTGTACCGCCTCCCCGATGGTAGGAGGGCAAACAGTCCATGGTTAGGGTGGGAGGGGTCCTTGATGATCTTCCCAGCCCGTCTCAGACACCGTTTTCGGTGGTGGAGGGCATCTAAGGCAGGAAGCGGGGCATCGATGATGTACTGTGGGCGGTTTTCACCACCCGTTGTAGTGCCTTCCTGTCTGCAACGGTGCAACTGCTGTACCATACCGTAAAGCAGGTGGTCAGGATGCTTTCGACGGTACAGCGGTAAAAGTTGGTCAGGATCTGGGGGACAGTTGGGCTTTTTTGAGCCTCCACTCAAGAAGTAAAGGCGCTGCTGCGCCTTTTTGATCAGCTTGGAGGTGTTGAGGGACCAGGACAGATTCTCCGAGATGTGTACCCGAGGAATTTGTAGTTGGAGACACGCTCCACCTCAGTCCCGTTTATATGGATGGGGGTGTGTCTGCCCCCTCTTTTTTCTGAAATCGACAATGATTTTCCTTCGTCTTCTGGGAGTTGAGGACGAGGTTGTTATTGGCACACCAGGTTGTCAGGTGCTGGACCTCCTCCTGTAGGCTGACTCGTCGTTGTCGCTGATCAGTCCTACCACCGTGGTGTCGTCGGCAAATTTTATGATGGCGTTGGAGCTAAACTTAGGGATGCAGTCATGGGTGAAGAGAGAGTAGAGGTGAGGGACTGAGCACACAGCTCTGTGGCACGCCAGTGTTCAGTGTTATAGTGGAGGAGGTGAGGTTGTTGATCCTAACAGACTGAGGTCTGTTAGTGAGGAAATCCAGTGTCAATTGCAGAGGGAAGTGGAAATGCCAAGACCGCTGAGTTTGGTGATCAAGCTAGCGGGTATGACAGTGTTAAAGGCGGAGCTGAAGTCAATGAACAGCAACCTGATGTAGGTGTTATTGCTGTCCAGGTGGGTCAGGGCAGAGTGTAGGGCCGCCGATATGGCGTCCTCTGTTGACCTATTGGTCCGGTAGGCAAACTGATGGGGGTCCAGTGTGGGGGGGAGGCTGGCTTTGAGGTGAGCCAGGATCAGCCGCTCGAAGCACTTGGCGATGACAGGGGTGAGTGCCACTGGCCGGAAATCGTTGAGACTCCCTGTCGCTGATTGTTTGGGCACTGGCACAATGGTAGATGTCTTGAGGCAAGTGGGGACGACTAGTGATTTGCATTGTCCCTTGTAATCTTTTGTAAATATTTCCCCACTGCCCATGATAGGCTCACTTGTTTGTACCTTTCTCCCATTTTAACATCAATACATGTGCAGCAAATGAGCTTTGCAAATGATCAACACTGCTGTTTCTTCTTTTGCTTCTTTAGATAATTTGAGAAATGATTTTTCCAGGCCTGGTGATTTATCCATTTAAAAAAAAACCCTTCTGTGTTTGAACTTTCTTTGGTCCAGTCAACAAAATTAAAAATGTGAAACATGATTTCAAATGCAGCCAATAAACCATTTACTATTAATTGAAGGAAAATGTAAAGGAAATGAGACGGAATGTATTTTGTCAGAGGGTGGTGAATCTGTGGAATTCATTGCCACGGACGGCTGTGGAGGCCAAGTCAGTGGATATTTTTAAGGTGGAAGTTGACAGATTTATGATCAGTAAGGGTGTCGGGGGTTATGGGGCGAAGGCAGGAGAATGGGGTTGAGAGGGAAGGATAGACCGGCCATGATTGAATCGCAGAGTAGACTTGATGGGCTGAATGGCCTTATTCTGCTCCTAGAATTTGTGGCAACAATCGCAGATGCTGGAAATCTGAAAGACCAGGAGACCAAAGGCCAATTGTCAGTCATCTGAACCGAGTTCTGATGAAGATCATTGACATGAAATGTTGATTGTGCCACGGGACAGGCAGCATCTATGGAGAGAAAGCATAATCAACATTTAATGTCAATGATCTTCATCAGAACTCGGTTCAGATGACCGGCAATTGGCCGGAAATGTGGAATCTGCTTCCCTCTCTGGGTCCTGCTGATTGTCTCACCCTTTTTATGGCTTCTTGGCTCCAAGGTGAGATATGGCTAACAGGTGCAGAAAAGGTGGTTCAATCTGATTGGCATTATATTTCTTCAATAGGATTTAAGCCCATTTTAAGATATGTATATTCTAAGCAACTTTTCTCTTCCACAGATCCTTGAATTGCTAGTTGCATTTTGCTCAGTGAACAGTCTCAGGAGAATATTATGCCACACAATATTTGCAACATCTGAAGAACGAACCACCACAACTAAGCTCAAATCACAAATTAAACCTTCAGAGCCAATTATTACTCTTATCCACTGGTCAAATCAACCGCTTGAGAACCTTGAGAGGTGTTCGGTACTTGCTCTCGTTCTTCTCAAGGAGTTATTTGAGGTAAACGAATGATTAAGGATGGAATAAAAAAATAAAAGTTATTTGTATTTAGGATGGCTAATGGTTCACATTTTATCATACCCATAACTTTACTGGGATTTCCGTGCACGAAGGTTAACATGAAAACACTGCCTGAAAGTTGTAGACTAGAATTAAGCAACCACATCTAATAATGCTTCATTTCAAGATGGAGGGGTTAGATTAGACTGAGATATTTTGCCATAATTTTTCTCTTAACGTGTATGGAGAGAGGAGCATGAATAAAATGAAGCAGTACTTTGATGGCAGGACTTCATTAGCCTGCAAATAGCTTTGGGTTGAATAAGTGAACTGTATTTGTCTCCAGGAAAGAAAATGAACAGTGTTTATAACAGGCTATTGCCATTGTCTGACAATGTAAGTAAACTCATCATTTCGGAAGTTATCTAAGTTTATCATTTAGAATAAATAAACTCATAGTTGCCAGACAGTAGTGTTTATGCCCTCCTGTTATAATATGCCTACACTCTATGTTATTTAGAGGAGAATAATGATTTGGCATTCGTGCCTATTTGCTTGATTGCCTTAGAGTATAATGTTTGGAATATCCCTGTTTAGACAATAGACAATAGGTGCAGGAGTAGGCCATTCGGCCCTTCGAGCCAGCGCCGCCATTCAATGTGATCATGGCTGATCATCCCCAATCAGTACCCCGTTCCTGCCTTCTCCCCAAATCCCCTGACTCCACTATTTTTAAATAGACAATTGGTGCAGGAACAGGCCTTTTATTTATTTATTTATTTATTTATTAAATTTATACTTATTAATATTTATTATATTATGAATGGACAGCGTGACCACTGGATGACATACGCTTTTTACCTTTACTAATTAAAGGTCTGCATTGTCAGTGAAAACAAAGAGGCAAATGCCCACAGGCACGTTGTTTACATTTTCAGCCTCCTGCTTGTGCACTGCAAGGGTGAATGTTAGTGCCAAGATTAAATAGTATGTAAAAACAATCTGGTAAACTCATCACTTTAAGTTGGTTTTAATTCCAACATGGTAATTTGCATATCACTGTACCTTAATTGGTACATGCGACAATACAAGACCTCTGAACATTTCAATGTTGCTCTTCATTACATGATGAAGAAGTGATGCCATCAATTAGTGTTGGAGTCATGGCTTCCCTCTTGGTGAGGAAATGCTGCGCGTTTCTTCACCGTGCTGGTGTAGATGAAGGTTAAGAACAATAATTGAGGAATTTCAGAGGACACATGGCAGTGCAGAAAATATATGAGATTATACACATAGATTTCAGAATGTCCTGTGATGAAATTATATCTTGGCCTTAATGTTATTCTGTTCCTGAACATTGTGTATTGTATTGACTAGGAAATAATCGACAGCATCCTTTGGACCACAGTTGAGCCATTTATGGAGCTGCTTTTTCCTGTTATCCTGGAGCAGTTACAGATTCAAGACCATACTTTAGAAGATGCTCTATTAAAAAAGAAATATGATCGGATTGCAAAGGCTCTTGATATTCTTCTGGATATCCTTTTTGGCCGGTAATCAGGAGCACCTTGTAAAGCAGCCGAATCTAAAGCAAAAGTCAATACATTTTACAAGAGCTAGTGAAGTACTTTGTGTTATCATTTAAATTTGAGGCATTTTAATTTCTTGGTGTTAAATTTAATAAGGTATCTTGGTCTGTAATTTAATAATTAGCAGGGAATGGCGATAATCTTTTGATCCATTGTATTTCTACCTGACTGAAGGTGAGCTAATCAAAGGTGAGCTAATCAGGCTATTTAATGATGTAAATTGTTGTCAGTAATGGAGGAAGTGAACAGAGCTTTGTAGTTTCTCTTAACTATATTTACTGCTTTGTGGCGATGATACAGTAAAACTGCAGATTGCGAAGGTTCTCACTGCCAGAAATTGTGTATCAATTCTGGAATATCAGTTTGTATACAATCGGATCGAAGTCGGTTACCGGACCAATGCAGCAGACGTGGAGCTATGGTAAGCAATTAGATTGCCTTTTTCAAAAAAATACAAGTAAACAAACACTTAAAATGTGAAGTCGTTCTCTTGTGGAAGCTTTTTAAGTAATTATGCTATAATCTCATGATAGGATGTTTGTTCATCACTTCAAGAATATCTTGGACACTTTATACAATGCATGGTTGCTATAGGTTCACACTTTTTTTTATCACACCATTAACTGGAAGGAAATATTGTAGATATTGTAGTTAAGTACACAGAATTTAAAGTCCTTTTGCGATTTAAGATTTTAGGAAGGATTTACATGTTAACCTGACCCTGATGCCTATTATGCATCCTGGCATATAGGGCAGCAACAAAGGTCCTCCACTCCTGGTTGATTCCTTCAGTTGCGGTTTCTGTAACATATGTGTTTTACGAGACAGGGTTGTTAGCCCTGTGCTCAACCTCCAACCTGGAGGACCAGTGGGATCGCTCTTCATCTCGACTCTACCCTTCGACCTGTCCAGCATGGGAGACCCTAACAGGAGACGAATCTCCCGCTGGCATAGCTCCAGGGGTCACTGAGACACACCAGCTCCCCGACCACGACAAGGTTGCAATCCAACGGGGAGATTTACATGTTAGTTCTTTATAAATGTTTACAACCCCTAATTGGGTTGACAGAGTAAAACAAAGGGAAAAATGTTTCCCGTGACACCTCGGTTATCGGAATTCTGAGTTCACATGATTGACATTTGAACCAGAGGTGACTGGACATACTCATTTGTTTTTTAAAACAATGGGTTTAATGTACTGTGAAAAAATGGGAGAAGCAGATTCAGTAGTAGCTTTCCAAAATAAAAGGATAAGTATGTTGGGATATTAAAAACCAGGGAAATAGATAAATTAATTATTTAGCCTTGCTGCTGGGGAGAGGGGCCTGTGCATCAGTTCATGATTCGCTGCCAATAAACTATATAGCTGTATGGTTTCAAACTAAAGAGCGAGACGCTATTATATCATTTTTGTTATGCTGGGAAAATGCGGCCTGTACATATATTTTAAATCAGATTTGTTTGCATGGTAGGGAAATTTAATTAGTGAGATTCCGTTTTCTAAATTGCTTCCGTGTAGTACTGATTTCTTTATGCACTTCATCATTTATAGCCAAATTATGAGAGGCACTTGAACCTGAAATTAGCTTAAAGCATTTTTATAATTTTGTATTTATTTTCTCATACTCCTGCACATTAACAGTCAAATAGGTACAGATGTTGTCCTAAAGACTCTTACCGTAATGAGCAGAGTCAAACAGTTGGTGCCAAACATGGAAGCAAGCTTTTATAAGGTTTTGCAGGTAAAAATTACGAGTGAATTTAAACATGTACTTTGAAATGTCTTGTTAACTGTTTAATAACCAACTTAAAAGTAAAGTTTGCATTTAACATGATAATTCTTGAACTACTTTGAAAATGATTGTGATTTTCAGCAACCATTGTAGCAGATAACAATATTGGCTCAGATGTTGTGACCATTGGTGAATTGATGCTGCTTATGCAATGGCAGCTAAGAGTCATCAGTAATCCGATGCAGCATCGTGTCCTGTTAAGCGGGGGGTGGGACAACAGGGCATCAAATTGAGTGTTTCTATGAAGATTCATCAGACTAAGTGAGGAAATGCAAGTTAGAATATTTTATTCAAAATATGTGCAAACAATCAAACTAACAACACAATGTCAATTATGATTAACTTAGCCTTCTGCAGTCCACATTGCAGAGAGAGATGGATACTGGCCTGTTATGTGGTAACCTGAACATGCATCACAACATGTGGTAGTCTGAATGCTCCAGTAGAGAATGATGTGGCCTAAGCTGGTGTGCTTCCACATACTGTACCTACAATGGAATAAATCTTGCAGGTCCCAGCACACAATTAGGGTGGCTGCAAATAAAACTATCATTGTATAAGCAGATGAATCATACAAGGAACAGTTAAAGGTCAACTGTTGTAGCTAAAAGGCTCTCCCTAGCTGTGCATCTTTAATGTAGCAGAAATTCATTCAGGGATGAAACTTTGTATTCATGTATTTTCAGAGAAAACGTTTGAAATATTCCTTGTTTTTTTTTATAAAGTTTCTTGATATTCAAAAATGTTTTCTTTTCTGTATAGAATAGAAACATAGATAATAGGTGCAGGAGGAGGCCATTCGGCCCTTCGAGCCAGCACCGCCATTCATTGTGATCATGGCTGATCGTCCCCTATCAATAACCCGTGCCTGCCTTCTCCCCGTATCCCATGACTCCACTAGCTCGAACTCTCTTAAATCCATCCAGTGACTTGGCCTCCACTGCCCTCTGTGGCAGGGAATTCCATAAATTCACAACTCTCTTGGTGACATTTTTTTTTCTCCCTTCAGTCTTAAATGACCTCCTCTTTATTCTAAGAACTTATTCTTATAATGTCAGCGGTCTCTTAAACAGTTAATCTAATGCTCTTTCTTTCCCCAAGGGTTTTTTGTTCATTATCAAAGGTCACAGCCATCAATATGTTCTGATATTAGTATCTTGTCATTTTTCTCTGCTCCTATTCAGCTATTGCATATGGTGATCATTTTAATAAGGAGGCACTTTTAAATTGTCAGTTACATTTTGCTATGATTATTTTGAATTCCTGCCTACTTTGCACTTCTTTGGAAGAAATGAAGAAAATTCTGAATTATTGATCAAAAATGGTACGAAGCTTTGGCTTGACTGCCTTTTATAGTTTTTCAAATGTTTTGCCCAGGACCAGCGGCTTACCTCAGCTTTGTCGTTTGCATTGTCGTCCGAGCACAGAGAGTACGTCCAGTTTGCGTTAAGGATTCTGTTCGAGGCAGCACCTTTGCCTGATTTTCCTGCAATGATGTAAGTGCTGCGATACCTCGTTTTATTCTTGGTTGCTAAGAATAGTTACTAACTGATACAAATACAGAGCATCAATATTGTAAGTACGGTGGATCAATAAATATATTGTTGAGGTAATTTTGTGAGATAATGCCCCCTTTAAACCCTCATTTGAACGGACCCCTTTATAACAGATTGTGGTTATAGCAGACGGACCCGCCCATGCCACCCCCGGCTCACACCGCCTCCCCAGCCGCTTCCAACCCCAGCTTTTGACCCCAGCCCTGGCTCGCAAGGTGCACCAGTGAACCCCTCTTCACCCACCGCACGGTGCGTCTGGTTGGCACGGCTGTTGCTGCGGCTCACGTTGTAGCCAATGGTGACAGTGCTTCTGCAGGCTGCAGGTTGCCACCAGCGACAGGGTGCGCTCAGTCACTGCAGCTCCCTCCCTTCAAACCGGCTGCTGCTTCTTCCTGTCATCCGTCACTTTGTCCGCTCTCCATTCCACCACTGCCGCCTCCTCCTTCTCCCATCGCTCTTTTTGCCCCCCACTGCCACCTCCTCCTCCTCCCATAGCTCTCTTTGCTCCCCCGCCTCCTCCTCTTCCTCCCATCGCTCTCTCTGTCCCCGCCACCTCCCATTGCTCTCTTTGCCCCCCATTCCACCCCTTGCCACCTCCTCCTATTCCTCCCATCGCTCTCTCTGCCCCCCCGCCACTTCCTCCCATCGCTCTCTCTGCCCCCCCCCCCCCCCCCCCCCCCCCGCCACTTCTCCCATTGCTCTCTTTGCCCTCCACTCCCCCCCCCCCCCCACGCCACCTCTTCCTCCTCCTCCCATCACTCTCTCTTTGCCCCCGCCGCCTCCTCCATGGTCCCCCTGAGTTGCCGACATACTCCACCTTGGATGTTTGGGGAGATATACATGGCAAGAAGGTTCTTGATTTATAGCTTGGGGGTATCAGTAATTGAAAAGAATGATCGGCCTGAGGAGGCACGTAGGTCATATTGATGAAGAGAATTTTTATTAAATAGAATACAAAAATATAATTAAAATTGAATTAAATCAATTTTCTGCAGTATATTACTTTCAACATTCACTTTCAATGTTTTTACTTCATCTTAACATGGTAAATTTTGGATGTTATAGCCATTCTGTTTGGTCAATTTTAAACATTATGTTTGGTCAATTTTGTAAATATTCTCATTGTGATTGGCTTTATACACCCTCAGTAAAGAGCTGAGGGGATGGGTTTTGCATTGACGCTGTTGTGATTGTTTTAGGCTTGGAGAGAGCATTGCTGCCAATAACGCATGTAAGCAACAAAATGGTGACCACATCATGAAGAAAATCCCTGTGCAACAGCATTCAGCAAACTTTGTAACACCAAAATGTTCAAGCACTGCCGATGCTAACAGATCAAATATTCATGAATTGATAAATAAGTTGCAATTAGGAACAGAGGTCTGTATACACACAATATACAATTATGATTGCAATCAATGACGGGCATTTGATGGTACTAATTGCTGATTGATATTGGCATGTTTACTGGGTTCAGCTCTCAGTATGCCAGAGAGCAAGTAGTGTGTGTCCAATGATTTCAACCATATGTTCTTCACAATGTTGTGAACATTTGGAATAAGACTTTGTCATTTTTATTCCCAAATCTCTTGTGATAAAAGCTAGCCTAGTTCAGCAACCTTCTACGTGGAATTTTATTGAAATCATTTATTGAAGTTGCACATCCATTACTTTCGTATCCATACTGGCACTATCATCAAAAAACTACTTTAAATAAATTGTCAAACTCGATTTCCTTTATGTAAGACCATATTGACCATATAAGAACAAGGCAGATTATTATCTGAATGGTGTCAGATTAGGAAAAGGGGAGGTGCAACGAGACCTGGGTGTCCCTGTACATCAGTCACTGAAAGTAAGCATGCAGGTACAGCAGGCAGTGAAGAAAGCCAATGACATGTTGGCCTTCATAGCGAGAGGATTTGAGTATCGGAGCAAGGAGGTCCTACTGCAGTCGTACAGGGCCATGGTGAGGCTACACCTGGAGTATCGTCTTCTAATTTGGTCTTCTAATTTGAAGACTGACATTCTTGATATTGAGGGGGTGCAGCGTAGGTTCACCAGGTTAGTTCCCGGGATGGCGGGACTGACATATGATGAAATAATGGATCGACTGGGCTTATATTCACTGGAATTTAGAGAGGGGATCTTATAGAAACATATACAATTCTTATGGGATTGGACAGGCTAGATGCAGGAAAAGTGTTCCTGACGTTGGGAGAGTCCAGAAACCAGGGGTCACAGTTTAAGAATAAGGGGTAGGCCATTTAGGACAGAGATGAAGAAAAACCTTTTCACCCAGAGAGTTGCGAAACTGGAATTCTCTGCCACAGAAGGTAGTTCAATTCACGGGATGTTTTCGAAAAAGAGTTGGATATAGCTCTTAGGGCTAACGGAATCAAGGGATATGGGGAAAAAGCAGGAGCGGGGTACAGATTTTGGATGATCAACCATGATCATATTGAATGGCGGTGTTGCTCGAAGGGCCGAATAGCCTACTCCTGCACCTATTTTCTATGATTCTGCAGGGCCTGTCCCACTTATGTGATTTTTTTTCTGCGACTTACCGGCACCCGTCATGGTCGCAGCAGTCGCGGGGTGACGCCTGTATGGTTGTGAGTAGTCGCCCAAAGAGTCGTACCTTTTTCTGGTTGCCCGCTGGATTTTCAACATGTTGAAAATTTTCGGCGACCTGCTGCGACTATAACGGGTGCCGGCAGTCGCCGAGAAAATTGCGTAAGTGGGGCAGGCCCTTGAGTCCTCCCTCTGTTTATGTGTTATGTTATTCTAACGTGAATCCTGATCACCTGTAACTTTTCCCCTTTATTTTCAACAATCTTGCTTTAATTGGATTGTTTTTGTAAAGCTGCTTAAAATGACATGTAGCAACATAAATGCATCTTTTCACAGCTGAAGGAACAAGTCAAGGATGTTAGGCTTTCAGATGTGATGGATGTCTATGAACAGAAGCTTTCTTCCCTTGCAGTAAGTGCCATTGAAATGACACATAAGCTTAAAACTGTAACGCCAATGTGCCACAAAATGATTAAAGACATTATCATATACTGTTGTATTAATTACATTTTTTTTTAATTCAAAAGCAGAATAATCATGGGAATTTTTTTATTGCAGTTACAATCATTTGGGGAGATTATTCCACTGGTCTTTAAAGCAGACTCCAGATTTCATTTACACATAGATCCAATTTTAAGAATATGTAGTTTATCTGTAAAAATGCAACTTAATCATTTTAATGTTTAAGAAAGAACTACAGATGCTAGTAAAATCGAAGGTAGACACAAAATGCTGGAGAAATTCAGCGGGTGAGGCAGCATCTATGGAGAGATGTCTACCTACATTTGTGTCTACCTAATCATTTTAATTACTGTCCTCATGTATTTCTGATGTATTTCTGCAACCACCAATTTGTCTCTATACCTGATGACCGTTGCAACATGAGAGTTGAGATCCTAAAGGTGACATGCAAAGTAGAAAGGGCAGTTTTTTCCTTTGATGCAGGAAATGAACGTCAGTCTTTGATACTTCCAAGATGAATATTTTATACAGTCTGCTCATTTAAGTGAACATGGGTTACAGCATTAATTTAAGAGCTACCTTTAAGAGCTCTATCTAACTCTCTCTTGAAAGCGTCCAGAGAATTGGTCTCCACTGCCTTCTGAGGCAGAGAATTCCACAGATTCACAACTCTCTGGGTAAAAAGTTTGCTATTGACATTATTAATGGACATAATAATGTGAAAAATACCAGTGAGTATGGCACTTCTGCCCTTGTGTAGAAGGCTTAGTGGCATTTCCCCTCAAAATTTGTCTCCTAAAACAGAAACATTGTCTTTTCTGTTTATTTATTTCCACATCTTTCTTCGCTGAAGACACCTTTACCTCACAATAGTGATGGGCCTGTCCCACTTAGGCGATTTTTTTGGGGCGACTACAGGCGACTGGCGCAAAATTGTCAATGTGTTGGAAACATTTTGGCGACAGTGGTGACAATTTTGCAGTCGTAGGTGTTGTCGTAGGTGAATTCCATTGAAACTAGTCCCTGGCAGTTGCCTACGTGGGACAGGCCCACGAGGGTCAGCATTTTTGGAGTTTGCAATGCTACAAGCAATCTTGTTGTGAAACGTGCTTCAATTTTGACAATATTTAATATGCCTCTTTGTTCAGTCCAAAGAAAATCGTTTACAAGATTTGTTGGAAGCTAAAGCGCTGGCCCTAGCACAGGCTGACCGTTTGATTGCCCAGTATCGTTATCAGAGAGCCCATGCAGAGGCAGAGGTATGTTGATACGTAACTTTATCAGATACAACCTCACATTAGTTTAAGTTATCGTTTGCAATTCAAGTGATAAATTTAGCAGAAAAATTAACTTTGAACTGTCGGATTATAACTGCTGTATGTTTCAACCACAAATGGATTTTAAAAGTGATGCAGAGAAAGCTTTTTATTAGCTGTGGAGATCAAATCCATGGAATGGTTTCTAAAGCAACCAGGGTTTAATGAGGACAACTGAAAAAACTGAGATGGAAAGGCGGTTAATGATCTGGAAACTGAGAGTGACGAGTAGCAGTCGTGGAATGAGGCCGTATTTTAAAGTGCCATGTCTAGCATATAATGTACAAGGATCTGTCCTATACATTTATTCTGAACTGTTGCAATTTATAAATTATGATGTATTTGTTTTTGAGCTGTAGGCACGACAATTGGCCTCACTTCTGATGGAAGCAGAGAGAAAAAATGAAGAACTTGATGGAGTGCTGAAGACTCAGCTGCTGGAAGCTGACCGTGCCAAGGCTGATATTGAACAGCTTTATCATCACAATTGTAAACTACAGACTGTAGCTGATGAGCACGAATCCTTAAAGATTACTTCAAAAAATCTTTCTCAAAAGTAGGCTTTGCTTATTTTTGCTTTATTGATCATATATTCCAGCTGCCTTGAAGACGTTCATAGGTTTGGCATGGGAGTACATATGCAATAGTTGAGGGTTTTCTGCAAGGCACAGTTACGTAGGTTTGATTCCTTCATGTGGAAAGCAAACAGATGCTTGGAAGAAAATGGAATTGAGGGCGATTTCTCCCAGGCAACTCTTGTCCATCTCCTTGCGTCCTTTTTCAAAATAGCAGTAATAAATACATTGGGCACCAAGCAACAAAAAGGGACTTCAAACAGCGAAGGAACATGAGGGGTAAAGTTACCTGTGGGAATATATTTAATACACCTACTGTGAGAAAAGTTAGGCATTCCTGAGAACAATTGTATCAGTGTAACTATTCATAGTCTGCATATTTTTGATCAGTTAATCATTAATTCATAAATATTTTCCTTCCAGTCTTGATAATGTTGAAAGGCAATTTAAAGAACTTCAGATTGAATATAAATCATTGGGCAAGCAATGTGAAATGTTCAAAAAGCAAGTTGATTCACTTAAGCAACAGAATGACAGGTAAGCCCATCTTAGGATGTGTGTTTAGACATGGTATTCATACATCCTGGTGTCATGTTTGTCAGATGGGAAATACAGCAACAAGTCTTTTCTGTTTTGGATCACAGATGCCATGCTCAATTCGCGGAATTGGAAGCACAGAAAAATGAGATATGCATCCAGTTACAGGAAAAGGACAATAAATTATTGGGTTTGATATACATTTTATTTTATATCTTTTTTATAAAGGTTTATTTGGGGGAAAACTTGATAATTAGCATGAAAGCTACATTTAATGTTTTTTCTAATTTTAGATTTAGAAAATATATGCCATAGAATATGAGGCATAGCACTGGATGTTTAGAATTTTATGTTATTTGCAGAAATATGCCGTACATCTTTTCTCCCACCTTTCTTATCCTTCACCTCATGTGACTCTTTCACGTTTGAGAAGTTGTTCCTATTATGGGATGGTGTGGAGGTCTGTAACCATATAGCAAGTTGATTGTTAGAATCACAGTCGAAATTGGGTTAAAAAACAAATTTGATCTACGAGTTATAAATAGTGTTCTTCTTTGCATACAAAAACCTGGAACAAACAGCACATCCTCAAGAATCTCTCAGTTCAATTCATTGTACAGATAAAAAGTACCTAGATGCATAACGCACAGGTACACTCATACATGTGGTTCAATGTAATTTGCAGATTAATTTTAGTTCTTGTGCCCCCAGATCTTATACCATCTCAATGTTAATATATTTTTTATAAAACAAATATTAGATCAAGAAGAAATTCTTCTGAGGAAGATTTCTCGATTAAATTGAGTGACAAAGACAGCTTAATTTCTTTTCAGTTGCTTCTGCAATTTTGTTTGAATTCTTGTGGGGGAGCAAGTTTTGTCATGCCCCGTCTGCCCCGTATTCTTTAAGGTTCTTGACAGAAGGAATTACTGGAACACACTGTTCTACATTGGTATCCTGTGTTTTGACCAGCAGATGATAATTGGAATGATTGAAGGAAATGACTGGGCAAAAATGAATTAAAAAGCCTGGGTCTGAGTTTTAACTTAAGGGGAAGATGTACAGAAAATTAGGATTAAAAAAACCACATGCAAAATTACAGATGTCATTGCCATGTCTGAAATGGGAGATTGATATTTCAGACATTTCCGGAGTTTTGTCAAAAACCATCATGATGAACTGGAAGGTTGAAGGACTGGCAATTTTCTGACCTGGTGAAACTGAAAATATTGCTGAAACGTAACGCAGTATGCAGTGGACGAGATATCCAATGCAAAATAATATGCTTGGTTATAACGTGATAATTATTCTCTCTGTGCGCCATTCTTAAACTGTCTTATAATGACTTGCAGATTTACAACAAAGGTCCCAGGCACAACACGAAAAAATAAAAACAATGGAAAAGGAGAAAGAGGACATGGAAGAAGCTATTAGTGCACTCCAAAGGGAGCTTAGCAAGATCGAGTTAGCACGGAAAGAACTCAGCATTAAGGTACACAATCTGCTGCCTATTTGAACAGTATTGTTAATCAGTCTTCTCAGGATACTCAGTGTGTGAAGACTGTGATATGCAATATTGCTGCTGAATATTCTGTTAAATAGTTGCAGAGAGTAAACTGATTATGAGAGTTGTAATTCTGATTACGAGAGGGCAGTGAGCACTCCAGTTTGAGAGAAAATCTCGGGCATTTTTAATGCTTGGATTAGAAATCATAACTTCATAAACAGTTCAAAAATTGCCTGATCCTTTAGACAATAGACAATAGGTGCAGGAGTTGGACATTTGGTCCTTCTAGCCAGCACCGCCATTCACTGTGATCATGGCTGATCATCAACAATCAGTACCCCATTCCTGCCTTCTCCCCATATCCCTTAACTCCGCTACTTTTAAGAGCTCTATCTAATTCTCTCTTGAAAGCGTCCAGAGAATTGATCTCCACTGCCTTCTGAGGCAGAGAATTCCACAGATTCACAACTCTCTGGGTAAAAAGTTTTTCATCATCTCCGTTCTAAATGGCCTACCCCTTATTCCTAACTGGCCCTGGTTCTGGACTCCCCCAACATCGGGAACATGTTTCCTGCGTCTAGCGTGTCCAATCCTTTAATAATCTTATACGTTTCAATAAGAACCCCTCTCATCTTTCTAAATTCCAGTGTATACAAGCTCAGTCACTCCATTCTTTCAACAAATAACAGTTTGGGATTTGTCAGAAGATAAATAAAATGTCCTATACACAGCTTGGTATTCCATGTACACAGCTGTGGCACTGCCTTTTTCTGTTCTCTCAGATAGGAGGGTAATTTTTAAGTTAGAGCATGCATATTGGTGGAGGTTGCCTATAAAAAGCATGGGGATTTGGTGGAATTCAATTCTGTTGTGCATTGAGTTTGTCAGTAATTATTTATTAAAAATTGTTTAAATCTATTGACATTCTTGAGAATTTTAAAGTCCACTTTACATATTTTGCTTATACTTAAAGTTCTCAAGTATTTATAATTCATAGGTAGACAAAAGTGCTGGAGAAACTCAGCAGGTGCTGCAGCATTTATGGAACAAAGGAAATAGGCAACGTTTCGGGCCGAAACCATTCTTCACCCGAAACGTTGCCTATTTCCTTCGCTCCATAGATGCTGCTGCACCCGCTGAGTTTCTCCAGCACTTTTGTCTACCTTCGATTTTCCAGCATCTGCAGTTCCTTCTTAAACTATTTATAATTCATATTTGTTGATATATATATATATATATATATATATATATATATATATGTATTTAGTTGTGACATTCTGGAAAGTTCAAGTTCAAGTGAGTTTATTGTCATGTGTCCCTGATAGGACAATGAAATTCTTGCTTTGCATCAGCACACAGAACATAGAAGGCATTTACTACAAAACAGATCAGTGTGTCCATTTACCATATATAAATATTTACACACAAATGAATAAATAAACTAATTAAGTGCAAATAACAGATAATGGGTTATTAGTTATCAGAGTTTTGTCCGAGCCAGGTTTAATAGCATGATGGCTGTGGGGAAGCAGCTATTCCTGAACCTGCACGTTGCAGATTTCAGGCTCCTGTACCTTCTACCTGAAGGTAGCAGGGAGATGAGTGTGTGGCCAGGATGGTGTGGGTCCTTGATGATACTGCCAGCTTTTTTGAGGCAGCGACTGTGGTAAATCCCCCCCGATGGAAGGAAGGTCAGAGCCGTACAACAAATTTGGCTTCTAATATGCCTAATAATATTGGTATATTGGCATTTTCAATACAGATCACCCAAAATTAACAAAGTACCCAAAGTCCAATAAATTTTAAGTGGAAATTGTGGTCAGTATGAATAGAATTACTATGAACTTTTACATATACCTCCAGATATGTAGACAGCACTGGATCAAAGTTAATCACAACCGCTTGTTTGCTGCTTGCTTCCTGTAGACTTCAAGGAAGCACTTCATTTTTTCGCCAATCGGTTTTAAACGTTCTTTTAAATATTCAGTCATAAAAATGCAATAATAAAAACTGATTTATATCCATAATGGAATTAGTTAAATACATCTTTAAAATTTTCAATTACTTTTTACTTAAAATCAAATTATGGGTTAATACTGAAATATTTTTTATGATTAAAAATCATTTTTCAACTGTATTAATTAAACTGCTCTAGGTTAGTTTTACAGTGACAAACATACTTTGGTTGATGATAGAATGTATGTTCAGTGATATATAAATCATTGGGCAGAACTAAGCCAAAAAAATCATTTGCAATTTGTGTACAGGTTTCTCATTGCAACCAAAGTAGAACGAAATGTAGCTTTGGGTGAACGTATTCATGTGATTTTATTCTGCCTCATGTATCTACTTTATATGTTCATAGTTGTCATCCTTCGAAGTACAGAAATCACAGCTGGAGGCCCGGTTACAACAACAGGAAGCGTTGGTCCATGCACAGCAGGAAGAACTCAGCAAGCATTCCCAGATGATAGCAATGATTCATAGCCTCAGTAGCAGTAAATTACCGTCAAACACTGTCAATCTCAGTCTGTAGCCTTGCTGCTTTCTGGCATTTTAATGTGAACAGAAATGGAGCTGAGATCAACTGTTACCTTTAAGTCCCTGTGGCTGGAAGATTACATGTTCTACTATGGGATTAAAGGTACAAATTATTTTAAAGTAAATTTTAAGCCATTAAATATGAGCAGCATTATTTAAAGTGCTGGCTTTGCAAGCAAGTATTTGATGCTACTTGAATTACAATGCTCTGGGCCTTATTATGTGCAAAAATACTGGCTTTGCAGGCTGTAGATTTGGTGTAGTCACATTTAGTCTTGACCGCATTTTCGTTCGTGATATAGTAAAATATTGCGAATAACCAAACATTTCAGTAGTGTGTATATATCGAGGAGGTGTCCTTTAGATTTGGACAATAGTTCTTTCAAACTTGAACAAGCCTGTACCTAGTGATAGAGTAGTGGAATTTTACCAATATATTAATACTTGATATGGGTCGACCATTAAATCCTGCCCTGGATTCTAATATCCAAATCCAGTTATAATTATCCTTTATCAATTCTACATTTGATTTTATTGCAGTATTTAAGATGAGTAAATTCATCTTAATTGTGATGTTCATCGGCTCGTGCACAAAGAAAGTAGTTTGAAGTTATTTTTCAAACTTCTTATAACGATGTCTGACAGCTTGTACAACAAAACCCAGTCCACTGATTTAAAATTTAAGCTAATCAATGTCTTCAACTAATTACATTGCAAAAAATGACCATGTGCACCTCTCACTGATTCGACTCATTTTCACAATAGTAAAGAGTTTTGACACTATATTGAATCGGGTGCTCGTTTTATTCATACTCAATTTTAGTTAGCAGGCTCATCCAAACATTCAGTGTACATCTTTCTTTCATCCTGTTGACAAAATAAACCTTTTAAATATGAATATGTTTTAAAATAGTGCAACTATAGTTTATACAAAATGCAAGTCGACTAATATTTTGTTTCTTGCACAAAATATCAATGTTTTAAACTTTGTGTAAAATTACTATTAATAAATTGCAAATGGATTGTTCATTCCTCCTGTTGACATGACTTTTAAAACATTGGCCAGAGAGCCCTCGCTGCCTAAAGATGGGGTAATTGACTGGGAAGGGTGCTCCCAATTCAACTATTTAGAGACTGATGAAATTTAACATATGGTGGATGCTTTAAATCCAGATTGAAAAGTTAGTTCATATGACGTGGGGCAGAATTAGGCCATTTGGCCCATTGAGTGCTTTGTTATTCAATCATTCCTGATCTATCTTCCCCTCTCAACCCCATTCTCCTGCCTTCTCGCTATCACCTTTGACGCCCTCAAACCCCTGTCCCACGGTACGAGTTCATTCCAAGAGCTCTCCTGAGTTTGCCTTGATTCGAACTCGGAGATTTACGGTCATGGCCACTCGTCGGTACTCGGGGCTCTCGAGGACATTTTTCAACATGTTGAAAAATCTTCACGAGTTTTCCCGTGCTTACCTGCTGTTAGCGTTACAAGCCGCTAAGAGACATCCCCGAGCTCTGATGTACCCACTACGTTCATTCTCTGTGCTTACCCCAAGTTTGATTTTTTTAAAACTCGGGAGAGCTCTTGGAATGAACTCATACCGTGGGACAGGGCTATTTTTTACTAATCAATTAAAGTGACAAATTAAGTACCATTAAGCAAGGAAGCAGGCGATCTCTGCTTTAAAAATATCCATCGACGGGCTCCACCACTGTCTGTGGCAATGAATTCTACAGATTTGAGGTCCTCTGGCAAAGGAAATTCCTCCTCATCTCCATTCTAAAGATACGTCCATTTGCTCTGAGGCTGTGCTCTCTGGTCCTGGACTCTCCCGCTTGTTTCTTGTCGATTAAGACCAAGTCTGGGTCGCTGCACTTCAAAATCAGTACCGGTAATGTAGCTCATCCAATCCTGGAGTCCGAAATCTGTTGTGAAGTGAGATCCTCCCCAAATGTGACTACTTATCTCAGTCTGGGTAACTGATCGAACTGCTCGGTGATTCAGATAGATAGACATTTAGCATGATGGCACTGTTCCAGTGGATCAGGAAGTTACTCAGGTTGAAATAATCCTTGTTGCTGGAAATGGAGTTCAGAGGTACATGTAGGAGATAAAACCCAGTACTTGACTCCAGCACAAATATAAATGGAAAGACACTATCCACACCACATTTGTTCCAGGTTTGGTAATGCTATAATTGTAACTGCATGAACCCTTCTGTTGCAAAAGGTCCGAGCTAATGCCTGTGAGAATTTCAACACCAGATTGTGATTGGAATAAAGATGATCAGCAAAAACACAATTGCCAAGGCAGCAAGTCCATAATGCTTGTGGTTGGGACTTTCCTCAAATGATGCCGGGTCTGAAATTTGAACAAAAGACATTCTTAGCACAGATCAGAGAATTTACATAAAAAGATCCAACAATAGTAGAGAATTAAAAAAAAAATTTAAACTACAAATCAAGAATAAATGCAGCAAAACTACTTTAATGACTGAGCGTTCCCTCAAAACAAAACTTGGGCAGTTTGTGTTCCAGCTTTTCAATTATTATTATTTTTTTAATACACAGAATTTGGTTAGTTGTTCCTCAATAAATGGTTTTAAAATACATTTAATAACGTTCTCAGCTTATATTTTTGTAAGGCCATTATCGCCTGATGTAATCATTACTAATTACAATAATTTGTTTATTTAATACTGTCCATTCACCCAGTGAAAAAGACTGCAAACTGATGTTAGATTTTATGGATCTCCATTTGAATGTACTCTCTAGTCTTCGTGGGAATAAAGGAAAGCTTTATTAAGTGATAATTAAACTGAATAATTATACTGAATCACCTTTGCATTGAAGATTGCTGAAGTGAATCTTCACTAAGCAGCGGGAGATCTGTGGGAGAATAAGGAAGTGGTTGAAAAGGGCCGGTCTAGCCAGGTTTGGTTGCCACCAGCAATAAATGTGAATCTCACCTGTACCCTTCACATCCCACTCCTAGAAGGGAAATGCAGAGGTGGGAAGTGATAGGGGGTGATATGGTTGAGCCAGAGTGGATGAGGAGCAAAGGTGAATCAGGAACGGATCAGGAGGTGGGATGGATCAGGAGAGAGGGTGGACACAATGCTGGAGTAACTCAGCGGGACAGGCAGCATGTCTGCAGAGAAGGAATTGGAGAAGGAATTGGAGACGGAATTTGCACTTCGGAAGGGTTTCGACCCGAAACGTCACCCATTCCTTCTCTCCAGATATGCAGCCTGTCCCGCTGAATTACTCCAGCATTTTGTGTCCACCTTCGATTTAAAGCAGCATCTGCAGTTCTTTCCTGGGGTGGAAGATTACAACCTTCACATGGTCCGCCCTGTTTCAACCCGGCATGCACAATCAAATAAGAACAAGTTGTCCTATAACTTTAGGCTGTGCACGCCATACGCAAGAAGAAGAGGTTCTTTCCTACACAAGGAGTGAGAGTGGATCAGGAGTTATGGTGGATTAAGAGCAATAGTAGATCAGGAGCCAGAATGGTTCAGGAGTGGGGGTGGATCTTTTTTTATGCTTCCCAGATGGTAACAAGTTTCACTTTCTTCAACATAGCTGAGTATTCTGGAGCAGTGCTTGTTTTGTAGACAATTAGGGGCATATCTATCTTTATCTTTATACTTATAAAACTCTGATCTTGTATGTGGATGCATTTGTGTGTGTGTGTGATGCTTGTCTGCGATTCTCATCTCCTCGAAAACACGACGTGCTAACCGTGAAATGTTTATATATTCCGATAAAGATTCATGCCATGATGTCAAAAATCACCTAATCTAAAAATGTGATGCTTTATTACTTGAGTAATTTATTAAATTATTGAGCCATTTATCACAAATCTGAAATATTTTATAAATTTAATGAGCTGATGACGTCACAATGGCTCTGCTCCTCGCGGCCCACTGCGCACTGTTTTCAATGTACAGCTTGGTGGGGACGTTTTCCCATGCGCTGCGAGTTACGTCACCGCCCCCCCCCACCCCCCCCCCACCCCCCCCCCCCCCCCCGACTTGCAGTCATTTGGTCGGCGCCCACTCGCAGTTCACTCGCACTCAGCCGGCCGCAGCGCCCCCGCCCTGCTCGTAGCCCAGCCGACGCCCCCCCCCCCCCCAACCCGGCCTCTGGATTGAAGCCCCTGAACACACAGTAATTTGTTGGGCTTCCGAGGTCCTGAGCTCTCCCGAGGCCAGCCTCTCGCTCGCAGTTGGCCCCACCTGCTCAGTGTCCGTGCCACCCACTCGCCGAGTTCGTCCGCCCTCTCACTCTTTCTCTCCCCCTCCCCACCCTCCCCCCACCTCTCCCCCTCCTCTCCCACACTCCCTCTCCCACTACCCCCTCCCCCCTCCACTTCCTCCCCACTGCCCCTCCCCTTCCCCCCCTCCCCTCTCCCCTCCCTCATTCCCTCACCCCCCCCTCTCTAACCCCCTCTCCCCCTGCCTCCAATCCCCCTCTATCTCTGTCCCTGCCCCTCCCTCTCTAGATGTGCCTGCAAGGTGGGGGCTATGCATCAGTGGATAGGGCGGGGATGGGGTAAAATGAGCCAATTAATAATATTAATATAATATCAAGGGGTGTGGTTAGTGTGGGGGGAGGGGGGGTTTAGTGTGCGGGGGTGGGGGGGGATGTTTAGTGTGTGTGTGTGATGCCGCAGGCTGCCCCTCCTCCCTCAACCGTCCGTTGAGTGGACGAGACCCAACGGGTCCCCCTTGGTCTTGTATGCTTATGGAAAACTCTGATCTGGATGTTTGTGTATTTATTTGTATGTGTATTTGTGCGTGTGTGTGTGTATTTGTTCCACTGCGTTTCGCATCTTGAAAACATGACGCGCTAACGGTGAAATGTTTACATATTCGGATAGAGATTTCCGCCATAAATGTTAAAACTCGCCTAATCTTAAAATTTGATGCATTATTTCCCGAGTTATTTATGAAAATGTGCACAAATGTGCTGAAACAGAAACAATAACTGCTTTTCCACCTGCTTTTCCATTGTTGCTATCCAAGTACACGGAGTTCTGCTCGTGGGAGACCAGGCCTCCCGTGGGACAGGGACCAATGGGTCCCACTTGGTCTAGTATCAATTAAAAATTGAGCTACATTTGTCAACAATATTTTTCAATCAGTATAATCCCCTCATCTGTTTTTATTTTGTGAACCATTAATTTCTAATTTAGTCATAGAACAATGAAGCAGGTCCTTCGGCCCAACTCATCCATGCTGACCGTGATGCCCCATCTAAGCTCGTCCCATTTGCCCACTTTTGCCCCATATCCCTCTAATCCCTTCCTGTGTCCATAAAATGAACAACTAAAAAGTATAATATCAACAATGTTACAAATTCAAATGCTAAGAATGTGAATATCTGGCTTTTAACTGTTCCCAGGGGCTGGTTTGGTGCACCAATGTGTACTGGTATAGAAACACTTCTGTTCTGGAGGATGAACAGCAAAGACTCAACCACCCACTAGCACTACTGCTCAGGACCAACTTCTACCCTTTAGTTTGTTTGGAGATAGGGCTGGAAAACAGGCCCTTCGGCCCATCGAATCCACGTTGACCGCCCATACACTAGCACTATCCTACACACTAGGGACGACTTACAGCAGCCGATTAACCTACAAACCTGCAGGTCTTTGGGATGGGGGAGGAAACCGGAGAAATCCCACAGGGGAGAATGTGCAAACTCCGTACAGGCAGCACCCGAGATCAGAATCGATCCTGGGTCTATGGCGTTGTGAGGCAGCAGCTCTACCGCTGCGCCACTGTGTCGTCCTTGTTTCCCACGTTTTATCGTATCGTTACGTTTAGTTCAACTAAAGGTTCGGCGCTCCTTGAAATGTTGAGAATGAAGCACACAGACGTGTGACGGCCTACCTATTTGTAGTACGTTGGTGAATATTTGCAACACATCTCGGGTCCTGATTTCACAGATATATTCTCCAGCATCCTCCAGCCTTGCATGGCCCAGTTGAAGTGTGGAAGAGTTCTGGGTGTTTATCACTTCCACTCGCTCCTCACAACCTGAATCACCAGCATGCTGGGGCGCTGATTCACACAGTACTGCCAAGGAAGAGGTTTCTGAGTTCCTAAAACTCCATTTAATTGTCAAATCTTGATCATTGCTAGGGGGATATTGGCAATGAAAGGCAGCAGGATGAGTCTCATTTGCTTTCAATGTGTCTTAAAAAAAATAAACAAAAACATGTAATGTTTTACATGAAACACAGTAAACTCTTTGACGTGAGATCTCACAAGGACACAAAGTGGTGGAGTAACTCAGCGGGTGAGGCAGCATCTGTGGAGAACAGGGATAGGTCACGCTTCGGAGAGGGAATATTCGTTAGATTCTGTTCTCCAGAGATGCTGAGTTATTCCAGCGCTTTGTGTCCTTTTGTTTATTAACCAGCATCTGCATTTCCTCGTTTCCAATACTTGGAATGGAATAGAATCTCTTTGTTTTCCTGAGCTGTGGAAGGGACTGGTACCACTTTGGGTGCTGGTGAATGTACATATAACAAAGCCAGTGATTGTTTAACACACAGGAAGCGATGCAGCTAGCCTGTATTCCAAAGCAGGGAAAATCCATCACTTGTATCTACACATTATATGGTGTATTGAAATGTCCGACACATTCAGAATCATTTATACCATCTGCCAGGACCCGGGGGCCTGAGCTACAGGGAGAGGTTGGGCAGGCTAGGACTTTATTCCCTGGAGCGCAGGTGGCTGAGGGGTGATCTTATAGAGGTGTAAAAAAATCATGAGGGGAATAGATGGGATAAATGCACCTGTTTTACCCTGAGTAGCGGACTCAAGAACCCGAGGACCTGGGTTTAAGGTGAGAGGGCAACGATTTAATAGGAACCTGAGGGGCAACTTTTTCACCCACAGGAGGATAGGTATGTGGAACGAGCTGCCAGAGGAGGCAGGTACTATAACAACATTTAAAAGACATTTAGACGGGCATGGATGGGAAATGTTTAGAGGGATAAGGGCCAAACGGGTTGGTGGGACTAGTGTAGATGGCTTATCTGGGTCGGCATGGACAAGTTGGGCCTAAGGGCCTTTTTCCGTGCTGGATGAGTCTCAGAAGGGTTGGTGAAATGAACATAGACACCAGAAACTGCAGATGTTGGTTTACAAAAATAGACACAAAGTGCTCAGCAGGTCAGGCAGCAGCACCTCTGGGGAACATGGATAGGTGACATTTCGGCTCTGAGGAAGTGACCTGAATTTTCTGGTGAAATTCCAACGTGGCAGACACTTTGGGGGGAAGTGTGGACAGAGAACTGCTGGCATTTTATATCAAATTCTGGCCCAAATCACTTCATGTCATGGGTTTGCATGGTACTCCAGTCAGCAATGTAATAGACATCACCCTGCAGGAAATGATAGGAATCAAAATAATCCAGGGGCCAGATCCAGCTCAGTTAAGGTGTTCTGTAGTAAAATCATCGAACAATGGGAATAGGTTAAGGTGGGAACTTGCGAACAAGTCTATCGGCATGTGTACAAAGGAACTGCAGATGCTGGTTTAAACCGAAGATAGACACAAAATGCTGGAGTAACTCAGCGGGACAGGCAGCATCTCTGGAGAGAAGGAATGGGTGTGGTGTCGGGTCGAAACCTGTCTTCAGACTGAGTCACGGGAAAGGGAATCGAGTGATATAGATGGTTTTGTGGAGAGATATAGAACAATGAATGAAAGATATGCAAAAAAGTAGCGATGATAAAGGAAACAGGTCATTGTTGGCTGTTTGTTTGGTGAGAATAAATTACAGACAGTGAGACTCAGCAAGACGACTTTAAAGCTGGTACGACTTGGGTGGGGGAGGGATGGAGAGGGAGGGAATGCAGGGGTTACTTCAAGCTGGAGAAATCAATATTCATACCGAAGATACACTCAAAATGCTAGAGTAACTGAGCGGGACAGGCAGCATCTATGGAGAGACGGAATGGGCGACCTTTCGGGTCGAGACCCTTCTTCAGGCTGATATCAGGGTAGGGACAGGGGTAGAATGTAGTCGGAGGCAGTAAGACTGGGAAGGGGGAGCAGATGGAGAGAGAGGGAAAGCAAGGGTTATTTGAAGTTAGATAAGTCAATATTCATACCGCTGGGTAAGCTACCCAAGCGAAATATGAGGTGCTGTTCCTCCAATTTGCGCTGGGCCTCTGACAATGGAGGAGGCCCAGGACAGAAAGGTCAGTTTGGGAATGGTAGGGGGGGTTAAAGTGCTGAGCCACTGGGAGATCAGGTAGGTTAAGGCGGACTGAGCGGAGGTGTTCAGCGAAACGATCACCGAGCCTGCGCTTGGACTCGCTGATGTGCAGGAGTTGACACCTGGGACAGCGGATACAGTCGATGAGGTTGGAGGAGGTGCAAGTGAACCTCTGCCTCACCTGGGAAGACTGTCGGGGTCCTTGGACGGACATCTTGGCATCATCACTTAATTTGACATGAGTTTGAATGACAGAAACTGCTACAGATGCAAGCACAGTATACAGTCTATCCAGTATCACCTTCTATCCAGTTAACCATGATCACAGACTGGAAGAAAGGATGGCCAGGTCTCCTGTAATTTATCCTTTATCATTACCTTGCATTTTCCAGGATGCAGTCCAAGACTTTTGCAATCGTTCATTCCTTATGGTGCACTCGTACATTGTCCTTGACGTATTATCAGCCTTCAGAATGCTTTCCACGTTGTGAAGACCTTCCGAGTCAATAGTGTTACTTGATATTGCATTATTAGTTAGGTCGATCCCATTCTCATCGTGCCATGTTATTAACGGCTGTGGATAAACACCCATCACACCACAGGAGATGTTGACCTCAGCATGCAGCGTGTTTGGGGGCGAAAATGTCAGGTTCTTACTGTCACCTGGAAGGAAGCAATAACCCACTCAATCCTTAGACAATGGAGCTGTCTCTAGATACACAGACGGCAATCAACATGTGGAGAGATAACAAGCTGCCACTTCACTTTCAGCTCCTTTAGTTTAGTTTAGTTTAGTTTAGTTTAGAGATACAGCATTGAAGCAGTTCCTTCGGCCCACCAAGTCCACACCAGTTCTATGTTATTCCACTTTCCCATCCACTCTACACACTGGGGGCAACTTACAGAGGGCCAATGAACCTACAAACCCGCACCTCTTTGTGATGTGGGAGGAATCCGGACCCGGGGGAAATCCACAAGGTCACAGTTTAGCCTCACTCTGACTATGGAGGAGATCGAGGACAGAAAGTGTCCAGCAACCGGGAGATCAGGTAGGTTCAGGCGGGCTGAGCGAAGGCGTTCCGCGAAACCATCGTCCAGTCTGCGTTTGGTCTCACCGATGTATAAGAGTCCACATCTTGAGCAACAGATACAGTAGATGAGGTTGGAGGAGGTGCAAGTGAACCTCTGCCTATCCTGAAAGGACAGTCAGGGTCCCTACACAGAGTCGAGGGAGGAGGTATCGCAACAGGTGTTGCATCTCCTGCGGTTGCAGGGGAAGGTACCTGGGGAGGGGGTGGTTTGGGTGGGAAGGGATGAGTTAACCAGGGAGTTGCGGAGGGAACGGTCTCTACGGAAGGCAGAAAGGGGTGGAGATGGGAAAATGTGGCTAGTGGTGGGATCCGACTGGAGGTGACGAAAATGTCGGAGGATTATGTATCTATGTGACGGCTGTTGGTGTGAAAGGTTAAGGGGACTCTGTTGTGACTAGGGGGAGGGGGAGCAAGGGCAGAGCTATGGGGTACCGAGGAGACATGAATGAGGGCCTCATCTATGATGGGAGAGGGGAATCCTAAAGAATGAGGACATCTCGGATGTCCTGGTATGGAACACCTCATCTTGGGCACAGATGCTGCGTAGACGGAGGAATTTGGAGTAGGGGATAGAATCTTTGCAGGAAACAAGGTGGGAAGAAGTGTAGTCAAGATAGTTGTGGGAGTCAGTGGGTTTGTAATAGACTTCAGTCGATAGTCTATCTCCTGTGATGGTGACTGTGAGATGAAGAAAGGGGAGGTAGGTGTCAGAAATCGGTGGTGCATGGGTGCAGGAGGTAGCACCGATGCAAGCATCAATTTAACGGAGATAGAGTTCGGGGATAGGGTCAGTGTACGTCTGGAACAGGGATTGTTCAACGTACCCTACAAAGAGGCAGGCATAGCTGGGGCCCATGCGGGTGCCCATAGCTACGCCTTGGGCTTGGAGGAAGTGGGAGGATCGAAGGAGTTGTTAAGGATGAGGACCAGCTCCGCTAGGCGGAGGAGAATGTTAGTAGAGGGAAATTTGCTGGTTCTGCTATCGAGGAAGACACGGAAGGCCTTAAGGCCTTCCTGGTGGGGGATGGAGGTGTAGAGTTACTGAAAGTCCGTAGTAAAGATGAGGGAGTGGGAACTCGGAAAGCAGAAGTAATTGAAGAGACAAAGACTGTGTGAGGTGTCTTGGACATAGGTCGGGATGGATTGGACCAGGGGGGGATAGGATGGAGTCGAGGTACGTGGAAATTATTTCAGTGGGACAGGAGCAGGCAGAAACAATGGGTCTGCCAGGGCAGTTGTGTTTATGGATTTTGGGGAGAAGGTAAAACTGGGCCACGTGGGGCTGGGGAACGATAAGGTTGGAGGCTGTGGAAGGCAAACATCCAGAAGGTTAGTAGAGGGAAATTGAATGAGGAGCCAACGGAGGGCTTTAAGGCCTTCCCTTTAGATATAAATACAATCAAGTCTACCTCGAGTACAACAGGCAGAGCAAAGGTTCAGAATATAGTTCTCAGCATTGTAGCGCACCGTTCCAGAGACAAAGTCCAACGTCCGCAATGGGGTAGAGGTGAATCGGACAGTGCCCTAGCTTATGGAAGGACCGTTCAGAAGCCTGATAGCAGAGGGGAAGAAGCTGTTTATTCAGAGGGGGTAGGGTGTGATAAATAAATAAAAGATTAAGGTGAGGCATTTTGAGAGCTGGATGGGCTGACATGGTACAATGTGTGCAGCAGTAACTGGATGTGGGGATGCCAGTTACTGCTGCACACATTGTACCATGTCAGGAGGAGGAAGTACTGACACTTTTGAAAAATATAAAAGTCTCCACCTGACAGGATATTCCCTAGGACATCAGGACCGTGACAACGGAGGATTCATCGCATTGCGAAAAAGGACCTCGTTCCACGGATAAACTGGAAACATTGGGTAATCACAGTTGAGCCAGAAAGGCTCCAGTTTCGCAGCACTGACTCAATGTACATCCCTCGGCCCACTGAGTCGGCATTTGCTGAACTACATCTTGTCAAAATAGACATCCCCGTGGAACAGAGAGATCAGGAATAAACTGTGCACACTATCCTACACACACTAATTTTACATTTTTATACAATTGTTACACCAAGCCAATTAACCTACAAACCTATAAGTTTTTGGAGTGTGGGAGGAAACCGAAGATCTCGGAGAAAACCCACGGGGAGAACATACAAACTTCGTACATACCCCGTAAGGATCGGCAGCACCCGGGTGACTCTACACACACACAGGTGCTGTAGTGTGGGAGGCCGAGCTCGGACACAACCCACGGGAAGAACATCTACCGCTAGTCAGGATCGAACACCCGACGCCACCGAGCTACCGAAAAACCGCAAGGAAACGTCCTGCCACCAGGAAAGTAACACAGATGCACGAAAGGGATAGACTAGGGGGATGTTACTGTCTCCAGGGGCATGTGCACAAATTGGTCATGGTTAAGATAATGAGAATGAGAACGGATAATGTGCTGGGATGAACGAGATAATACAAGTTGTCATCCACTTGTGGGGTCAGGGAAAGAGCGTTCACGTCGCGGCCCTGTCTCCACCAATCTGTCCAACCCACCACCACCAGCACACACAAGAAGCGACAACACTCTGGCTGAACAACTTCTAATCTTGTGTGTGGACTCGATAAGAAGAGTCCGCACCCGTTTGTTCAGGGTTTAGGAGAAAATTAACCAAATAGAATGTGAAAGCTGGTAATGTTTGACTTTGATTTGTAAATTATTTTCCAATCTGTTTCAAGTACGATATGCATTATTGGCCCATTTCCGTAAAACAATGAGTCCCAGGGGAAAACAGTCAAGTCATTGCTTTGCAAATACATTTGCCCCTCCCTGTTTTATTTTGGTGCCAGACAGGAATGAAGAATTGTTACGATGCTTTTTAAATGTTTCACTTTGACAATCTATCCCCAACCCTTGTACTAACAGCCCACAATCTGTCGTGCCAACTTAATCCTCAAGGAAAGACACAGCTTCCCTGTCCTGGTCTCCCTGGATCTGCTTCCACCTTTCACGGGAGTAGCGTTGAAAGTTGCATCAGCGCAGCCTGCCTGCCCTTCCACACAACTGCATTGGTGAAGAGCAGCAAGCCAGACTGTGGTCAGTCAGCTCAGTCTGTGCTGGTCTGGCCCCTACATCTCCCTCCTCAGGGACAGGCAGCATCTCTGGAGAGAAGGAACGGGTGACAGTTTGGGTCGAGACCCTTCCTCAGACCTTGTTCAGAGCAGTGCTTGTTTTGTAGACAGGAAGGGGCACAAATCAATTAAAAACTTCAGTCTGAAGAAGGGTCTCGATCCGAAAGGTCAGCCACTCCTTCTCTCGAGAGATGATGCCTGTCCCGCTGAGTTACTCCAGCATTGTGTGTCTATCTTCAGTGTATGAACCAATATCTGTAGTTCTTTCCTACACAGGTACCAACTGAACCTCCCCTGTTCCAGACCCTGCCATATTTTTTATTTAGTTTTACTTTGCTCTGCATTTGGTTTTTTGATCCTTTGTTGAGTACTTACAATGAGATTTGTTAACACTCGACTTGGCCGAATAACAGCATTTGACAGGCATTTGTCCAGGTACATGGATAGGAAAGGTTAAGAGGGATATGGGCCAAACTCGGGCAGGTGGGATTGGTGTAGATGGGGCATGTTGGTCAGCACGGGCATGTTGGGCAGAAGGGCCTGTTCCCGTGCTGTGTGACGGGATGACTCGAAAGGGCCTGTCCCACTTGGCCGTCATTTACGCGTCAGATGTAAAATAGGTCGACGCGTAGTGACGCGTGGGGTGTGCGTGGGTGACACACGCATTGTGCATGGCGAGGCGTGGAATTGCATGCAGTGGCGTGCGATATCACGCAGCGCTCCAGCATGTCGTAGTGTAACTAAATCCTCGCGCGCCACCTGCGTGACATATCACTGACGCATTGGTTGCGCACGCTGATGCATTGGCGTCACACGCTGTATCCCGTGGTGACGCATGGTTACGTCAACGTCCGTAAACATGCGACGCCCTGCGCCCCCCATACGCAGTCGGCCCGCCTTTTATGCGTCATGTAACCTCTAACCTGGTCCACACAGACCGCTTCCTGGGTTTCTTACTAGCCTTTCTTGTTGTACTCCTGCCTGACTGATCTGTCAGTATGAGGGCTGCTGCTAACACAAGTCCCTGTTGTTGCTGTAGCAATAAAATCTGTAGTTCTTCCGTGATGGTCATGATGCAGAATAGGGAAGCAGGGTGTTCTAATGACGTCACGACGCGTCCACCTATTTTACATATGACGCATAAATGGGGCGCAAATGACGGCCAAGTGGGACAGGCCCTAAACAGGACTGACAGACATATAAATGAGGTTCTGACCAGCCACTTGCAGGTCCGCGTTGGTCTCCACCTTCCCTCTCGAAGTACTGACGTAACACCGGTACAATCTCTCGTCGCGGATGCTGACGGCCGTCAGATGGAGCGATGCATTCCCTCTCGCTATCTCACTGTGGAAGAGTCCCGTCCTTCCCTTGTAGTGTGGGTCCTGGTTACCCAGCTGATCTGCTCCTCGGTAAAAGCTGTGCACCACCTGGGTGCTTTGGCCCACACTGTACATCCAGTGCAGCACAATCTCCGGCAGAGGGGCCGGTGGGAATGTGCAGGGCAGCACCACGTCTCTGGAGACAACGGCTACCAAGCTCGGACCTGCAAGCAAACCGCCACATTGACCGTTACTAATGGGAAACGTATCGTCCACATCTCCTGCATCAACGAGAGCACGATTCACAGCCATCCGCTTACTTTAGCTCAGAGATACAGCACGGAAACAGGCCCTTCAGCCCACTGAGCCCATTCCGACCATCGACCACCCATTCACACTCGTTCTATGTTATCCCACTTTCTCACCCACTCCCAACACACTAGGTTGGAGGCCGGTGACTAGTGGGGTGCCTCAGGGATCTGTGTTGGGTCCACTGTTGTTTGTCATGTACATCAATGATCTGGATGATGGGGTGGTAAATTGGATTAGTAAGTATGCAGATGATACTAAGATAGGTGGTGTTGTGGATAATGAAGTAGATTTTCAAAGTTTACAGAGAGATTTAGGCCATTTGGAAGAGTGGGCTGAAAGATGGCAGATGGAGTTTAATGCTGATAAGTGTGAGGTGCTACATCTTGGCAGGACAAATCAAAATAGGACGTACATGGTAAATGGTAGGGAATTGAGGAATGCTGTGGAACAGAGGGATCTAGGAATAACTGTGCATAGTTCCATGAAGATGGAATCTCATGTAGATAGGGTGGTAAAGAAAGCTTTTGGTGTGCTGGCCTTTGTAAATCAGAGCATTGAGTATAGAAGTTGGGATGTAATGTTAAAATTGTGCAAGGCATTGGTGAGGCCAATTCTGGAGTATGGTGTACAATTTTGGTCGCCAAATTATAGGAAAGATGTCAAAATAGAGAGAGTGCAGAAGAGATTTACTAGAATGTTGCCAGGGTTCCAGCAACTATGTTACAGAGAAAGGTTGAACAAGTTAGGTCTTTATTCTTTGGAGCGCAGAAGGTTAAGTGGGGACTTGATAGAGGTCTTTAAAATTAGGAGGGATAGACAGAGTTGACATGGACAAGCTTTTTCCATTGAGAGTAGGGAAGATTCAAACAAGGGGACATAATTTGAGAATTAAGGGACACAAGTTTAGGGGCAACATGAGGGGGAACTTCTTTACTCAGAGAGTGGTAGCTGTGTGGAATGAGCTTCCAGTGGAACTGGTGCAGGAAGGTTCGTTTTTATCATTTAAAAATAAATTGGATAGATATATGGACGGGAAAGGAATGGAGGGTTATGGTCTGAGTGCAGGTAGATGGGACTAGGTAAGAGTAAGTGTTTGGCACGAACTAGAAGGGCTGAGGTGGCCTGTTTCCGTGCTGTAATTGTTATATGGTTATATGGTTATATGTTGGGGGAGTCCAGAACCAGGGGGTCACAGTTTAAGAATAAGGGTAGGTAATTTAGGACTGAGATGAGGAAAAATGAGGTTTTCACCCAGAGAGTTGTGAATCTGTGGAATTCTCTGCCGCAGAAGTTAGTGGAGGCCAATTCACTGGATGTTTTCAAGAGAGTGTTAGATTTAGCTCATCGGGCAAAAGGAATCAAGGGATATGGGGAAAAAGCAGGAACGGAGTAGTGATTTTGGATGATCAGCCATGGTTATATTGAATGGCGATGCTGGCTCGAAGGGCCAAAAGGCCTACTCCTGCACCTATTGTCTATGGATCAATATTTCCACAGATGCTGCCTGACCCACTGAGGTCCTCCAGCACTTTGCGTTTTCGTCAAGATACCTCTATAAGATCACCCCTCATCCTCCTGCTCTCCAAGGAATAAAGTTCCTTGCCAGCTCAACCTCTCCCTGTAGCTCAGGCTCTCGAGTCCTGGCAACATCCTGATAAATCTTCTCTGCACCCTTTGCAGTTTAACAACATCCTTCCTATAGCAGGGTGGCCAAAACTGAACACAATACTATACGTGCAGCGTAACCAACCATATAACCCTGTTTTAAACCCTTTAGCAATGTGCAAGTTTATCACTATTCACATTTACACCACCAACAAGGTAGGCTAAAGGGCCTGTTTCTGTGCTGTGTAATTCTCGCAATAGTTGTGAATCTGAACTATGATCCAGGTTCTGATAAAGTTAGCAATGTCTATACAAAACATCAGCAAAGTGGATTGTCACCTGCTCTTATGAGTTGAAAAATGCCAAAAATACAGAAGGAGGCTGTCCATGGGAACATCTCTGTTGCTCTTCCAGTTCACAGCTGTCCGCATCTGAATGTGGCATCACTCATAAACGCGCATGTCATGCCGATCGCTAACTTCTTGCTCATGAGGCAATCCAGAAAAACTCTGCAAGAAAAACAGTTTAGATCAAACAACGTTTAAAGTGGAATGCAGCACCACAGCATGTCAAAGGAACCCCGCATATCAGATCTTTACCCCCCCCCCAAGCAAAACACCCCACACAAGGCAAAAGAGGCAGTGCTGCCCTCTGTAACATTGACTGGACCTGTGTACACACAGAGTCACTCACACTCACACACACTCACACTCCCCCCACACTCGCACTCCCCACACATACACACACTCCCATGCACACACACTCACACACACTCACACTCCCACACACACACACTCCCATGCACACACACTCCCATGCACACACACTCACACACACTCACACTCCCATGCACACACACATACACTCACTCACATTCACACTCACACTCTCCCCACACTCACACTCCCCCCACACTCACACTCCCCACACACACACACTCCCATGCACACACACTCCCATGCACACACACTCGCATGCACACACATTCACACTCACACTCACACTCACTCACACTCACACTCCTCCCACACTCACACGCCCCACACACATACACTCCCATGAACACACACTCATACACACTTGCACTCACACACACTTACACTCACACACACTCACACATGCTCATGCACACTCACATTCGCCTCAGACTCACACTTCCCTCACACTTACACCCATACCCACACTCACGATCAGACTCACACTCCACTCACACTCCATGCAGGTACAGCAGGCAGTGAAGAAAGCTAATGGCATGTTGGCCTTCTGCAGTTGTAATGAATCTTGTGTAATGAGTCTTGAGTTTAGGAGCAAGGAGGTCCTTCTGCAGTTGTAATGAATCTTGTGTAATGAGTCTTGAGTCTTGAGGAGCAAGAAGGTCCTTCTGCAGTTGTAATGGGCTTGTAATCACTGGAATTTAGGAGGTTGGGAGGGGATCTTATAGAAACATATAAAATCATTAAGGAATTGGACACGCTAGAGGCAGGAAACATGTTCACGATTTTGGGGGAGTCCAGAACCAAGTTCCACAGTTTAAGATTAAGGAGGAGGCCATGAGGAAAACCTTTTTCACCCAGAGAGTTGTGAATCTGTGGAATTCTCTGCCTCAGAAGGCAGTGGAGGCCGATTCACTGGATGCTTTCAAAAAGAGAGAACTCCTAGGGTTAGCAGAGTCAAGGGATATGGGGAGAAGGCAGGAACGGGGCACTGATTGTGGATGTTCAGCCATGATCACAGTGAATGGCGGTGCTGGCTCAAAAGGCCGAATGGCCTACTCCTGCACCTATTGTCTATGTATCCATGTACAGGAATCTATGCACACACACACACACACTCCACACATGTACACATACTCACACTCATACCCACTCCAGCCCACACCCACACTGGCATCCAGACACACTCACACTCCATGCACACACGCACACTCCACTCACATCCAGACTCACACTCACACTCTTATCCAGTCACACACTCACACAGACACTCACCGCAGATTCCAAATGTTTTCAGGTTATCTGTGATCTGACCTGCGTGTACACATTGAGGTTAGCCATTAACGATAGGTCTCCAAAGCTGTATTTCAGTGTGGCTGCCAATTGTTAGAAATTAACAATTCACCAAATTAAATAGTCTCCTGAAAAGGTAAGTATAAGAAATAAAGTGGATGAGCTTGTGGCTCAGTTAGAAATTGGCAAATATGATGTTGTGGGAATTACAGAGACATGGCTGCAAGAGGGCCAGGGCTGGGAACTGAATATTCAAGGGTATACGTCCTATCGAAAAGACAGACAGGTGGGCAGAGGGGGTGGGGTAGCTCTCTTGGTGAGGAATTAAATTCAGTCCCTTCAGAGAAGGGTGACATAGAATCGGGAGATGCAGAGTCAGTATGGGTAGAGCAGAGGAATTGTAAGGGTAAAAAGACCCTAATGGGACTTATCTACAGGCCCCCAAACAGTGGCCTGGATATAGGGTGCAAATTAGCATGTAGTAAAGGTAATACTATGGTTGTTATGGGGGATTTCAACATGCAGGTAGACTGGGAACATCAGGTTGGTACTGGACCCCAAGAAAGGGAGTTTCTGGAGTGCCTCTGTGATGGATTCTTAGAGCAGCTTGTTCTGGAGCCTACCAGAGAGAAGGCAATTCTGGATTTAGTGTCGTGTAATGAACCAGATTTGATAAGAGCACTTGAAGTTAAGGAGCCATTAGGAGGTAGTCACCATGATATGATAAGTTTTAATCTACAATTTGAGAGGGAGAAGGGTTAAATCGGAGGTGTCAGTATTACACATGAACAAAGGGGACTATGGAGCCATGAGGGAGGAGCTGGCCAAAGTTGACTGGAATGACCCTAGCAGGGAGGACAGTGGAGCAACAATGGCAGGTATTTCTGGGAATAATACAGGAGGTGCAGGATCAGTTCATTCCAAAGAGGAAGAAAGATTCCAAGTGGAGTAAGGGGTGACCATGGCTGACAAGGGAAGTCAGGGGCAGTGTAAAAATAAATGAGTAGCAAAGAAGAGCGGGAAGCAAGAGGATTGGGTAACGTTTAAAGAGCAACCGAAGATAACTAAAAAGGCAATACGGGGAGAAAAAAATGAGGTACGAAGGTAAGCTAGCCAAGAATATAGGAATGTGAAGAGGAAAACATTTGTTAAGACCAATATTGGACCCTTGAAGACTGAAGGTGAATTTATTATGGGGAACAAGGAAATGGCAGATGGGTTGAACAGGTACTTTGGATCCGTCTTCACTAAGGAAGACACAAACAGTCTTCCTAATGTACTAGTGGCCAGAGGATCTGGGGTGACGGAGGAACTGAAGGAAATCCACATTAAGCAGGAAATGGTGTTGGGAGACTGATGGGACTGAAGGCTGATAAATCCCCAGGGCCTGGTAGTCTGCATCCCACTTAAGGAAGTGGCTCTAGAAATCGTGGACACATTGGTAATCATTTTCCAATGTTCTATAGATTTAATCAGTTCCTGTGGATTGGAGGGTAGCTAATGTTATCCCACTTTTTAAGAAAGGCGGGGGAGAAAAAACAGGGATTATAGTTTATAATATTATAATATAATATATAGACTATAATAGAATTATAGACCAGTTAGCCTGACATCGGTGGTGGGGAAGATGCTGGAGTCAATAATGAAATATTATCAATCTCAAATATTTGAAATATCTCAAAGATGAAATAGCGGCACATTTGGATAGCAGTAACAGGATCGGTCCGAGTCAGCATGGATTTACGAAGGGGAAATCATGCTTGACTAATCTTCTGGAATTTTTTGAGGATGAAACTAGGAAAAAGGACAAGGGAGAGCCAGTAGATGTAGTGCACCTGGACTTTCAGAAAGCATTTGATAAGGTCCCACATAGGAAATTAGTGGGCAAAATTGGAGCACATGGTATTGGGGGTAGAGTTCTGACGTGGATGGAACATTGGTTGGCAGACAGGAAACAAAGAGTAGGGATTAACGGGTCCCTTTCAGAATGGCAGGCAGTGACTGGTGGGTACTGTAAGGCTCGATGCTGGGACAATACACAATAGACAATAGGTGCAGGAGTAGGCCATTCGGCCCTTTGAGCCAGCACCGTCATTCAATCAATCATGGCTGATCATCCCCAATCAGTACCCCGTTCCTGCCTTTTCCCCAGATCCCCTGACTCCGCTATCTTTAAGAGCCCTAACCAGCTGTCTCTTGAAAGCATCCAGAGAACCAGCCTCCACCGCCCTCTGAGGCAGAGAATTCCACAGACTCACAACTCTCTGTGGGAAAAAGTGTTTCCTTGTCTCCGTTCTAAATGGCTTACCCCTTATTCTTAAACTGTGGCCCCTGGTTCTGGACTCCTCCCAACATCGGGAACATGTTTCCTGCCTCTTGCATGTCCAAGCCCTTAACAATCTTATATGTTTCAGATTGGAGGACGGGGGAGAGACGGGAGGGTGGGGGGAAACTTGAACTTGCGTTTGCAAAATGGTGGCAGTGACTCCAAGCTGCTGCGATTGCCACAGAGGCTTTTCGACATCATGTTTGTTCCCCATCAGATTTTAAGCCGAAAAACAATCTGACGTCGAACGCACACAAAGCCAAAATGATAAATAGGTATGAAACACTGAAACAACGAAAACTTGGAGTCACTGCCAGCATTCTACAAACGCAAGTTCAAGCTCCCGCCCACCCCCCCGTCTCCCCCCGGCCAGTGATCTGATTGACACGGGGGTCTGGAACAGTCACTGACAAGGTCTCGGACAAATCCCGTCCCCAGAGCGTCATGTCCGTTCGGCGGCTTTTTGACGTCATGTCCGTTCTGCGTGGTGTCCGTTCTGCCTGGTGTCCGTTCTGTGTGGTGTCCGTTCTGCGTGGTGTCCGTTCTGCACGGTGCCCGTTCTGTGTGGTGTCCGTTCTGTGTGGTGTCTGTTCTGTGTGGTGTCCGTTCTGCGTGGTGTCCGTTCTGCCTGGTGTCCGTTCTGTGTGGTGTCCGTTCTGCGTGGTGTCCGTTCTGCCTGGTGTCCGTTCTGTGTGGTGTCTGTTCTGCGTGGTGTCCGTTCTGCGTGGTGTCTGTTCTGTGTGGTGTCCGTTCTGCGTGGTGTCCGTTGGGCTTTGTGTCCTTTCGGCATCGTGACCGTTCGGTATCTTGGCTTTTCGGCATGATGTTCGTTCGGCATCTTGGCTTCCACTTCATGGCTTTGGCTTCTCGTCCTTCGACGTCCTGTCCGCACAAGTACCAACATGTTGCCCAGTATTTTATGGTTATGAAAAATCAACAGTGTAAAGCACCATGGAAGTATGGATAGGAAAGGGTTTAGAGGGATATGGGCCAAATGCAGACGTGGGACTGGCCCAGTGTGTCAACATGGATGACTTGGACAAGATGGGCCAAAGGGCCTGATTCCATGCTGTGCAGTCCTATGACTTATAAGTTCATAAATGCATAAGTCATCGGAGCAGAATTAGGCCATTCGGCCCATCGAGTCTACTCCGCCATTCAATCATGGCTGATCTATGCTACCCTCTCAAGCCCGTTCTCCTGCTTTCTCCCCATAGGCTCTGACAACCGTACTAATCAAGAACCTGTCAATCTCCACTTTAATAATACCCATTGACTTGGCCTCTTTGTGCCGTCTGGGGCAATGAAATCTGCAGATTCACCACCCTCTGACTAAAGATGACTCTCTGACTGTGACAGCTTGCAAAGTGGAACAGGGGGATGTGTCTTATCTTGCATCTATAACACGAACACAAAACCTGATTCAGATTTTAGTCTTAAGCGGCATAAAGTGTAGGGAATTTCTTGAGGGAATTTCTGGAACATATTCACGAAGCTTTAGGGGTTGCAAGGATGGCTCAGTCCGTTTATCTGGCCACTTGTGAAAAGAGCCATGCTAAAAATATCAATTATTTGATGAGCAACTTGTATTCCGTAAGTTTGCTAATTCCAATGTTTGTGTAAGTGTTGTGGAAGCCGTTGCTCTGTATTTTCATATGGTCGTCCACATTGGACAAGGTCCAGGGGAACCACCCACCATCGGAACTGGGGGTGAGAAGGCAAGTTTAGCAAGAGAGGAGAAACCCCAAGAGTCTGCACCCCGCCACTCTGCGGGTAGAGAACCGACAAGGTTTCCAGCCCACTGGATGTTGCCCAACTCAACCCCCACACACTTATAATCTACCAGCGTTTTGTTCTTAAAATCTAAAGGATAATGGATTTTCCAGTGAACCAGGTGAGTTTATAGTAGGTGTTTAAGAAGGAACTGCAGATGCTGGAAAATCGAAGGTAAACAAAAGTGCTGGAGAAACTCAGTGGGTGCAGCAGCATCTATGGAGCGAAGGAAATAGGCAACGTTTCGGGCCAAAACCCTTCTTCAGACTGATGTAGGGTGGGGGGGGGGGCAGGGAGAAGAAAGGAAAAAGGAAGAGGAGGAGCCCAAGGGCCGAGGGAGAGCTAGGAAGGGGAGGAGACAGCAAGGGCTAATGGAATTGGGAGAATTCAATGTTTATGCCACTAGGGTGCAGACTGCCCAAGCGGAATATGAGGTGCTGCTCCTCCAATTTCCGGTGGTCCTCACTCTGGCCATGGAGGAGGCCCAGGACAGAGAGGTCGGATATGGAATGGGAGGGGGAGTTGAAGTGCTGAGCCACCGGGAGGTCTGTTTTATAGTGGGAACGGGCTCGGCGAGGTTAGGGCAATGTGGGAATGGGGCCCTCACAGCGAGACACAGTCAGAGTGCATGGGGTCACGGAGAGGTCACCGTCAGTGTGCATGGGGTCACGGAGAGGTCACCGTCAGTGTGCATGGGGTCACGGAGAGGTCACCGTCAGTGTGCATGGGGTCACGGAGAGGTCACCTTCAGTGTGCATGGGGTCACTGTGACGTCACCGTGAGTGTATGTGGGGGTCACGGAGAGGTCACCGTCAGTGTGCATGGGGTCACGGTGAGCCAGATACATAACCATAAGGATTTAAAAACAATAGGATCATAGGTTATTAGTTTCACTGTGAAAGATAACTTGTGAGTATCACACTCCAGTTTGATTTGGTGGCATTGAGTCTTAGAGTCCAGAAACAGGCACTCGGGCCCAACTAGTCCATGCCGACCAAAATGCTCCATCTGTACTAGTCCCACCTGCCCGCCTGCCCGCGTTCCTATCCATGTATCCGTGGAAATGTCTTTCAAACGTTACAATACTAACTGCCTCAACTACCTCCTCTGGCAGCTCGTTCCATACACCCACAACCCCCTGAGTGAAAGTGTTGCCCCTCAGGTTCCTATTATATCGCAGTCCCCTTAAACCTATGTCCTCCGTTCCTTGACTCCCCTAACCTGGGTAAAAGACTCTGTGCATTCACCTCCCTATTCCCCTCATGATTTTTATACAAGATCACCCCTCATCCTCCTGCACTCCAAGGAATAAAGAGTGAGCCTGCTCTCTCTAGAGCTCAGCAGCTCGAGTCCTAGAAACAGCCTTATACATCTTCTCTGCACTCTTTCCAGTTTAACCACATTCTTCCGATAGAAGGGTGCCCAAAACTGACCACAATACTCCAAGTGTGGCCAAATGGGGCAGCACAAGTGGTGCAGCGGTAGGGTCGCTGTCTTACAGCGCTGACATCGGCAGATTCCCGAGTTTGATCCCGACTGCGGGTGCTGTCTGTGCGAAGTTTGTTCATTCTCTCCGTGACCGCATGGATTTTCTCCGAGATCTTTGGTTTCCTCCCGCACTCCAAAGAGGTGCGGGTTTGCAGGTTACTGTAATTGGCTTGGTATATATGTAAATCGTCCCTAGTGTGTAAGAGAGTGTTACGGTGTGGGAATCGCTGGTTGGTGCTGGTCGACTCGACGGGCTGTTTCCGCGCTGTATCTTTAAAACACTAAAACCAAAAACTGGAACATAATGTCCCAACTTCATTTTCAATCAACTTCACAAAGATTCTTTCATGAATCAAAGTCCTAAACTGGGAATTAAATCACTGTTCGATCTCCATATGCCCGCACAGGTAATGCGTATCAAAAGAATGGACTTACCGTACATTTTCTGCCTCCTCCCCGCATTCTTTATCCGGCAGTTTTATTTGCTTTCATCGGTTCGCAGCTTGTTGGAATGTTGTTAGCCCTCGTTGTTGACTGGAATATTTGCTACATGACTTATTCCTCCAGAGATTGCACTTCCAGCTGAGCGATCAGGTAAGACTGGCTGAACAGGGAAATGAACCGAAGGTAGGTCGGAGAGTGAAACTCTTTGATTAGAGATTGGACAAAGCGACAGAGCCTAACTCCTGCCCCGCCTCTCATTTGTTTCTGTCGATGAAGGAATTTATTACATAGAAACAGTCCAGCAGAGGCGCAGGCCCTTCAGCTCACCTTGTCTGTACTCAACATGGTGCCAGGTTCAACTAATCTCCTCTGCCTGCAGGTGATCCCGATCCCTCCATTCCCTGCATATCCATGCACCTACCTAAAAGCCTCTTAAATGCCACTATGGTATCTGCCTCCACCACTGCCCCTGGCAGTGTGTTCCAGGCGCCCACCACCCTCTGTGTAAAATTCCCGCACTTGCATGGAATGCATCTTGCTGCATCGATGTGGACTACATGCGGTGCATGTATCTTGCATGACTTGTACCTTCCATGGAATGCATTTTGCATTGAATGCGTCTTGCTGCATCGATGTGGACAACTCGCGGTGCAAGCTGAGTTTGCGCTTGTTCCATGGGCCTGCGGCCGTGAAGGCTGCGACGAGTTTTGTCCTTGGAGGAGGCAGCTTTGACCCTTCCCCCATGAGAGGCTGCTGCCCAGGCTCACTGCCTGGGGGTCAGGGGAGCGGGGCCCATCCTGTACCCCCCTCCCACCTCCCCAGTGAGGGGAATGTGAGGGTCACCGCTGTCATGTTCACAAGTCCAGTGGACACCCACACGCCTCTGACATCTCTCTCTTTCTCACTTTCCTTCCCTCTCTCTTTCTCCCCTCTGCCCCCTCTCTCTCTCTCCATTTGTTTGTCTCTCCCTCTGTCTCTCTCTCTCTCATTCTCTCTCTCTCTCTCTCCCTCCCACATTCTCTCCTTCTCACTCTCTCTGTCCGCCAGTGAGGGAAGTTAAGAGTCTCTGTTCCCACATCCCCAGAAAATCAATCATTATGGGAAAATACATCATTGGTGAACGAGCTGGCAGTTTAATAGGTGCAAAGTCTACAGAACTAATCTATATGATGATAAAATGAATGTGTCAATCATCATTTGTGATGATTGTCACACATTTACTGTGATTTAGTGTGATTGTCACACATTTACTGTGAAGTTTTAACAGTAATAGCAAGCCCCCAAGATATTGTATTTGTTCAAGTCTTGCTATTTTGTTTTTTTATGAAACACAAACGTACGACTGCCCCGATCATGTACGGAATGACTGCTGAGGCTCACAAAATGAATTATCAAAGGCTTATCTTAATGATCTCAAAGTCTACTCTGAGTTGAGTTGCATGTATTTCTTCATATTTCACAGTAAATGCTTTAACAAGAACCTGCTGTTTGTGCAATGGACTTTTCCCCTGGGTGGGGGAATGGTTGAGAGGGAACCTGGAGACAATGTTATATTTCTTGGTTTTATTTCCATTTGCCGTGGCTGACTCCACCATCTCAGCATAACGTGTCCTGTTTATCTCAGACCCAAAGATCATCGAGCGGAGAATGATCTTTGCTCAGACCAGGCACGTGCTGTGAGTAATCAGCCAGAGTAGGCAGTGGCTTTTAAAAATCTTGAAAACCGTGCATGCGCACATTGTTCCCTCCCCGGTGAACTGCCAGTCGGCTATTTTTAAATCGTGGAAACCGCGCATGCGCAGATTGTTCTCTCGACTTTTATCATGTAATTTGTTTTCAACAGGTCCTATCTCTTAATAAAGTATTTAAAAACATATAGCTCAAAAAAAATTACTTACCATATTATTTGTGCACAAAATCCATTCTGCAGCAAAAATATCCATAAGGTTGCTTCGTGAAACGCTTCAGGTAATCACTATCCACCGTTGAAAAGCCCGCTAAGAAACTTGCGCACGCGCCTGCGCAGTATGCTGGTGAGCAACGCAGCACGTGCACGCAGTTGGTTCACAGTGTAATGGCAGAGTTACAACTGCCTTTACGGACCGTTCCCACTGATGGCTTGAAGCAGCGTCGACGGCACGTGAGTAGCACATACTTCCACGTTTAAAACGTACTGCTGATGAAAGGCACGGGAGAATTATGCCTCGCTAAGAGATCGATCTCTTAGGGAGGCATAATTCTCCCGTGACTTTACTATTTATGACCATTTTAAATATGTTTTATATATATTTTATGTATATTATATTTATATATAAAATAATTACTATTTTATAATTTTAGTCAGGGTCGGCACTGCCTACCTTGCCTACCCTGACGGCACGTGCCTGGCTCAGACCCTTCATGTCACTGCACAGACACACCCTCTGGCATTCTGTTTGAAGAGAATGTACTAAAGGTCACGTGTAAACTAACAGGGCGGCGGGATGGGACCCAATGCAAGCAGGCAGAGGGCCATAGAAGGAGGGCAGAAGCACAAGGTGGAAGGGAGATAAGAAAAACTAACCTGAAAGCTTTGTGCCTTAATGTGAGGAGCATTCGTATTAAGGTGAATGAATTGAATGCGCAGTTAGTAGTTAAGGGTTATAATATAGTTGGAATTATGGAGACATGGCTCCAGGGTGACCAAGGCTGGGAGCTAAACATGCAGGGGTCTTCGATATTCAGGAAGGATAGGCAGAAAGCAAGAGGGGTGGGGTGGACCATAGAAAGCAGTTTATCAGGATGCATCACAGCTTGGTTTGGGAACAGCTCCATCCAGGACAGCAAGAAATTGTAGCGAATTGTGGACGCAGCCCAGACCATCACACAAACCAACCTCACCCTTATATTGACTCCATTTATACCTCACGATGCCTCAGCAAGGCCAGCAGCACAATCAAGGATGAGTCACACCCTGGCCACTCCCTCTTCTCCCCTCTCCCATCGGGCAAAAAGTATAGAAGTGTGAAAACGCACACCTCCCGATTCAGGGACAGTTTCTTCCCAGCTGTTATCAGGCAACTGAATCATCCCACCACAACCAGAGAGCAGCGCTGAACTACTATCTGCCTCATTGGTGACCCTCGGACTATCCTTGATCGGACTTTGCTGGCTTTACCTTGCGACAAAAGCTGTTCACTGAACCTCGTTACACGTGACAATAAACTAATTCACTGTTCAGCTTGTCCCACCCCCAGAAGATCGGCTCGAAATGCTGGAGCAACTCAGCGGGACAGGCAGCATCTCTGGAGAGAAGGAACTGGTGACGTTTTGGGTTGAGACCCTTCCTCATTATCCCACCCCCACCGCTCCTTTCTAGCTTCAGTCAGAAGAGGACCGGAAACGTTGTCTGTCCACTCTCTCCACAGATGCTGCCTGGCATGCTGAGGTCCTTCAGCAGTGTGGGATTTACTGAATTAACAGTGAGTGCTCGTTGACAATGTAGGGCAGTCTGTGGATTTTGCACTGAATCTGAACCGAGGTAATATGTGGGGAAAATGAGTCAAACTGATGATTCCAGTCCGCAGAAGAGTCTGCTGTTCTCCTTTCTGCAGGTTCATAGAAGGAGAGGCCTTGCTTTTTGCGCATTTTTCTCAAGACATTTATTCCCATATTTCACAAAGCAAAACATCAGGCAGCATGGATGTTACATCTGATCACGGGTGTGAGTGATGGGAAGATTGAAAGACGCTGCACGGAAACAGGCCCTTCAGCCCACCGAGTCCACACCGACCATCGACCACCCGCTCACACTAGTTCCATGCTATCCCACTTTCTCGCCCACTCCCTACACACTAGGGGGCAATTTGCAGAGGGCCAATTAACCTACAAACCCGCACGTTTTTCCGATGTGGGAGGAAACCGGAGCGCCTGGAGGAAACATTTGCGGTCACGGGGAAAACGTGCAAACTCCACAGAGACAGCACCCGAGGTCAGGATTGAACTCGGGTCTCTGGCGCTGTGAGGTAGCGGCTCTGCCACTGTGCCTCCCCTCACCTCCTGCTGGTTTTATTCCACAGAGCAGCACCAAATAGTGAGAGCAAAGACAGAGTGGGAAGTTTGAGATTGATGTCGTTATTGAGCGTTTCAGAGCTCAGGTACAGGGTTCCAAGCTTCAAGAAGCAACACCGTGCTTCACGGAGCTTCACAAACCCTACGCATTTACTAAAAACAAAGAAGGGCAGGTTAATACACAAAAAGACACAAAGTGCTGGAGTAACTCAGCAGGTCAGGCAGCATCTCTGGAGAACTTGAATCGGTGACGTTTCGGGTCGGGACCCTTCTCCATACAGAAGGGGATTGTCCAAATTGCAGCATTAAACCAGTTGCCTGACATAGAATAGATATTTCATGAATAGTTCCCCAGAAGAATTTGCAGAGTAATATTGAATGAGTCACCAGCTGTAGACAACAAGAGAGGTGCCGGGTTTATAGAAGAACACTGTTTGGAGACTGGACGTTTCCGAAGCTCTGACTGTGGGGTGGCCTCTGGTGGGTGTGTTCACGATTCACGGGCACAGTTCTGTCCGAGCAGCAGGTAGATGGAATGTTCATTCCCATGGTGCTCCCTCCTGGCCGGCTCCACATTCTCTACACTCTCCACCCTGGACCACTTCACCGATCCCACCACCTTCTTCACTGCAATAAACCAAAGAGGAAAACTCTAAGCGGAACTCGGCCCAAAAGCTGCAGCGTGTAAGTCATGCTGACTACAGCAAGATGAATGGTTTAAAACCACGTTGGACACATTCAGCCATGGGGCACTGAACTGCACTGCCGAAAATAATACTGGTGTCAGGGGTTATGGGGCGAAGGCAGGAGGGAGATATAGATCAGCCATGATAGAATAGCAGAGTTGACCTGATGGACCGAATGGCCAAAATCTGCTCCTATCACTTATGAACATGAACATAAGTTCATGATTTTCAACTGACTGAAACGTATTCAATAGTGAAAGGCTTGGATAGAGTGGCTGTGGAGTGGATGTTTTGCAAATTTGCAGATGACGCAAAGCTGGGTGGCAGTGTGAACTGTGAGGAGGATGCTATGAGGATGCAGGGTGACTTGGACGGGTTGCAGATGCATGGCAGGTGCAGTTTAATGTGGATAAGTGTGAGGTTATCCACTTTGGTGGCAAAAACAGGAAGGCAGATTATTATCTGAATGGTGTCAAGTTGGGAAAAGGGGAAGTACAACGGGATCTGGGATCCTTGTTCATCAGTCACTGAAGGAAACATGCAGGTACAGCAGGCAGTGAAGAACGCGAATAGCATGTTGGACTTCATAACAAGAGGAGTTGAGTATGAGAGGTGCTTCTGCAGGTGTATAGGGCCCTAGTGAGACAACACCCAAAGTATTGTGTGCAGTTTTGGTCTCCAAATTTGAGGAAGGACATTCTTGCTATTGTAGGTTCACCAGGTTGGCGGGACTGTCATATGTTGATAGAATGGTGCGGCTGGGCTTGTTTACTCTGGAATTTAGAAGGATGAGAGCGGATCTTGTTGAAACATAAGATTATTAAGGGATTGGACAAGCTAGTGGCAGGAAACATGTTCCCGATGTTGGGGGAGTCCAGAACCAGGGGCCACAGATAAGTCAGGGTAGGCCATTTAGAACGGAGATGAGGAAAAGCTTTTTCACACAGAGAGTTGCGAATCTGGGGAATTCTCTGCTTCAGAAGGCAGCGAGGCCAATTCTCTGGATGCTTTCAAGAGAGAGATAGATAAAGATAGGGGATATGGTGAGAAGGCAGGAACGGGGTACTGAATGTGGATGATCAGCCATGATCACAGTGAATGGCTCGAAAGCAGTTACCAACTACTTTGGTTCCATCTTCACTAAGGAAGACATAAATAATCTGCCGGAAATAGCAGGGGACCGCGAGTCAAAGGAGGAATTGAGTGAAATCCAGGTTATTCGGGAAGTGGTGTTGGGTAAATTGAATGGATTAAAGGCCGATAAATCCCCAGGGCCAGATAGGCTGCATCCCAGAGTACTTAAGGAAGTAGCTCCGGAAATAGTGGATGCATTAGTGATAATCTTTCAAAACTCTTTAGATTCTGGAGTAGTTCCTGAGGATTGGCGGGTAGCAAACGTAACCCCTCTTTTTAAGAAGGGAGGGAGAGAGAAAACGGGGAATTACAGACCAGTTAGTCTAACATCGGTAGTGGGGAAACTGCTAGGGTCAGTTATTAAAGATGGGATAGCAGCACATTTGGAAAGTGGTGAAATTATTGGACAAAGTCAGCATGGATTTACGAAAGGTAAATCATGTCTGACGAATCTTGTGGAATTTTTCGAGGATGTAACTAGTAGCGTGGATAGGGGAGAAGCAGTGGATGTGGTGTATCTGGATTTCCAGAAGGCTTTCGACAAGGTCCCACATAAGAGATTAGTATACAAACTTAAAGCATACGGCATTGGGGGTTCAGTATTGATGTGGATAGAGAACTGGCTGGCAAACAGGAAGCAAAGAGTAGGAAGGAGTAAACGGGTCCTTTTCACAATGGCAGGCAGTGACTAGTGGGGTACCGCAGGGCTCAGTGCTGGGACCCCAGCTATTTACAATATATATTAATGATCTGGATGAGGGAATTGAAGGCAATATCTCCAAGTTTGCGGATGACACTAAGCTAGGGGGCAGTGTTAGCTGTGAGGAGGATGCTAGGAGACTGCAAGGTGATTTGGATAGGCTGGGTGAGTGGGCAAATGTTTGGCAGATGCAGTATAATGTGGATAAATGTGAGGTTATCCACTTTGGTGGCAAAAACAGGAAAGCAGACTACTATCTAAATGGTGGCCGATTAGGAAAAGGGGAGATGCAGCGAGGCCTGGGTGTCATGGTACACCAGTCATTGAAAGTAGGCATGCAGGTGCAGCAGGCAGTGAAGAAAGCGAATGGTATGTTAGCTTTCATAGCAAAAGGATTTGAGTACAGGAGCAGGGAGGTTCTACTTCAGTTGTATAGGGTCTTGGTGAGGCCACACCTGGAGTATTGCGTACAGTTCTGGTCTCCAAATCTGAGGAAGGACATTATTGCCATAGAGGGAGTGCAGAGAAGGTTCACCAGACTGATTCCTGGGATGTCAGGACTGTCTTATGAAGAAAGACTGGATACTCAGTTTATACTCTCTAGAATTTAGGAGATTGAGAGGGGATCTTATAGAAACTTACAAAATTCTTAAGGGTTGGACAGGCTAGATGCAGGAAGATTGTTCCCGATGTTGGGGAAGTCCAGGACAAGGGGTCACAGCTTAAGGATAAGGGGGAAATCCTTTAAGACCGAGATGAGAAATACTTTTTTCACACAGAGAGTGGTGAGTCTCTAGAACTCTCTGCCACAGAAGGTAGTTGAGGCCAGTTCATTGGCTATATTTAAGAGGGAGTTAGATGTGGCCCTTGTGGCTAAGGGGATCAGGGGGTATGGAGAGAAGGCAGGTACGGGATACTGAGTTGGATGATCAGCCACGAACATATTGAATGGCGGTGCAGGCTCGAAGGGCCGAAAGGCCTACTCCTGCACCTAATTTCTATGTTTCTATGGTCTACTCCTGCACCTATTGTCTATTGTTAATTGTCTATAGTGGGAGAGTCTAGGACCAGAGGTCACAGCCTCAGAATTAAAGGATGTTCTTTTAGGAAGATGATGAGGAGGAATTTCTTTAGTCAGAGGGTGGTGAATCTGTGGAATTAATCGCCACAGAAGGCTATGGGGCCAAGTCAATGGATATTTTTCAGGCAGAGATAGATAGATTTGTGATTAGATATGGGGAGAAGGCAAGAGAATGGGGTTAGGAGGGAGAGATTGATCAGCCATGATAGAATGGTGTAGACTTGATGGGCCGAATGGCCTTATTCCCACACTGACCCTTTTTGCTCCGATCACTTTGAACTCATGAACCAGCAGCCAACCATCTGAAACACCAAATGCTACAGCAATTTTAAATATATTTTATAAATAAACTTCATTCAGAATAAAACATATATACTAAACAAATATCATACAGACACTCCTCACACATTCTCAGTCCCTCAGCAGTGGTAGGAGTTGTAGACACACCAACCCTCTGCGTGTGTGAGAGGAACAGCAACGTCCCTGATGTCCTTCTCTCCCCCCAACGCTGGACACCAGGAGTGGCGCCAGGACCTCATTGAACGAGCCCACGCCAAGGCAGACACTCACGAGGGAGAGTGAGGTGGAGGAGCCTTCCGTGATCCCAACCTGTGTGTCCCACAGAGTGAACAGAGCCCCAGAACCAGGGCAGAGGGGCTGAAGTCCAGGGGCAATTCTAGACAGACTGCAGGGCATTCACTGGTGGGATGTAAATGCACCCGGCACTGTTCTCTGATTCCATTGGTATGAATGGAACTCGTTGCCACTGAGTCATTGACCAGTGAGCACGGACACAGGCCATTCGGGCCATCTCGTCCATTCCGACCATGTGGCCTTCCTGAGCTGGTCCCGCTCGCTTGCATTTGGCCCATATCCCTCTAAACCATTCCTATCCCTGTACCTGTCCAAGTGTCTTTCACACATTGAGCTGAACAACTCAACTAAGGATGTAATGCTGAGGGTACACAAAATGCTGGAGGAACTCAGCGGGTGCAGTAGCATCTATGGAGCGAAGGAGATAGGCAAAGTTTTGGGCCAAAACCCTTTTTCAGACTTCTTTGGCCCGAAACGGAATTATTACACAACATAATTGAGAAATGCATTGACTTGGAGGGATGTCAAAGGCGTCAGAATTTGTGTATTGTTGGGTTGAGTGAAGGCCGAGAGGGAGATCAAGACCCTCGAAAATTTGCTGCAAAACTCCTAAAAGATATTCTGAACTTGGACCAAGAACCTCTGCTGGGCCGAGCACACAGGGCATTGAGACGTACCCCTAGGAGGGATGCTCCCCCAAGACAGATGATTGTGAAGGTGGCTTACGATCATGTTTTTGAAGATATGATGAAGATAATAATACGTAAGAAAAATCTCAAATATGAGGGAGACAACATCAGTATCTTCAGAGATTACCCTGCGGAAGTGGCCAAGAGAAGATCTTTATTTACAGAAACAAGAGGTATCCTGAGGAACATAAAGAATCTGAGATATGGCCTGATGTACCCGGCAACATTAAGAGTAACTTATGATAACAAGGAGCACCACTTCACCAAACATACAGAAGCTCTTGAATTCGCTCGAAATATTCAGAAGAAACTGGAAGAGGAAGAAGTAGAGGAAGAAGCAGATGAAGATGAAGGACACTGAATATTATTGATCACTTACCTGATGATACTGCCCACCCACAGAAAAGGAGGAGGATTCACAATGAAGGAGGATCCGCAGGGAAGGAGGAGGAACAATGGACATGGACTTTATCTTGGGGTTAAGGAGGGATGGATGGATTATTAATAAATATAGTTTTGTATTACCTACCCCTTAAAAATGTACGTTAGCTCTCCTAATATAGTGCTATGATACTAATTATATTTGATATTAGTAGTATTATTAATTAATTATTAAGTATATAAATTTAATACCCCACCCTGACATATATAGCCCTTAAGGCAAAAACGGAGCTGGAATTATTAACATCTTTTTTTTTCACGGAAGTCCGTAGATTAATAGCTTACACTAATACTAACTACACTAATTATAGTTGTAGTCACTTTTTTTCCCCTTACACTTTACTAACATCACTTACTTTACTCACATTTTTTATTATTACTTTTATATTATGTATTTTATTTCATATTATATATTATATGGATTTAAGTATGATTGTTATTATATAGTTAGTTCAAAGAGACGTGTGTATAAGACAATGATACAGAAATTAAATTTAATTGATCTGATGTTTGGGTATAGGATTGGGTTAGATGAGCTGAGACATCTACTCCATTATAAACCACCTTAATAATAACATGTATGACTTAAATACTAGGATTGGGGGTGATGGAATCACCTTCTGTAGTTGGAATGTTAAGGCAATTAACGAACCAATTAAAAGAGGTAAGGTTTTAGCTCAATTAAATCTGATATTATTTTTCTCCAAGAGACACACCTTAAAAAAGACGCGCAGCATAGATTAACAGCAAAATGGATTTACAAAGTATATCACTCTTCATTTACACAAAAGTCTAGAGGGGTAGCAATAATTATTCGTAAAGGTATGCCTTTTAAACAAAGCTCAATAATAGAAGATGTTGAGGGTAGATATATAATAATTACAGGTGAATTACATTCTAAAAAAGTAATCCTTATGAATATATATGGTCCTAATTTTGATAACCCATTATTCTTCAAGAAAATATTTAACATTATCCCTATATCCACTCAACATAATCTAATAATTGGAGGTGATTTTAATTGTACCTTAGATAATTATTTAGATAGATCATCAATGAAAAGGAAAACCACTTCTAAGTCAAGTACATTTATAAATTATTTTATTAACACAGCAAATGTGAAGGATATCTGGAGAACAGATAACCCATCTGGTCGAGAATATTCATTTTTCTCCCCCTGTATTTGGAACCTATTCAAGGATAGACTATTTTTTAATAGATTCAAAACTAATCCCATTTACGTATGACTCAAAATATCATAATATTATTATCTCGGATCGTGCTCCATTAACATTTAAGATAAAATGAAAAGACATAACTATTAAAACCTCTACCTGGAGACTCAACCCCCAAATATTAAATGATAAGGCTTGTTATGATTACTTGGTAAAACAGATTAAACTCTTTTTTGAAACTAATGATAAACCTGGAATCTCACCATCACTGCTTTGGGATACATTTAAAGCATTTATGCGTGGTGCGATAATATCAGCACACGCATACTTTAATAAGGAAAATCGAAAGACTCAACAAAAGTTGGAAAATGAAACAAAACAATAAGATATTGAAAATGCAATATCCCCTTCAAAGGGGCTAAGTAATAAAATTGCATCATTAAAATATAAGCTAAATAAAATATATTCAAATCAGATTATTAAACCTTTTCAACAGACTAAACAAGTACACTTTGAATTTGGGGATAAACCACAATAATTACTGGCACGCCAGCTTAGAAAATTAGATGAGGAGAAAATGATACATAAAATTAGATCTGAACAAGGAGAAATATTGACTTTACCAAAAGATATCATTGATACATTTTTACAATATTATCAAAATCTTTACTCATCTAAACTAGCAGGACAACCAGATGGAATGGAAACATTCCTACAAGAATGTCATATTAATAGTTTGGATCAGGAAGGTAGAGACTTGTTAAATGCTGATATATCAGTAAAAGATATTGAAGAATCAATTGGATCATTAAATAACGGAAAAGCCGCAGGCCCTGATGGCTTAAGTGTTAAATTTTATAAGAAGTTTTATGATCTGATCTCTCCACGTTTACATATAATATATAAATATGCTTATGAACAAGGAAAGTTACCAGAATCATAAAATTAATCTACAATTACACTTATCCCTAAAGCTGATAAAGATTTGGAAGACCCTGGGTCATACAGAGCAATAGCTCTTTTAAACACTGATCAAAAAATACTAACTAAAATTTTATCTCGGAGGCTAAGTTTAGTGATTAATAATTTAATACATCATGACCAAACAGGTTTCATCCCAAAACGCTACTCATCTTATAATCTGAGACGTCTATTCAATATCATATACTCAAAAAAAGTGAATGATATTGAACTAGCTATCATATCCTTAGATGCTGAAAAAGCATTTGACCAGGTTGAATGGCCATATTTATTTAAAATAGTGCAGAAATTTCAACTGGGGGATAGATTTTCCAAATGGGTAAAAATCATATACTCGAATCCAACTGCAAGAATATTAACAAATCAAATGCTATCAGCAAAATTTAATCTCTTTAGGGGTTGTAGACAAGGATGCCCGTTATCACCATTACTATTTGCTCTGGTAATAGAACCATTAGCCGAAATGATTAGATCAGAACCAGAAATATATGGATATAATACCAAAACTACAACAAATAAAATATCTCTATACGCAGATAACATCTTAATTTAATCACAAAACCGGAGATTAGTATTCCTAATCTACTTAATGTTTTAACTAAGTTTGGCACATTTTCTGGGTATAGAATTAACTGGAATAAAAGTGAAATTATGCCTATAACTGGAATAAAATTAAATATACTAGAACAATTCCCACTTAAAATAGTCACGGACAAATTTAAATATCTAGGAATTAATGTATCTATATCCCATAACTGTCTATTTAAATATAATTATCCTCAATTGTTAAATAAACTAAAAAAATATATTTTATATTGGAAAACTCTACCTATTTCATTGATCGGTAGAATAAATGCTATAAAAATGATTTTTTTGCCACAACTGTTATGTTTATTTCAAGCCATCCCTTTATATCTCCCTAAAATGTTAAAAAAAAAAAGATACTTTGGTTAATAGTTTTATTTGGGACTATAAAAATCATCGAATAAGTAAAAAACATCTATGTAAATCTAAAATAAATGGTGGACTAGCACAACCAAATTTCTTATATTATTTCTGGGCAGTTCAGATTAAAAATATTAATTTTTGGCTGGTAAATTTATATTATGAGCCAAATTGGCTAAAGATGAAAAAGGAAGACTGTTTGCCTTTTGATGTAGGTTCGATTCTTTTTGCACCAAGGGAAGTACAAAAAAAAAGTATGGTGATAACCCTATAATGTATAATGATAACCCTATATGTGTCCAAAAGATTCTGATAAGGGAGGGCGAGGAGCCTGATGTTGTGGTACACATAGGTACCAATGACATAGGCAAAAAAAGTGACGAGGTCCTGAAGGGAGAATTTAGGGAGTTGGGGGGGAAAGTTAAGGAGAAGGACCAAAAGGGTAACGATTTCAGGATTACTGCCTGTGCCGCGTGACAGTGATAGTAGGAATGAAATGAGGTGGAGGATAAATGCGTGGCTGAGGGACTGGTGCAATGGGCAGGGATTCAAGTTTCTTGATCACTGGGACCTCTTTTGGGGAAGGCATGATCTGTACACAAAGGACGGGTTGCACTTGAACCCGAGGGGGACCAATATCCTGGCAGGGAGATTTGCAAAGGCTACTGGGGAGACTTTAAACTAGAAAGGCTTGGGGGAGGGACTCGGGTAGAGGGGGCTAGGGGTCAGGGTGTGGGGCAAGAGGCAGAGAAGGGAAGCACTCGGATCCAAAATGTAGGCGAGAAAGATGAAAAAGATAATAGACAGAGAATAAGGGATGGTGGGTTTCTAAAATGTGTATATTTTAATGCTAGGAGCATTGTAAGTAAGTTAGATGAACTTAGAGCCTGGATTGACACCTGGAAATATGATGTTGTGGCAATCAGTGAAACATGGTTGCAGGAGGGCTGTGATTGGAAACTAAATATTCCAGGATTTCGTTGCTTCAGGTGTGATAGAATTGGAGGGACCAGAGGGGGGGGGGGGGGGGGGGGTGTTGCATTGCTTGTCAGAGAAGATATTACAGCAGCAGTGCTTTGGCAGGATAGATTAGAGGGCTCATCTAGGGAGGCTATTTGGGTGGAACTGAGAAGTGGGAACGGTGTAGCAACACTTTTAGGGGTGTATTATAGACCGCCAAATGGGAGCGAGAATTGGAAGAGCAAATATGTAAGGAGATAGCAGAGTAAGCACAAGGTAGTGATTGTGGGAGATTTCAATTTTCCAAAAATAGGCTGGGAAACACATTCTGTAAATGGGCTGGATGGTTTGGAGTTTGTAAAATAAAATGTGTGCAGGATAGTTTTTTGCAGCAGTACATAGAGGTATCGACCAGAGAAAGGCAGTGCTGGACCTCCTGTTAGGAAATAGGCAGGGCAGTGTGACGGAGGTATGCCAGGGACCAGTGATCACAATACCATTAGTTTCAATATAATTATGGAGAGAGTCAGAACTGGACCATTAATTATGGAGAGAGTCAGAACTGGACCTAGGGTGGAGATTTTTGATTGGAGAAAAGGCTAACTTTTGTTTTTGGGACATGGGAAGGATGTAGAGAAATGGAGGACATTTAAAGGGGAAATTGTAAGAGTACAGAATCTTTATGTCCCTGTTAGGTTGAAAGGAAATAGTAAAAATTGGAAAGAGCCATGGTTTTCAAGGGAAATTGGACACTTGTTTCGAAAAAAGAGAGATATCTACAAAAGTGGATGTCTCCAGGTCCTGACAGGATATTCCCTAGGACATTGAGGGAAGTTAGTGTAGAAATAGCAGGAGCTATGACAGAAATATTTCAAATGTCATTAGAAACGGGAATAGTGCCGGAGGATTGGCGTACTGCGCATGTTGTTCCATTGTTTAAAAAGGGGTCAAAGAATAAACCTAGCAATTATAGACCTATTAGTTTGACGTCAGTGGTGGGCAAATTAATGGAAAGGATACTTAGAGATAATATATATATAAGCATCTGGATAAACAGGGTCTGATCAGGAACAGTCAACATGGATTTGTGCCTGGAAGGTCATGTTTGACAAACCTTCTTGAATTTTTTGAAGCGGTAACTAGGGAAATTGATGAGGGTAAAGCAGTGGATGTTGTCTATATGGATTTCAGTAAGGCCTTTGACAAGGTTCCCCATGGAAGGTTGGTTAAGAAGGTTCAATCTTTGGGTGTTAATGGCGGAGTAGCAAGATGGATTCAACAGTGGCTGAATGGGAGATGTCAGAGAGTAATGGTGGATGGCTGTTTGTCAGGTTGGAAGCCGGTGACCAGTGGGGTGCCTCAGGGATCTGTGTTGGGTCCACTGTTGTTTGTCATGTACATCAATGATCTGGATGATGGGGTGGAAAATTGGATAAGTAAGTATGCAGATGATACTAAGATAGGTGGTGTTGTGGATAATGAAGTAGATTTCAAAGTCTACAGAGAGATTTGGGCCATTTGGAAAAGTGGGCTGAAAGATGGCAGATGGAGTTTAATGCTGTTAAGTGTGAAGTGCTACATCTTGGCAGGACAAATCAAAATAGGACGTACATGGTAAATGGTAGGGAATTGAGGAATGCTGTGGAACAGAGGGATCTAGGAATAACTGTGCATAGTTCCCTGAAGGTGGAATTGCATGTAGATAGGGTGGTAAAGAAAGCCTTTGGTGTGCTGGCCTTTATAAATCAGAGCATTGAATATAGGAGTAGGGAAGTAATGTTAAAATTGTACAAGGCATTGGTAAGACCAATTCTGGAGTAATGTGTACAATTTTGGTCGCCTAGTTATAGGAAGGATGTCAACAAAATAGAGAGAGTACAGAGGAGATTTACTAGAATGTTGCCAGGGTTCCAGCAACTATGTTACAGAGAAAGGTTGAACAAGTTAGGTCGTTATTCTTTGGAGCGCAGAAGGTTAAGGGGGACTTGATTGAGGTCTTTAAAATGATGAAAGGGATAGACAGAGTTGACGTGGATACGTTTTTCCCATTGAGGGTAGGGAAGATTCAAACAAGAGGGCATGACATGAGAATTAAGGGACAGAAGTTTAGGGGTAACGTGAGGGGGAACTTCTTTACTCAGAGGGTGGTGGCTGTGTGGAATGAGCTTCCAGCAGAAGTGGTGGAGGCAGGATCGATTTTAACATTTAAGAGTAAAGTGGTAGGTATATGGACGTGAAGGGAATGGAGGGGTATGGTCTGAGTGCAGGTAGATGGGACTAGGGGAAAACTAATGGTCGGCACGGACTGGAAGGGCCGAGAGGGCCTGTTTCCGTGCTGTAATTGTTATATGGTTATATGGTTATATGGTTATAATTCATAGCAATAGACGTATTTGGAAACAAATAGTTAAGACCCTACATATGGATAATTTGTCACTTTGTTTGCCAATTATGAATAATCCCTTGTTTAGGCCCTCTGTTTTGGACAAAGGGTTTAGACACTGGAATGATTTAGGAATTAAAAGGATAGAACGCCTTTACAAGAAAGGAAAATTTCTTTCATTTCAAGAGTTACAGGATATCTATGGATTGCAGTCAAATAACATATTTAGGTATTCACAAATTAGAAACTATATTAAGTCAAATACGCAAGACTATAAAAATAGAAAACCAGGATTATTAGATGAGTTGTTTAATAAACACCCAAATACAGAAAAATTAATAGCGTATATATACAATACTATCTTGGATAGGGAAATCCCAACCGGAAATATATCGACAAACATGGGAAATTAAATAGGTTTATTTATAACGAAGGAAACTTGGGAAGAAAGCCTACAACGTATACACGTTGCTCATTAAATGCTAGACATATATTGATACAATTTAAGGTATTACACAGATTACATTATTCAAAAACGAAATTAAATAGAATATATCCTAACATTTCTTCTATTTGTAATAAATGTCAGAACTTGGAAGCTAACTTAACGCATAGTTTTGTAACATGTATAAAACTCAACTATTATTGGACAGAAATCTTTAGAGTTATCTCTGAAGTTCTTAAAATTAAACTGGACCCAGATCCAAAATTAATAATATTAGGAGTTCCGGATTTAAATCTAATATTAACAGTAAACCAAAGAAATTTCTTGGATTACTGTTTGATAATAGGGAAAAAATTGACATTGAAATTTTGGAAGGGAACATTATCCCCCACAATTAAAATGTGGACAGTAGAAATGTTGGAGACATTGCATTTGGAAAGAATCAGATTTGTCCTAATGGACAAATACGAACTCTTTGAACAGATATGGTCTCCATATACAGAATATTTGAAGGGGTAGCTGTTCTTGGCATCACAACTCAATGGGTACCCGGCAGGATTAGATGAAAATAATTCTTTTTTTTTTGGATTTGTATGCATGTCTCTATTGATATTGTTATTTGAAATTGTGTCATTCACTATTAAGATGAATAATATATACTATAATCTTTTTTGTTTCTTTTTTCTTTTTTTTTCTCCTCTTTCTCTCCCTATATAATCAAAATTATTATTTAATCACCATTCTTATTGATTAAAATCTATTCTTTTCTTTCTAAAAAATACTTTCTACTTTCTACTTTCTAAAAAATAGAAGTTTATAAGAATTATTTGTAACATCCGTATACTTATTGAAATAAGTTGGTTATGTATTTGAAAAGTTGTTATACCGTTGTTATGATGGATTACATCTAATAAAAATATTATTAAAAAAAAAGAAGATGGGAACTTGACCTTGCGAAGTCTACAGTGTGAGGAGGGATGTCGGTGAATAGAAAGATCTCCGCCTCTCACTGCCCCTCATAATCTGACCATTTCCCACAGCATTTTAAAGGCCATCGATCGCGTATCCTTGAACTGTTCTCCTGCATGAACAGCAAGGTGACCACAACAATGTTGTGAGGAGGGGAATGTGATAATTAGTAGGTTTCGATGTGGGCCAGGCCACCGGGGACAAAACATCTCCTTCTCTTTGAAACGTTGTCATGAGAACCTTTGTGTTCTTGTAGAGGGCGGGTAACAAATCAACAAGCAACAACCTGCTGGAAGGAAAAACAACAGAAACACTTTGGGTCGACACAAAGTGCTGGAGTAACTCAGCGGGACAGGCAGCATCTCTGGAGAACATGAAAAGGGGACGTTTCAGATCGGGATCTTTCTTCAGCCTGATGGGGGGGGGGGGTAGGGGGAGGGGAGTGCATGTAGAGGTCACCTAACATTGGAGAAATCCACGTTCATACCACTGGGGTGTAAGCTACTCAAGCAAAACATGAGGTGCTGTTCCCCCAATTTGTGCTGGGCCTCACTCTGGCAATGGAGGAGGCCCAGGACAGAAAGGCCAGTGTGGGAATGGGAGGGGGAGTTTAAATGGTTAGCAACCGGAAAATATGGGAGAGACAATCTCTTAGGGAAATGTATAAAATTATGAGTGGTGAAATTATGGGTGACATTCAGAATTTATTTCCCAGGATGGTAAAATCAAAAGCTAGTGAGTCCATCTTTAAGGTGAGAGGGGCCTGGAACGCAATGCCAGGGGTGGTGGTTGAGGCAGATACCACAGGAGAAACAAAGAACTGCAGATGCCAGTTTACACAAAAAGATACAAAGTGCTGGAGTAACTCAGCAGGTCAGGCAACATCCCTGGAGAACATGGATAGATGACGTTTCAGGTCAGTATGAAGAAGGGTCTTGACCCAAAACATCACTCAGCCGTGTTCCCCGGGATGCTGTCTGACCCGCTGAGTTAACTTGGCATTGTGTTCAGCACGGACATTGTGGGCTGAAGGGCCTGTTCCTGTGCGGTGCTGTGCTACAGTCTCTGTGTATCCCATCACCCCTCTAGCAGACGGCAGCAGTTGTCCCCTCGGGTGGGGCTGTCCCGGACTGTCCCAGAGCAATATTCCACAGGGAATGGATTCCAGCAGCAAACAGGAAAATAACAGGCTGAGGGTGCGGCTGTGTGCACAAGTACGTTACTGGAGGAGGAGAGGTCATGTACAGGGATAAAGGGACACACGTGATGCTCTACCGTCCTTATCAGATGTGTTGGAAGGAACTGCAGATGCTGGGTTACACTGAAGATAGATACAAAATGCTGGAGTAACTCAACGGGACAGGAAGCATCTCTGGAGAGAAGGAATGGGTGATGTTTCATGTCGAGACCCTTCTTCAGACTGAGAGTCGGGGAGAGGGAATCTAGAGATATGGAAGAGTAAGGTATGAAAACGGCAGATCAAAGCAGATGTCAGTTTACACAAAAAGATACAAAGTGCTGGAGTAACTCAGCAGGTCAGGCAACATCCCTGGATGATAAGGGAATGGTGACCGCTTCCCCTCAGCCAACAATGAACCATTCTACATTTCCTTATCATCGTCTGCTTTGATCTATCGTTTTCACACCTTACCCTTCCATATCTCTAGTTTCCCCCTCCCCACCTCTCAGTCTGAAGAAGGGTCTCGTTCCTTCTCTCCAGTGATGCTGCCTGACCCGCTGAGCTACTCCAGCATTTTGTGTCTACCTCCTGCCCTCATCAGAGCCAGAACTCAGCAGTGATTTGGAGAACTCAATATGTTTGTCAGGAATCTCAGTGAAATGCCTTTGGAAAGTCCCAGATCCATAGATAGGGACGTGTTTACTCTGGCCACATCACTCCCAGCAACACAAAGCTCCCAGCATGCTTGCTGCCTGCTTCATTTAGGATTGAAGGTAACGTTAGATTGAAAGCTGGAGAACATCAGCACTCACTGGACATTGAGCATGCACCGATTACAGCAGCCGTCAGCACTGTTAGACCGCACGAAGCCAGTATTATCCATGGCAGTTTGTCTCTGGAATGACCTGCACAGATAATTTAGGAAACGCATTAGAAGTTGCAGCGCATAATATGCGTCAAAGTTTGACTTGAAGCTTCAGAGTTTAGTGTTCCTCTGCTTTACTCTTTATATACATTGACTTCTCAGCAGCCGGGAAGTGTTGCTTCTTTGGAGCAAGGGAAAGCGGAAGGTGGCATCGGGAGGCCCTGCAGCAGCCTGGGGCTCGCCTGGATTAGGACCCGCTCATGGGAGCTCGAGTGAGGACTGCGCTTTGGAAATGGTGCCAAACCCTGGCGTCCCTTGCAAGGGGCTCAGAGGGCTATTCCTGTACACTTTGCTATTTGGAGATTGGGCTTAGGTATCTCAATACTCTACTGGACTGTACGTAAGAAGAGAATTTCATTGTGCTAACAAATAAGAACCATTGAAGCCATTGCCATGCATTTGTACAGATGTGGCCCTCTCTTCCTACTGCCACTTCCTCCAATCTTACTGCACATTAAGTGGTGAGCAGCAAGATCTAATGCCCATTCTCAGTCCGGTTTGGTGTCAGGGATTTTACACCTCACACTCAGAATGAAGGGCGAACCTTCAGTAACAGTCGGGAGCTAAGGATGGTGGAAACTCCCAGCCTCTCTGGGCCTGTAGCAGGGAGGGACAATCTGTTGGACTTTTTGGCTGTGTCCCAAACTCTTGTTCAATTCCAGACAATGGATGAACAACCGTGCTGGTTTGTGTGGCCGGGGAATCTGAATGAATCAGAGTGCCACGGAATATTGCCTTGTTTACACGCAGATTCCGTGCCGGCCACTCGTCCCCACGGTGCAGTGTGGTCCCCACCCACCGTCCCGTCCTCCCAGAGTGAGAACACCACCCAGGCAACGCTTCACAACATGGATCTCGCCTGATCTCCAGTCCAATACCCTAGCAATTGTGAGACTACGCAGTGTACTGTGCGCATTCCGCTCACCCGGCCACAGGAAGGATGTCTTTCACTCGGAAAGGGTGTAGAAGAGATTCACCTGGGCCTGTGGGCTTGAGTTACAGGGAGAGGTTGGATCGGCTGGGACCTGTTTCTACACAGCAGAGGAGGCTGAGGGGGGCCCCCCTGAGGTGTACAAGACCATGTGTGGCTGGGATAAAGTGAACGCTCGCAGACTTTTCCCCAGGGTCGTAACTACATACTGTGTGCAGGTTTGGTCCCCTAATTTGAGGAAGGACATTCTTGTTATTGAGGGAGTGCAGCGTGGGTTTACAAGGTTAATTCCCGGGATGGCGGGACTGTCATATGCTGAGAGAATGGAGCGGCTGGGCTTGTACACTCTGGAGTTTAGAAGGATGAGAGGGGATCTTATTGAAACATATAAGATTGTTAAGGGTTTGGACATGCTAGAGGCAGGAAACATGTTCCCGATGTTGGGGGAGTCCAGAACCAGGGGCCACAGTTTAAGAATAAGGATTAAGCCATTTAGAACGGAGACAAGGAAACACTTTCTCTCACAGAGAGTGGTGAGTCTGTGGAATTCTCTGCCTCAGAGGGTGGTGGAGGCTGGTTCTCTGGATACTTTCAAGAGAGAGCTAGATAGGGCTCTTAAAGATAGCGGAATCAGGGGATATGGGGAGAAGGTAGGAACGGGGGTACTGATTGAGAATGATCAGCCATGATCACATTGAATGGCGGTGCTGGCTTGAAGGGCCGAATGGCCTACTCCTGCTCCTATTGGCTATTGTAAGCCAAGGCTTCTAGAGACCAGATGATTCACACCCCTGTGCACCTGAAAGCTCCTGGGATGTGCCGCGGTGGAGAGCAAGGATGGACCCGGCGGCTGCTGAGAACAAGAACACGGACTCACCCAGTGGGTTGCACTCAGCCAGGGGGGGCGGCAGGCCCAGTTCGCCGCTGCCAAGAAGGACCTGGTGGGCCGCTGCCTGCAGTGGAAGCTTGGAAGCCACTGAGCTCGGCCCCGAAGACCGGAGAGCCGAGGAGGAGGGAGCCACTGGCAGTGACGGACGCAAGGAGTGGGCCGTGGTATTGCTTCCAGCGGCTGCAGGAGTTGTCCCCGGGACACAAAGGTGATCGGGCGAGGAGAGAGACGTCAGTACCAGGGCCAAGCTGTTCGAGGGTGACAGAGGCTCTGCGGCAGCCTGATGCTCACTTGGATCGGGGGTGCTCCAGCGCATCCAGAACATGGACCCAACTTTGGGCTTTGGACCTTTTTCTTTTGTAAATAGCGCCAAAATATGGCAACTGGGGCAAGAATTTCACTGTGCAGTGCACAGGTAACAATAAAGAACCAATGAACAGGTGAGCAGCGTGTGTCTCATCTGCACTGAGCAGTGTGTGTCTCACCGGTACACCTGCACAGTGCATATATCACTGCGCTGAGCAGTGTGCGTAGGGGCCAGTAGAGCGTCCCTTGTAGCCAGGGCCCGGAGGGCAAGGAGCACCGCCACTCCACCTAGGGTCCACAAGGGGAGGAGTGGCTCTGCTGTCAGTGACCGAAGGGATCCAGGAAGTGTGCAGGGCTGAAGATGTCCTGGTTGGGTTGCTCCTCGGCCTGGCCAAACTAGCCATCCGCGGCGCCAGGCGGAAGAGAGTTTTGCCCGAGACAGATGACTGCTCCTTTACCCGGGTTACGTGCTTGCCCGGGTGGTGCTAGAGAGGGTGGTGTTAGAGAGGGTGGTGCTAGAGGGGGTGGTGCTAGAGAGGGTGGTGCTAGAGAGGGTGGTGCTAGAGAGGGTGTGTGCTAGAGAGGGGTGGTGCTAGAGAGGGTGGTGCTAGAGAGGGTGGTGCTAGAGAGGGTGGTGCTAGAGAGGGTGGTGCTAGAGGGGGTGGTGCTAGAGGGGGTGGTGCTAGAGAGGGTGGTGCTAGAGAGGGTGGTGCTAGAGAGGGTGGTGCTAGTAGAGGGTGGTGCTAGAGAGGGTGGTGCTAGAGGGGTGGTTGCTAGAGAGGGTGGTGCTAGAGAGGGTGGTGCTAGAGAGAGGGTGGTGCTAGAGAGGGTGGTGCTAGAGAGGGTGGTGCTAGAGAGGGTGGTGCTAGAGAGGGGTGGTGCTAGAGAGGTGGCTAGAGAGGGTGGTGCTAGAGAGGGTGTGCTAGAGGGGTGGTGCTAGAGGGGTGGTGTTAGAGAGGGTGGTGCTAGAGAGGGTGTGGAGGGGGGTGGTGCTAGAGAGAGGTGGTGCTTAGAGAGGGTGGTGCTAGAGGGGTTGAGAGGGTGTTGGCTAGAGAGGGGGTGGTTAGAGAGGGTGGTGCTAGAGAGGAGGGTGGTGCTAGAGAGGGTGGCTAGAGAGGGTGGTGCTAGAGAGGGTTGGTGCTAGAGAGGGTGGTGCTAGAGAGGGTGTGTTAGAGAGGGTGGTTGCTAGAGAGGGTGGTGCTAGAGAGGGTGGTTGCTAGAGAGGGTGGTGCTAGAGGGTGGTGCTAGAGAGGGGTGGTGCTAGAGAGGGTGGTGCTAGAGTGGGTGGTGCTAGAGAGGGTGGTGCTAGAGAGGGTGGTGCTAGAGAGGGTGGTGCTAGAGAGGAGGTGGTGCTAGAGGGGGTGGTACTAGAGGGTGGTGCTAGCTAGAGAGGGTGGTGCTAGAGAGGGTGGTGCTAGAGAGGGTGGTGCTAGAGGGAGTGGGTGCTAGAGAGAGGGTGGTGCTAGAGAGGGTGGTGCTAGAGAGGGTGGTGCTAGAGGGGGTGGTGCTAGAGGGGTGGTGCTAGAGAGGGTGGTGCTAGAGAGGGTGGTGCTAGAGAGGGTGGTGCTAGAGAGGGTGGTGCTAGAGAGGGTGGTGCTAGAGAGGGTGGTGCTAGAGAGGGTGGTGCTAGAGAGGGTGGTGCTTAGAGAGGGTGGTGCTAGAGAGGGTGGTGCTAGAGAGGGTGGTGCTAGAGGGTGGTGCTAGAGAGGGTGGTGCTAGAGAGGGTGGTGCTAGAGAGGGTGGTGCTAGAGAGGGTGGTGCTAGAGAGGGTGGTGCTAGAGAGGGTGTGCTAGAGAGGGTGGTGCTAGAGGGTGGTGCTAGAGAGGGTGGTGCTAGAGAGGGGTGGTGCTAGAGAGGGTGGTGCTAGAGAGGGTGGTGCTAGAGAGGGTGGTGCTAGAGGGTGTTGCTAGAGAGGGTGGTGCTAGAGAGGGTGGTGCTAGAGAGGGTGGTGCTAGAGAGGGTGGTGCTAGAGAGGGGTGGTGCTAGAGAGGGGTGGTGCTAGAGAGGGTGGTGCTAGAGAGGGTGGTTGCTAGAGAGGGTGGTGCTAGAGAGGGTGGTGCTAGAGAGGGTGGTCTAGAGAGGGTGGTGTTAGAGAGGGTGGTGCTAGAGAGGGTGGTGCTAGAGAGGGTGGTGCTAGAGAGGGTGGTGCTAGAGAGGGTGGTGCTAGAGAGGGTGGTGCTAGAGAGGGTGGTGCTAGAGGGGTGGTGCTAGAGAGGGGGTGCTAGAGGGTGGTGCTAGAGAGGGTGGTGCTAGAGGGGGTGGTGCTAGAGGGTGGTGCTAGGGGGTGGTGCTAGAGGTGGTGCTAGGGTGGTGCTAGAGAGGGTAGAGGGGGTGGTGCTAGAGGCGTGGTGCTAGAGAGGGTGGTGTAGAGAGGGTGGTGTGGTGCTAGAGAGGGTGGTGCTAGAGGGTGGTGTTAGAGGGGTGGTGCTAGCTAGAGGGGGTGGTGCTAGAGTGGTGCTAGAGAGGGTGGTGCTAGTGGGGGTGGTGCTAGAGGGGTGGTGCTAGAGAGGGTGGTTGCTAGAGAGGGTGGTGCTAGTGGTGCTAGAGGGGTGGTGCTAGAGGGGTGGTGCTAGAGAGGGTGGTGCTAGAGAGTGGTGCTAGAGAGGGTGGTGCTAGAGAGGGTGGTGCTAGAGGGTGGTGCTAGAGAGGGTGGTGCTAGAGAGGTGGTGCTAGAGAGGGTGGTGCTAGAGAGTGGTGCTAGAGAGGGTGGTGCTAGAGAGGGTGGTGCTAGAGAGGGTGGTGCTAGAGAGGGTGGTGCTAGAGGGGTGGTGCTAGTGCTAGAGAGAGAGAGGGTGGTGCTAGAGAGGGTGGTGCTAGAGAGGGTGCTAGAGGGTGGTGCTAGAGAGGGTGGTGCTAGAGAGGGGTGGTGCTAGAGAGGGTAGTGGAGGGTGGTGCTAGAGAGGGGTGGTGCTAGAGAGGGGTGGTGCTAGAGAGGGTGGGCTAGAGTGGTGGAGCTAGAGAGGGTGGTGCTAGAGAGGGTGTTGCCTAGAGAGGGTGGTGCTAGAGAGGTGGTGAGAGGGTGTTGCTAGAGAGAGGGTGTGCTAGAGAGGGTGGAGAGGGTGGTGCTAGAGGGTTGTTGCTAGAGAGGGTGGTGCTAGAGAGGGTGGTGCTAGAGAGGGTGGTGCTAGAGAGGGTGGTGCTAGAGAGGGTGGTGCTAGAGAGGGTGGTGCTAGAGAGGGTGGTGCTAGAGAGGGTGGTGTTATGTGTAACACAGTTGTTTGGAAATTGAGTGTCTGACTAATTTGGTGATTTTGTAACATGGTGGTGGGTATGTCACCTGTATGTCACCTGTATGTCACCTGTATGTCACCTGTACGTCACCTGTACGTCACCTGTACGTCACCTGTACGTCACCTGTATGTCACCTGAATGTCACCTGTACATCAGCTATGTGGCACCTTTATGTCACCTGCATGGCACCTGTACACCACCTGTATGGTCCCTTATGTCACCTGTACACCACCTGTATGTCACCTGTATGTCACCTGTATGTCACCTGTATGCCACCTGTATGTCACCTATATGTCACCTGTACATCAGCTGTGTGGCCCCTTATGTCACCTGTACACCACCTGTATGTCACCTGTATGTCAACTGTACGTCACCTGTACGTCACCTGTATGTCACCACGGATTTGTGTTTTTTTTGGATTTTGTATCGTGTTCGTAATCAAATAAATTATTTTTGTTACAAAAAAAAGAAAAGCAGTGTGAATCTCACCTGTGCTGCTGGCGTGTGCTCGTTCAGTGATGGGTTTGTGGAGCGTGGAGTGGTTCACCTGGCAGGTGTAGTCTCCACCCTGGCCCCAGGCGGTGAGGGTGAGGTTGAGGAAGCTGGAGATGGAGAAGGAGCCATCGGGGTTGGGGGAGAGGGGCCCGGTCTCCGTCCCGTTGGTGAGCTGGTGTCCGTCTGTGAACCAGGACACCTGGATGGGGCCGGGGTAGAAGTCCAGCGACGTGCAGGTGAGCCGGACCCCCGGGGTGGGGCTGGACACGGGCTCCGCTCTCACCCAGACCCGCGGACGAGCTGTGGGTCAAGGGCGGTGAGTTAATGGACGGCGGTGGCTAGAGATGTCCCCACTGCACCCACACGGTAGATGACCCACCACTCTGTGCCCCCACAATATGATGAGCAGATGTTGCCCACTGGTCTCCAGCCTCACTGACATTGGGGGTTCAGGCTTGTGCTCAGTAAAGTGCACAGGGCCATATTTTGCACGTGAACAAGCTTCTCCTCAACCCACAGTCCATCTCTAGAATCGGACAAACAAGGACCAATTTTCACAAGTTCACACTATAGGAGTAGAATTAGGCCATTCGGCCCATCGAGTCAACTCCACCATTCAATCATGGCTGATCTCTGCCTCCCAATCCCATTTTCCTGCCTTCTCCCTGTAACCCTTGACGCCCGTTCAAACCAAGGACGACCAGGGCCGTAATCAAGTTTGAAGCACTGGCCATTGGCCATGTACGCAATAATAACTGGGCTGCCAGCATGGGGAGGCCTGGCTGGAGAGGTGGTGGTCACACGATTACTGTGTCATTCCACTCCCACCCAAACTCCGACCCTCCAAACAGTCGTGCTCCCACTGCCATGAACCCGGTGATGTAACCGTGGCGATGGGCACCGTGTCAGTGTTGTCCTCACCTGCATCCTCACAAACACAGTCTGCTGGCTCGCTGCTGCTGCTCAACGGAGGAACAGAACAACGCCAGTGCCCAATGATCCCACTCCATTCCCCACATGTCCCTGCAACTCTCTGTAACCCAATCCCCGGAAACACCACCTCACATTCATCTTGGGGAACCCACGACCCCTTGGTATCAACGATGGATTCTCCAATTTTACTTCCACAAACACTCCCCTCCCCTACACCCCCCCCCCTCCACAGCACCCCCACCCTCACCAAACCCCCTTCTGTTCCACATCGCCCCCTTCCCTGCCAACCCCCATCCCCAACCCCCCTTCCCACCCCTCCCCAAGCCACACTCTCCTCCCCCTCCCCCGCCCTCCACCCCATCCCCCCTCCCATCCCCACTCCCCTCCCCTACCCATGCCCATCCCCCCCTCCCCTCCCCATCCGTCCCCCCCTCCCCTCCCCAACCTCCCATCCCCATCCCAGCCCGCCCAAGCCCGCCCAAGACCACAAGAAACTGCAGAGTTGTGGACACATCCCAGTCCATCACACAGACCAGACTCTCCACATCAACTCCACCTGCACCACACGGCCTCAGACAAATACCCTCAGCATAATCAAGGACCACTCAAACCCCGGTCATTCCTGCTTCTCCCCGCTCCCATCCGGCAGAAGGTACAAGAGCCTGAAGGCTCCTAGCACAAGGTTTTTCCCCACTGTTATCAGACTTGTGAATAACCCTCCCATAAGCTACAGTATGGTCCCAATCTTCCAAACTACCTCTTTGCAGCCCTTGCACTTTTTTAATCTGCACTTTCTCTGTAGCTGTAATACTCTGCTCTGTTTATTTTCTCTTTGCATTACCTGTTGTACTCATGTGTGGGATGATTAGACCGGTCAGCACCCAAAACAATGTTTTTGCCTGTACCTCAGTACAAAATAAAGCATTTCTGACCCCCACTCACCGTTCACTGTCAGCCTTGTACCTTCTCCTTTTGCTGTCAACATCGGGGGAGGTATTTCAACAGACAATTGACAAAAGTAAACGTCAGAGTCATTCAGGTGAACGTTATAGATGATTAAAGATGAGGAGTTGGCCGAGAGATCCAGAGTAACATTAAAACCACTCGTGCAGAACTGAAGCGAACCGGAGCTGTGTTTATTTTCCATACGCTGACACAATGCCCGTGCACTGGAGTTCCTCGTCCACACAATCCTCATCTGATCTCCATCTCCACTGCTGTAGGAACAGTTTATCCGAGCCATATCCCCCACCAGCACCTCCATCTCTGGTGTCTGCGACACAGCCGGGGTCTTGCTCTTCACTGAGGAAGGAAGAAGATGAACTGATTGGAATCTCCAGTGTATAATGAAGATATGACGTGTTGAGATAGGATGAAGATATGAGGATATGATGTATTGAGATATGATGTAGATATGAGGATATGACGTGTTGCGATATGATGTAGACATGAGGATATGATGTATTGAGATATGAAGATATGAGGATATGATGTATTGAGATATGATGAAGAAGTGAAGATATAATGTATTGATATTTGATGGTTATGATGTAGATATGAGGACATGATGTATTGAGATATGGTGAAGATATGAGGATATGATGTGTTGAGATATGAAGTAGATATGAGGATATGATGTGTTGAGCGTACAGTTGCGTTTGTAGTTCGGTGGAAGATGAGTGGCGCTAATCTGAATAAACACCAGTGTAAATATGTGCAGTGTTCACTGCCGGAGTCATGTTGTGTGGAGTTGTCCACCACCTCACTGTGTTCACAGCAGATCCCAGCTCTTGAAGAAGAGGAGAGGGTTCCTCTTCTGGGCTCGACACAAAATGCTGGAGTAACTCAGCATCTGGCATCAGCATCAGTAACAGGCAGCATCTCTGGAGAGAAGGAATGGGTGACGTTTTGGGTTAAGACCCTTCTTCACACTCTTCTGTCCTGACCGCAGTTACAGTGCCCTCCATAATGTTGGGGACAAAGACCCGTCATTTATTTATTTGCCTCTCTACTCCACACTTTGAGATTTGTAATAGAAAAAAAAATCACATGTGGTTAAAGTGCACATTTTAATAAAGGCAATTTTTAAACATTTTGGTTTCACCATGTAGAAATTACTGCAGTGTTTATACATAGTTCCCCCATTTCAGGGCACCATAATGTTTGGGACACAGCAATGTCATGTAAATGAAAGTAGTCATGTTTAGTATTTTGTTGCATATCCTTTGCATGCAATGACTGCTTGAAGTCTGCGATTCATGGACATCACCAGTTGCTGGGTGTCTTCTCTGGTGATGCTCTGCCAGGCCTGTATTGCAGCCATCTTTAGCTTATGCTTGTTTTGGGGGCTAGTCCCCTTCAGTTTTCTCTTCAGCATATAAAAGGCATGCTCATTGGGTTCAGATCGGTGATTAACTTGGCCACTCAAGAATTGACCATTTTCCAGCTTTGAAAAACTCCTTTGTTGCTTTAGCAGTGTGTTTGGGATCATTGTTATGCTGCAGAATAAACCGCCAATGAGTTTTGAACTTGAGCAGATAGGATGTGTCTATACACTTCAGAATTCATTGTGCTACTACCATCAGCAGTTGTATCATCAATAATCATCATAAGTGAGCCAGTTCTTCAGCAGCCATACATGCCCAGGCCATAACACCCCCACCACCGTGTTTCACTGATGAGGTGGTATGCTTTGGATCTTGGGCAGTTCCTTCTCTCCTCCATACTTTGCTATTGCCATCATTCTGATACAAATTAATCTTTGCCTCATCTGTCCACAAGACCTTTTTCCAGAACTGTGGTTACTCTTTTAAGTACTTCTTGGCAAACTGCAACCGGGCCATCCTATTTTTGCAGCTAACCAGTGGTTTGCATCTTGCAGTGTAGCCTCTGTATTTCTGTTCATGAAGTCTTCTGCGGATAGTGGTCATTGACAAATCTACACCTGACTACTGAAGAGTGTTTCTGATCTGTCGGACAGGTGTTTGGGGATTTTTCTTTATTACAGACAGAATTCTTCTGTCATCAGCTGTGTAGGTCTTCCTTGGCCTGCCAGCCCCTTTGTGATTAGTAATCTCACCAGTGCTCTCTTTCTTCTTAATGATGTTCCAAACAGTTGATTTTGGTAAGCCTAAGGTTTGGCTGATGTCTCTAACAGATTTATTGTTGTTTCTCAGTCTCATAATGGCTTCTTGGACTTTCATTGGCACAACTTTGGTCCTCATGTTGATAAACAGCAATAACATTTCGAAAGGTGATTGAAAGACTGGAGGAAAGACTAGGTGCTGAGAGCTCTCTTATGCCTGCATGAAGGAGGCAATTAAACACACCTGATCATTACAAATGTGTCCCAAACATTATGGTGCCCTGAAATGGGAGGACTATGTATAAACACAAATGTAATTTCTACATGGTGAAACCAAAATGTATAAAAATACCCTTTAATAAAATCTGACAATGTGCACTTTAACCACATGTGATTTTTTTAAATGACAAATCTCAAATCGTGGAGTAGAGAGGCAAATAAATAAATGACGGGTCTTTGTCCCAAACATTATGGAGGGCACTGTATCTGTAAAATCACTAACATACTGGTCCTTATCTCTGTGTGAAAAGTGGCTCCATTATTGTGGACTAACTTCAAAACCATGACCTGAGTTGTGTTTAAATGTGAGGACTCAACATGTGAGGGCCGAAGGGCCTGTTTCCACGTTGTATCTCGAAACAAAAACTAAACTAAACTAGTAAACAAAATGTCAGAGGTCATGTTTCTGGCCTTGAACATGCTTCCTCTCAATTAGTGTTGAATGCGTGCGGTGTTGGGTTTTGTCGTCATGGTTTGGACAGTGAAATTTTAACGCAACACAGTGTGTCAGCACTGTGACGCAACTGTTGTCTGTTTCTTCAACATTAACCTCAAGTTGTATCTCGCAGTAAACGTTGTACACTTCATCCTTTATCCTTTGTGCGCTGTGGACAGTTTGATTGTAATCATGTACGGTCTTTTCTTTGACTGGACAGCACACAAAGGCCTATTGCCGTACCTTACACGCGACAATAATAAACTGAACAAACATAATTCATAGTTCCTGCAATCACTTGTACGTTGATGGGTGTGAACGAGACTCACCTGCGGTGAGACACATGTAAAGAACAACACCAACGCCGGCCACTGGTGTTCTCAGGAACCTCATTGTACCCCTGGCATCCTGAAGATGGAGAAGAGAAATGATTCAGCTGCTCATGCAGGGAATGGTCAGCCCGTGGGTTGTTTGTATCAGCTGCTGCAAGTAAGACCTTCATTGTTCCAATGTCAATACATTTAACAATTAAACACTCTTGACTCTTGACTGTAATTTGGAGTAACTATCTACACTTATGCCCCCTGCCCCATTGTACGAGGTAATGCAAGAGTTCTCCCGAGTTTCCCCTGATTTGAACTCGGAGAATTACAGTAATAGCCGTTCGTATGTACTCGGGGCTCTCATGGACATTTTTCACAGTGCTGAAAAAAGTTCAGGAGTTCCCCGGGTACCTGCCGTTAGCGTTACGAGCCGCTAAGAGACATCCCAAGCTCCGACGTAGCCGCTACGTACATTCTACGTACTTACCATGCGCTTGTTTTTTTAACCTCGGGAGACCTCTTGAATTACCTCGTACAGTGGGACAGGGGGTTTAGTGTCACAGTCAGAGAACTGTACATCAAGGAAACAGGCCCTTCGGCCCAACTTGTCTGTACCATTCAAGTTGGCATTCTGGGCCAGTCCCATTTGCCTGCATTTGCCCCATATCCCTCTAACCCTTCCTGCCCATGTATCTGTACAAATGTCTTTGAAAATTAATTATTGCATCTGTTCTATAGTTTCCTCTGGCAGCTCAATCCAGATACGCACTACTCTATGAGTGAAAAAGTTGCCCCTGAGGTCCCTCTTAAATCTCTCCCCTCACCTTAAGCCTGTGCCGTCTAGTTCTAGAATCTTCTACCCTGGGGAAAAGATTGTGAGCGTTCACTTTATCCGTGCCCCTCATGATCTTGCACACGTCAATTAGGTTCCAAGTCCGAGCCTGCCCAACCTCTCCCTGTAACTCAAGCCCACAAGCTCAGGTAACATCCTGGTCAATCTTTTCTGAAACGTTTCCAGTTACCAGTTTGTAAAACAAACCAAAGTTCCAGGCTTTTTAGCATAGCTATTTAAAAATATATATTATTTACGAAAAATACATACAAAAACCCACCACCATAATGCCAAATAAACAAATATTCTTGGATATTAAATAACGATTTCCCCATCCTTATTGAGGATACATTCCACCTCCCGCGGTGCCCAGCGGTCCCGGAAATCCCCCAGGGCGCCCGTGGGCAGCGTGTAGTCCCTTTCCAGTACCAACTGGGCGCGGACATACTGTAACCCCGGAAAAGGGGCAGGCAGCAGACTCGGGCATTCAGCGTAGCTCTTGGGGAGATGAAGTTGGAACTGGATAAACTAAATGTCTGAACACAAGCCTGTCATTTATTCCCCTTGGAGGCCGGAAGAGGAATAAACTGGCTCTGATTTATGGAGTGCGTAAGAAGGAACTGCAGATGCTGGTTTAAACCGAAAATATTCACAAAAAGCTGGAGTAACTCAGCGGGACAGGCAGCATCTCTGGAGAGAAGGAATGGGTGATTTTTACCGGTCTGTCTGAAGAAGGGTGTTGACCCGAAACGTCACCCATTCCTTCTCTCCAGTGATGCTGCCTGTCCCGCTGAGTTAATCCAGCTTTTTGTATCGATCTAATATGTGGTTTGTATAGTTTTGTTTTCCCTTTCCGCCTTCATCTCAGGCCTGCCCCTGACGTTGGCTCTGGAGTAATTGGCCCATTGCATCTCAGCCAAACCAATCTTGCCAGCACTCATAATGCTTAGGCAACATGATTTGGATGGTGTGGGGTGAAGGTGTGAAGGGTTGATCGAGTGATACTCGTTAATCGGGAACCCTGATGCTAAACCGTGGGACTCAGCTGAGAATGGATCTACTTTTCTGAAGCAAGATTTCATTTTCAATTTGGTGAAGTAGGTTTAGTCCCTGACTTAAGATAGACACACAATGCTGGAGTAACTCAGCGGGATCTCTGGAGAGAAGGCCTGGGCTTGACATTCAGCCTGACCATCTGAGTAACTCCAGCACTCTGTATCTTTTTGTGTAAACCAGTGTCTGCAGTTTCCTTGTTTCTACTTTTCTCTTCTATTTCTAGCTGTCAACTCACATGGACACTCGTCATTCTACTGTAGTGTGTTTTTGACATTCTTTCCATTCCTGAGATTCAGATATATTGCAGAGAGACTGGTTTTTCCGGTTAAACTGGCCTTCCAGATTATTTCCCTCCTTCGCTGGCATGTGGTTGCTGGAGATTTTTAAAAGATTTAAATCCACTCCTAGGCACCAGAGACACCTACAGTCATACAGCACGGAAACAGGCCCTCCGGCCCAACTTATCCATGCCGACCAACATACAATAATCCCATTTTCCTGCATTCAAACTACTTGAGTAGTTTGAAGATTTGAGTACATTCTACACATTGTACAGGGTCCGTACAGTTTTTGTCTCCAAATCTGAGGAAGGACATAATAGCCCATAGAGGGAGTGCAGATAAGGTTCACCAACTGATTCCTGGGAACTGTCTACTGATTCACACTGGCTTATAGAAACCAAAATTCTTAAGGGTTGGACAGAGATGCAGGAAGATTGTTCCCGATTGCCACAAGGGGTCACAGCTTAAGGATAATGGGGAAAGCCCTTTAAGCCGAGATGAGACTATACCAGAGAGTGGTTGAGTCTGGAACTCTTTACCTTGCAATCAGAGGGTATAGAGAAAGGCAACGGGATACGTTAAACCCTTTGCCTGCTCCTGCATCTATGTTCTATGTCTATGTACATCCCCTCTAAACTGATATCTACCACACTGTACTACCATACAGCAGACTATCTGGATTTTCCTTGGTAACTGTACACTGTTGATGGCTCAGTTGTAATCTTGTATAGCCTTTACACTGACTGGTTAGCACGTAACAAAATGCTTTTCCCTGTACCTCAGTACATGTGCCAATAAACTGAACTAAAGTAAACTTCCCCTGGGTAAAAGACTCTGTGCACTCACCCTATCTGTTCCCCTCTTGTGTGCTGTCAAAAGCTTAGAGAAAGCAAGCACGATGGTAACATGTTGATATTGCAGGGTATTTTGTGTTTTCTTTTATAAGTTGGATATTTAAAAAAAAATTTAAACTTAAGAAAAGTTTTTCTTTTATACTTAAAAATCTACTATAAATAGATACTAAAATGAACAGTGTCCAGTACCACTGCTGCTACAATCTCCAGTAGTAGCGTTCAGGTAGAGCGGTGCCTCACAGCACCAGAAACCCAGGTTTGTACAGAGTTTGCACGTTCTCTCTGCGACTGTGTGGGTTTTCTCCGGGTCCTCTGGTTTCCTTCCACACTCCAAAGACTTGTGGGGCTATAGGTTAATTGGCCCTCTGTAAATTGGCCCTAGTGCGTAGGGAGTGGATGGGAGAGTGGGATAGCATAGAACTATTGTGAATGGGTGATCAAAGATCGGTGTGGACTATGTGGGCTGATGGGCATGTTTCCTTGCTGTATCTCTAAACTAAACTAAACTATTATCTAAACTTGCATTTTCCTGGTTTATCCAGTGTTGTTGCCACAGTCTGCCACCTGGTGGTGACTGTGCTGAACTCACTCCTGGTTCTCTCAGTATTCCTGCCCAGGGAAATGCCAGGAACTCTTTTTCTCGGCATTGGGCAATAAAGGTTATTTTTTGTTAAAGTGTTTCCAAGTTGCTTCACGTAACTCTGTAAATATCACCAGCCATTTGCAAGCACGTACGCACAAGGAACTGCAGATGCTGGAATCTAGAATTAAAACAGAACACTGGAAGAACTCAGTGGGTCAGGCAGCCTCTGTGGGGGTGACAGCGAATGATACATCAGGACTGAGAGGGGACCCTCTCGGAGTGTGGGGGGGATTTGGGTTTCAAAAGGAAGGAGTCCACGATGTTTAACTGAAACAAGTTATTCACCCACAAGCCACGTGTACAGAGATGGGACTTAAAGGTGTGGTTCCCAGCCAGATGTTGCCTGCTGGGTACCACTGGCAACATCTGTCCATCTCTGTCCATCATTGCCAGATGCTGAATCACCCACTAAATCACCCTCTGTCTGCTTCTGGTGAGTTGAGGTTGGATCCAGTCACCAACCTGCCCTGATCTCACAGGCCCTAACCAGTCTCACATGTGGAGCAGCTCACAGTTACTGAAGTCCATGTAAACCGCATCCACCACTCTGCCCTGGTCAATATCGATGGTCATTGGCGGTTGTGGCCGTGGGTTTGTGCTGCACACATTCTCCAGGGTCAGTCTACTGCCGTGGCTCCACTCTGGCAACTCTCTGATCACAGGGAGTCCGGGAGACGTGCAGAGCTGTAACACAGGGGGCCCAGTCCTGCCTCACGCACGGTTTGTGATGGTTTGTGGTCGGCAGGGCTGCCACACGTTGACGGCAATCCCCACCAAGTCACAGAGTCACACAGCACGGAAACAGGCCCTTCGGCCCTAAACATCCATGCCGACCAATATGCCCCTTCCACACTAGTCCCACCTGCCCGCGTTTGGCCCATATCCTTCTAAACCTTTCCTATCCATGTACATGTCTAAAAGTCTTTTAAATATTGTTATGGTATTTGTCTCAACGACCTCCTCTGACAACTCGTTCCATTCACCCACCACCCTCTGTGTGAAAATGTTGCTCCTCAGATTCCTATTAAATCTTTCCCCCTTCACATTAAACCTATGTCCGCTAGTTCTTGATTTCCCTCCCCTGGGTACAAGACTGTGTGCATTCACCCTATTTATTCCCCTTTGTGCCCCTCTAGAAGATCACTTCTCAGCCTCCTGCGTCCATGCTGCTGCCTTCTCTGCAGATGTGACGGTGGAGATGATGGTGCAGAGGAAGGTTCCATTGCGTAAATTGGTGACAAGCACATGGCCAGAGGAGTGTGGGCCAGAGCAGGGGGTCGGCAGCAAACTGTGCACTGTCTCTCCCTCGGATGGGGTCACTTTGTGATACACAGTTGTGTGCACTCCGCATTAATAGTGGGGTCCATGGTTAGTATTCTTTCACTATGACTACCACTGCACACAGAGGGTGGTGGGTATATGGATCGAGCTGCCAGACGAGGTCGTTGAGGCACGTACCATAACAACAATTAAAAGACATTTGGACGGGGATCGGAAAGATCCAGAAGGATATGGTGTGCCTCAGGGTTCGGTGCTGGGCCCGTTACTGTTTGTCACCTACATCAATGATTTGGATGAGAACTTACAGGGCAAGATTAGCAAGTTTGCAAATTATACAAAAGTTAGTAGTTTTACAGATAGTGAAGATGGTTGTGAAAAATTCCAGCAGGATCCTGATCGATTGGCCAGGTGGGCGGAGGAATGGTTGATGGAATTTAATACCGAAAAGTGTGAGGTGTTGCATTTTGGGACGTCTAACGTGGGCAGGACAAACACAGTGAATGGTAGGCCTCTGGGGAGCGTTGTAGAGCAGAGGGATTTCGGAGTGTAGGTGCATGGTTCCTTTAAGGTGCTGCCACAGTTGGCCAAAAAGGCTTTTGGTACATTGGCCTTCATAAATCCGTCAGTGTATTGAGTATAGAAGTTGGGAGGCCATGTTGCAGTTGTATAAGACATTGGTGAGGCCACATTTAGAGTATTGTGTTCTGTTCTGGGCACCATGTTATAGGAAAGATGTAGTCAAGCTGGAAAGGGTACAGAGAAGATTTATGAGGATGTTGCCAGGACTAGAGGGTGTGAGCTGTAGGGCAAGGTTGAGTAGGCTGGGACTCCTTGGAGCGTAGGATGACGAGGGGTGATCTTATAGAGGTGTATAAGATCATGAGAGGAATAGATTGGGTAGATGCACAGCCTCTTGCCCAGATTAGGTGAATCGATGACCAGAGGATATAGGTTTAAGGTGAAGAGGAAAAGATTTAATAGGGATCTAAGGGGCAACTGTTTCACACAAAGGGAGGTGGGTGTATAGAACATGCTGCCAGAGGAGATAGTTGAGGCTGGGACTATCCCAATGTTTAAGAAACAGTTAGACAGGTAGATGGATAGGATAGGAGGGATATGGACCAAACATGGGCAGATGGGACTAGTATAGCAGGGACATGTTGGCCGGTGTGGGCCGAAGGGCCTGTTTCCATGCTGTATCACTGTATCACTCTATGACTATGGCATGAACCAAACGTAGGCAGGTGGGTCTAGTGTGGATGGGGCACCATGGTCAGCATGGGCAAGTTGGGCCAAAGGGCCTGTGTCCGTGCTGAGTGACTCTATGACTATTTCACCAGTGAGAAAGTGAAGAACACATGATGGTACATGGCAGGAAGTCCTTTACAGCTTTATAGGACCATAGTTCGGCCATATTTGGAGTATTGCGTGCAGTACTGGTCCCCCCATTACAGGAAGGATGTGGAGGCTTTAGAGAGAATGCACAGAATGTTGACCAGAATAACGCCTGGATTGGTTGGGATTAGCTACAGGGAGAGGTGGCGCTGTTTGTTTTCTCTGCATTGCCCGGAGGTTTCGAGGAGCCATGATAGAAGTCTAGAACATTATGAGAGGCAGTCGGGTAGACAGTCACAACCTTTTGTCCCAGGATGGAAAAATCAAATATTAGTGGGCGTAGCTTTAAAGTGAAAGGGGCAAAGTTTAAAGGAGGTTTGTGAGGCAGTTTTTTCACACAGAGGGCTGGTGGGTGCCTGGAACTCACCGCTGGGGGCTGGTGGTTGAAAAAGATATGTTAGAGGTATTTTAAAGGCCTGTACTTGCAGTGTAGGGGGCGCCATACTGTATGGCTGCCTGTCCTGCAGCTGTCTGTCTTTTCACTTCTTTTTTAAATTTTATTTATTTTAATTTTTTATTATTTTTGATTTTTTTAATTAGAAGTAATGTACAATAGTATAAACCAAGAATAACATAATACATTTCGCTTCTTGTTTTAAACTTTAATAATAGGAAAGTAGCAGAAGCAAGATAAAGAGAAATAGAGAAAGTTCGATAAGATAGTGATATTAATAGTACGTGAAAAAGTGGAAAGAAAGAGCCCATAAAGACGAGGAAGAATAAAAGAGAGTAAAAAAAATAAAAATAAAAAAAAATAAGAAAACAAGATAAGATAAAAGGGATGTACCTACTTCATATCTTTACACCCCCCTCACCAGGTCCTGAAACAGTTATTTCCAGAGTTATGTCGCACCCTATGCTTGTAATAAGTCGATAAATGGAGACCAAATCCTTAAGAATTGGTCTGCTTTGCCTGCTAGGACGAATCTCATGTCTTCAAGGTGTAACATTTCGGACATATTTGAAATCCACATTTTTACCGTTGGTGTTGGTGCATTTTTCCAAAATTTAAGTATGAGTTTTTTTGCCGTTATTAAGCCATAATTAAGGAAACTCTTTTGGAACGAAGTCAGCTCAAAGCCGACTTCCATTGTTCCAAAAATAATCAATTCTGCGTTAGGTTTCAATTTTATTTTAAATAATTTTGTAAAAATTTCAAAAATGTCATTCCAAAATTTTTGGATTTTTATGCAAAAAACAAAGGAATGTCCTATAGTTGCATCTTGAGATAAACATTTATCACAAGTGGGGGAAACATTTGTAAAGATTTTATTTAGTTTAGTTTTCGAATAATATAATCTATGTAGGATTTTGAATTGGATTAAAGTATGTCTTACATTGATCGAGCATTTATGCACATATAGCAAGTATTTATCCCAACCCTCTTTCAAGATTTTTATAGATAGTTCTTGTTCCCAATCTCTTCTAATTCTATTGGATGATGGTATTTCTATATTTAGGATGATATTATACAAAAATGATATTAAGTTAGTTGAGTCCGCCTTTCTGTTCATAGCGTCAAAGTTTGGTATTCTTGTGTATGTTTTTTCAAATAATCACGGATTTGAAGATATTTAAAATATTGATTACTTCTCAGGTTGTATTTGAGTTGTAGTTGTTGGAATGATAGAAGGGCTGCTCTATTAAACATCGATCAGAAAATTTTAAACCAAAATTTTAGCACACAGATTAAGCTTAGTGATTTATAAATTAATACACCCCGATCAAACTGACTTTATTCCAAAACGTTATTCATATCATAATCTGAGACGATTATATACTCAAATCGAATAGCTAATGAAGACTTAGCAGTCATCTCGCTAGACGCTGAGAAAGCATTCGATCAAATTGAATGGCCCTATTTATTTTCGGTGATGGAAAAATTTCAATTAGGTGAGAAGTCTTGTACATGGGTTAAGCTTTTATATACCAATCCAACAGCCAGAATAATGACAAATCAAATGTTATCAAAAAAAATTGTTTTATCTGAAGGTTGTAGACAAGGATGCCCGTTATCACCGTTACTATTCGCCCTTGTTATAGAACCACTAGCGGAACGAATTCGAGCTCATCCAGAAATATATGGATATAATACTGAAAATACAGTTAATAACATTTCTCCATATGCAGATGATGTATAACTATATATTACAAATCCAGAAATTAGTATCCCTAACCTGTTAAATCTTATAACTCAATTTGGTTTATTCTCGGGATATAGAATCAACTGGAAGAAGAATGAGATTATGCCAATAATGGAACCTAATGTATATATATTGCAACAATCACCTTTAAAAATAGTGAATGAAAATTTTAAATACTTAGGAATCTATGTGACCAAGAAATATACTTCTTTATTTAAATCAAATTTCATGCCTTTACTTGATAAATTAGATAAGAATATTCAATATTGGAAAACACTTCCTATTTCAATGCTCGGTAAAATTAATGCAATTAAAATGATTTTCCTTCTATACCGCTTCCAATCAATTCCAATATACCTCCCTAAAAATTTCTTTAAAAAAATTGACTCTATTGTAACAAGTTTTATTTGGAATTATAAGAATCACAGAATAAGTAAAAAACACATGTAAATCTAAGACGAATGGAGGATTAGTCTTACCAAATTTCTTATTTTATTTCTGGGCAGTCAATGTCAAAAACTTAAATTTCTGGTTGGAAGATATGGATCAACAACCAGACTGGTTAAAGATGGAAAAGAAGGATTGTCTGCCATTTGAAATTGGCCCGATTTTCCTATCCCCTACAAAATTGAATAAAAAGATCTATAGTGAAAATCCAATAATACATTCGAATTTGGAAACAAATAAAAAACACATTAAAATTGGATAATTTATCACTTTCGCTCCCTATTGCAAATAACCCTTCATTTAAGCCTTCGGTATTGGATAAAGGCTTTACACGATGGAAAAACTATGGTATTAAAAAGATGGGACATCTTTATAGAAAAGGTGTGTTCCTCTCGTTTCTGGAGGCACAACAGAATTATGGATTGCATTCAAATAATTTTTTTAGATATTTTCAATTGAAAGATTATGTTAAATCACATACACAAGAATACAGAATTAGAGAGCCAGAGATTCTAGATGAATGTTTGAATAAACATCCCAACACAGTCAAATTAATATCATATATTTATAATATTCTGCTAGATAGCGAGAATCCGTCGACGGAATCACATAGACAAGCATGGGAAAATGAATTAGTTCAACCCATAACGAAAGATATTTGGGATGAAAGTCTACAACATATACATCAATGTTCGTTAAACGCCAGACATTCTTTAATACAATTTAAAATATTACACAGATTGCATTATTCTAAAACAAAATTAAATAGAATTTTTCCTAATATCTCTCCTGTCTGCGATAAATGTCAATACTCTGAGGCTAATTTAACCCATACCTTTGTAAATTGCATAAAAATTAAAACATTTTGGGTGGATATTTTTAAAATTATTTCCGTAGTGGTTAATATTCAACTGGATCCCGATCCTAAATTAATAATATTGGGCATATCTGAACAATACCTAAAACTGACAATAAACCAAACAAATTTCCTGGATTATAGTATAATAACTGGTAAAAAACTAATATTAAAATTTTGGAAAAACCCTGCATCCCCTACAATTAAAATGTGGATTATGGAGATGTCGGAGACCTTAAATCTGGAAAAAATTAGATTTGTCTTAATTGACAAACCTGAATTATTTATTAGAATATGGTCGCCGTTCATAGATTATTTGAAGGGGTAGAATGGGCCAGCGCTGAGGCTCGACGGAAGCTTGAACCCAGGACTAGACGAATAGTTTTGTTTTCTTACCTACAGACCTATCTCCTAAGTTGTATTATGGATAGTTTATTTTATGTTTCTAAGTGTTTTTTTTTCCTTTCTCTTTATTTTTTCTATCTATTAAAAAAAAAAATAATAATTAGAGTCAATGTTAATATGTAACCGATAAATGTAGACTCCTGCTACATTGGTAGTGGAGTCCTTGGAATCCTGAATATTTAATATGTAACCGTTTAACAAAGTTTGTAATGGTTTGGACTAGGATATGTACATGCCTCTAATAAAAGCTAACTATAAAAAAGGAATGATAGAAGGGCTGGAAGATTGCAACCTCCACGTGGTCCGCCCTGTTTCGACTAATGCAATCAACTCGACGTGCACAAACGGAAGATTAAATAGAACAAGTTGTCCAACAACTTTAGGCTGTGCACGCCACACGGAAGAAGAAGAAGAAGAATGATAGAAAATTTCCAGTTTCATACATGTCTCCAAGCGTTTTAATTCCTATTCTTTCCCAATGGGTAAATGATTTATCAATAATGGATGGTTTAAACGGCAGATTATTACCTGTAGGAGAGAGAAGCGATAGGTTTCTTAATTTGAGGGGTTAATTTTATTTGTTTCCAAATTCTAATAGTACTATGAATAATTGGATTTTTCTTGTGTATTGTATTATTCAGTTTTATTGGTGAGAGAAGGATCGCTCCTATATTAAAAGGGGAACAATCCTCTCTCTCCATTACTATCCAATCCACCCGTTGGGCAGAATCGTCCTTTTGTCCCAGGATGGAAAAATCAAATATTAGTGGGCGTAGCTTTAAAGTGAAAGGGGCAATGTTTAAAGGAGATTTGTGAGGCAGGTTTTTCACACAGGGGGTGGTGGGTGCCTGGAACTCACTGCTGGGGGCTGGTGGTTGAGAAAGATATGTTAGAGGCATTTTAAAGGCCTGTACTTGCACTGTAGGGGGAGCCGTCCTGTATGGCTGCCTGTCCTGCAGCTGTCTGTCTTTACACTACTTTTTTAAATTTTTAGTACGTTAAAAGTATTTTGATAGAGGTCTAGTCTTTTTATGTGGGGGGGGGGGGGGAAGGGGGAAACTGCTTTTCTTAGTCCCTACCTGGCGGGGAGGCAGCTTTTCGCCGGGCAGCATCTTCGACCCGTCCTCGCGGCCTAACATCGAGTCAGGAGCGGTGTTTCCTGAGGGGACCGGCTTCGGCGGCGGCACAGCGCTGGGGCAGCATCACGGAGTGGGCGATGCCTTGCCCGGGTCGCCGTGCCGGAGCTCCGGAGTGCTGAGTCTGCCGATGGAACATCGCGGAGCCGCGAGTCTGTGGAGCGGCGGTGCTGACCTTTACATCGGGAGCCTGGGATCTCTCGCCGAGATCGCCAGTGTTGGAGCTCCGATCGGCGCGGCCTTGTTGGCTTTGGAAGCCGCGGTCTCCGGTAAGGAAGCGGCCGTTCCAGGTGTCCCAAGCCGCTGCGAGGGTTGTCCCGACGCCGGAGCATCATCACCCGGCGAGAACGGCCGGAAACATCGGGCCACTGTGGTGGCGGCTGCAGAGGCCTCAATAGGCCCGACTGTGGGTGGACAATGGGATGAGGACTGGACTTTGTGCCTTCCTCCACAGTGGGAACCATTGTGGGGGGATGTTTTTATGTTAACTTTCTTCTTTAATGTTATGTTGTATCTTTATTAGTGTGCTGCAAGGACATCTGAATTTCCCTGAAAAGGGGATTAATAAAGTATCTATCTATCTATCTATCTATCTATCTATCTATCTATCTATCTATCTATCTATCTATCTATCTATCTATCTATCTATCTATCTATCTATCTATCTATCTATCTAACCTGTTGTATGTTTTATGTTGTATGATCTATGCACTATGTTGTATGTTGAATGATCTATGCTCTATGTTGTATGTTGTATGATCTATGCTCTATGTTGTATGTTGTATGATCTATGTTCCAGCTGTTCACTCAACATGAGGTTGGATCACTGGGCTGGCAGAACGTAGCGGTTGATACCAGGACAGAGTGCAGAAATGTCTTGATAACATTCCATGCGGTAACTGAAGCCAGAACAAGATGATTTTGTTGATGATGTTTGCAGTATAATACACACACAAAGCTCGAATGCATGGACATTATGGATTAAACATTGTGTACAACCACTTGTGGCCCGTTGTGTTGACACTAAATGCAGTTTATCACGTTTACAGTTGGGGTGACCTGACCGTGGGCATGGACGGAGTAGTCTACCAGGTAGTGAGCACGTTAGTCCTGACCCAGACAAGGGCCGCAACTTCCCGTCTCCTGGGCCCTGATGGAAGGTCCAGGAGAGAGTTCACAAGTTGCCACGTCCAGAATGGCTGTGCAGGTGAGGCTTCCACCAGGTGGTCTGCTGGCCCCTGCTCAGTGACTATGCTGACCACACTGTGCGCGAGAGTGTGTACACATTTGAATAGTAGGTCTTGTCCATTTACCAATGAGCGCATCAGGTGGGATCACACTTTAAACTCAACCAGTGTTAACTGGTTAGCAGGGCTCCAGCTCTTACTGAGGAGATGGTCTTTCCATGGGACTGTTTCTGGAGACCACAGTGTAACTTCACAACCAAGGCTGAGGATGGGTCTGGGAATATAGGAATTGTACGCATCTCTAGAAAGCATTCAGGCTGCTTGAATCTACAACAGCTTCCAATGATAAATGTCAAAAGTTAATTAGCCCGTCGAAATATTAACAATATTCCAGAAGATTCACTTTTTACCTTTGGGGATAATGATGTGGAAGAACTGACAGAGGAATTTGGCTTAAATGGTCGGCTTTGTGTCCGAGCCTTCGGAGAATTCAAGGAATCTAAAGGCTGTAAATACAATTCCGGTGTCAACAGCAGAATGGAAAAGAAGCTTCAGTTGCATGACACCACGACATGCAAGCCTTCAAACTGATCATCTCTCAGCTCTTCTAGTTATGAAGTTGGTGGGACCTCCTCTGTCAAAATGCAACCCTGAAGAATATGTGAGGACACGGCTTCTTAGTGGCAGAAGGCGGGCGGAAGAAACGGCACGCAGAAAGAAAGAGGTGACAGAAGGAAAATGGAGATTATATACTATTATGGAACATTTTGTAATGTAAACTGGAGTGTAATTCACTTAATTGTTGCGTTTGTTCATTAATAAATAAGTAGAAATTTCAGAAGTGTAGATTGTACTTACATTTATATATTGGCTGATCATCGTACGTATAGTCAGATTTGCAAAGTTGTAAACTGTACACTTCTTATTATTGGCTGATCATTGTATGTATATAGTACATGTAACAAGATATGCAAAGTTGGAAACTGTACACTATTATTATTCTCAATAAATTTATGTATAATCTGAATTTTTTTTAAATTTACCAAAATATATATTTGTTATACCTTTCTTTATGTGACTGAGTTACTGACGTATCCTGGCAAGACAGAGTGTCCAACGGCGAGATTCTGTCTCGCGCTGGCCTTCCCAGTATGTACACCGTACTTAGGCAGCGCAGACTGTGGTGGCTGGGCCCATGTCCTCCGCATAGAGGATGGCCGTATTCTCCATGGGGAGCTGGCACCTCTGAGGAGAATCTCCGGCCGCCTCAAGCTACGTCACCAGGACATCTGCAAGAGAGATGTGAAGGCCCTCGACATCGATGTGGAGTCCTGGGAGAGAGAGAACTTGCAGCTGACCGCACCAGGTGGAGAGGTATCCTGATCCGACATCTCAAAACGGGAGAAGAGGAACTGGGTGAACGCAGCGGCAGACAAGCGGGCATGCAGGAAGGAGAGCAGCAACTTCAACAAACCACAGACCACACACACAAATGTGAGCTTTGCCACAGAGACTGTCATTCCCGCATTGGTCTCCTCAGCCACAAGTGACGCTGCTGTGGCCGAGGTTTGGAGCAAGCGGCCAACAACTAGGATGCAACACCCATGGGCAGTCATGACCGATACAAACTGATACACTTTGCCTGTAATCGTCGTACCCAATGCATATAGGCTCAAAATGGCCCTGAAATTTACCATATTACAAACAAATTCTCATGGGGGGGGGGGGGGGGGAAGCGTCTACCACCCCCCCACCTTCCCTCCCAACCTCAGCCTCACAGACCTTAGCGTACCCCTAGTTCCTAAAACTCATTTCCATCTCAGCCAGTGACCTTTCACATCATCACCTCTTCCGAGTCAATCATTCCTCCAAACTCCCATGAACAAAGCGAACATCAGGAAAGCTGCCTGTTGATACCATCCTGACGCAGAAGGTCACGCCGCTTCGTGTGTGAAGGGAACGGCGCTGCATTAGAAGCAACTTGTATCAGTTCCTCCATTATCGTAGGTTTAAGGGGGGGGTGGAGAGGAAGGATTAATAGGAACCTGAGGGGTAACTTTCTCACACGGAGGGTGGTGGGTGTATGGAATGGGCTGCTAGAGGAGGTAGTTGAGGCTGGGACTACAGCAATATTGAAACGACATTTAGACAGGGACATAGATAGGAAAGGTTTAGAGGGGTATGGGCCAAACGCAGGCAGGTGGGACTAGAATAATGGGGACTTGTTGGGTGGTGCGGGCAAGTTGAGCCGAACGGCCTGCTTCCACTCTGTTTGAATTTATACATAACTGTTTTAACTCTAAAGATTTTAAAACATCTGATTTCTATTTCTTTGAGTGCGGTGGGCAGTAAAACAGGAGGTGGAGTGTCAGTCAGCAGCAGAGATGATGGAGTGAGCATTAGGGACACAGCCGGCGGAGACGGGAGGTGTGAGTGAGGACACTCTGTCCACACGCTCGCTGGGATCTGTACCCACTTAGCATCACCGGCGACCTGTCACCTGTAAACAACCTGCTCCACCAAACATCACCAAGGAGCCTGAAGTTGCCCTCTCCATCCCATTCACATGCTGCCCCCGTGTTCTCTTTAACTGAGCCTAGAGTGGCTCAGTGTGGCCTCACCAGCGCCTTGTACAGCTGGAGCATTACATCCCGACGCCTAAACTCCACTGCCTGCCCTGAAGACATCCATCTCATCACCTTCACTGCCTAGTTCAACCCTCGCCATTGTCAGGAGCTCTCAACTTTGCACAGAGCTCCCTCTCCACATCTACACCCCGAGCTCTCTCTGCATGGGCTCATGCTGGTGCCAGGAAATGTCTAATGAAACAGAATCATGGAATGATTGAGGAAGTAAAGGAGAATGGGAAAGCATAAAAGCCCCCACCAGACAGACGTCTGTTAACATTGAAATTCGTGATAAACATCACCCAATGTGTACAGTCTGAATGTGTTCGAATTGTGCAGAATATTTAAATTTCACATCAATGACATGATACATGGATCTACTAAATAATAAATAATGCATAATGTATTAATAAAACTCCCTCTCCACACTGTCAGAAACCTCAAGACCCCGTTCCAAATATGTCCGTAAGAGGTAGCTACGACTTGTTTGAAGATCTCTCATTTAGTCTGGTGTGAGCTACATCACTTGTGCTCTTATTAGCTTCCCCATTGTTATGTCTCTCACGTGGATGAGGGCAAGAGGTGACTGAAGATATAAACTCATCTCCTCTTACCTCCGAGTGGAAACTCCAGGATCAGTCGGTGTATCGATGCTCGGGCAGACAAGTATGTCAGACTCACTCTCGTGTGCAACTGCTCGTTCTTCTGAAGATTCCTTCAATCTCGTTGAAGGTCTGGTTCTGAAGAGAGTTTGCAAGTTGCATAAACGCCTACATGTGAGCAGGCAGGGTTTTTGGTTTGAGAGTGTGTTGGGTGGGGGTTGCAGTGAAGGCCGTGCGCTTGTGACGACACAGAGCGTGACTTTCATCTTCCAGGAATTCACTCAGACGATTACAAAGATATCTCAGTTTCAATCTTCATACCACTGGGTTGTAAGCTGCCCAAGCGAAATATGAGTCCAGTTTGCGGTTGACCTCACTTTAGCAATGGTGGTGGTCCACGACAGAAAAGTAAGTATGGGAATGGGAAGGGGTTAGTGGTTGGCAGCAGATTAAATCATGCCTTTGTTTTATCTGAAATGCTCAGCTGTTTGCACGATGTCTTGCAGAAAGCATCACTGGGCAGATTTTGAGATTGCTGGAAAGGAGGTCAGGTGGATGACTAAGTGTGATAATATATTTTAAATGTTGATGAGTGATCTCTGTCTGTAAAACTCTGTATGAAAGTCTTTCTGATCTTTTAGTTTAGTTTCGAGATACAGTGCGGAAACAGGCCTGTCGGCCTACCGAGTCCGCGCCGACCAGCGATCCCCGCACATTAACACTATCCTACACACAGTAGCAACAATTTACAATATTACCGAAGCCAATTAACCTTCTAACATGTAGGTTTTTGGAATGTGGGAGCAAACCGGAGCACCCGTGGAAAACCCACGCAGGTCACGTGGAGAACGTGCAAACTCCACATAGACATTGGGCGGCACGGTGGCGCAGCGGTAGAGTTGCCGCCTTACACCGCTTGCAGCTCCAGAGGACCGGGTTCGATCCCGACAACGGATGCCAGCTACAAGGAGTTTGTACGTTCTCCCCGTGACCTGCGTGGGTTTCCTCCCACACTCCAAAGACGTACAGGTTTGTGGGTTAATTGGCTTTATATAAGTGTACATTGTCCCTAGTGTGTGTAGGATAGTGTTAATGTGCGGGAATGGCTGGTCGGCACGGACTCGGTGGGCCGAAGGGCCTGTTTCCGCGCTGTATCTAAACTAAACTAAACTAATCAAGCAGCCATAGTCAGGATGGAACCCGGGTCTCTGCTGCTGTAAGGCAGTAGCTTTACCTCCAACCCCATGTTGATAAAGTCCCAGAAACCTTCCCCTGTGTGTTTCAAAAGTCCTCTTCAATTGCCCATTATCGTATGATCAGCAAAGGCTGAGTGTTCCCTTGAGCACCACTGAAAATCCTCAGCAAAGAAGTGTTTACTCATCAGCCCGCCACTGTTAGTAGAGGGCTTCGTGTCCAGCGCTCTCCACAAGAATGCTGCCCACATGATGGGTGCCAGCAGATAACTGAAGTGCCAATCCACCCCCCTGATGGTTCTCCCAGCTGTTTTCCTTCAGCTCGCTTCAACTCCAGTGAGAAGAAGCACTCCTGCATTAACTGCAGGCTGAACGGGCATCTCAACCCAAGAACCCACCATGGGTTCCTCACAGGCTCCTTGCTACATAGTGGAGCCTTCATTCTCAGCAGAGAGTCTCTGGAACAGTGTTAACGTGTTGCAATCACACACTCTACTTTCTCCAGTATCTTTCAACACTGCTGCAACACAACATTCAGTTTCAGTATTTACTTTAATGTCATTTTAGCTGAGTACTTACACACACAGAAGAAACAAAAAATTGTTTCCCAATCAGTTCCTGTCAGTGCAGTTAATAAAAACAGAATAAATACATACAGCTTTAAAATTAAAATTAACATATCTAAAATAGGGCTAAAAATTGAACCAAAAAACAGACATTCAGACCGGACAGTGGCTTTGCTTAGACAGGTGCCCAGCTGTCAAAGTATGGGCGAGGTTAGATGATTTGGTGTGTGATGTATGGGGAGGGGACACAGTCCGTTAGCCAGTTTTATTGCCTGTGGGAAGAAGCTGTGTAGCATCCTGCTGGTTCTGCAGCTGATGCTCCCGTACCTCTTCCCAGATGGCAGAATGGGGAAGATGTTATGTGATGGGTGATGTGGGTCCTTAATAATGGAGATGGCTCTGTGGATGCTACGCTTCTGATAGATCTCCAACAGGAAAGGGAGTGGAGCACCGATGATCCTACTGGCTGTCTTCACCATCCTGTTACGTTGCTTTTCTTCATAAGCCTTGCAGCTCCCAAACCAGGAGGTGATGCCGTAGGTCAATATACTCTCGATGGTGCCCCTGTAGAAGGTCATTAGGTGAACAGCAGGGAGACCTGCTTTTCTTAGTCTCCAGAGAGGGTGGAGCCGCTGTTGTGCTCCTTTGATGACTGCTGTGGTGTTGGTCGTAGAGGTCAGGTCATCCGCCAGGTGAAGTCCCAGGAATTTCACACTGCTGACCCTCTCCACAGCAGCACCATCAATATGCAGCGGTGTGTGGTGGTGTTTTCCAGCCCTCCTGAAATCGATCACCATCTGCTTTGTCTCTTCCACGTTGAGGATGAGATTATGAGATCTGCACCACTCTGTAAGCAGCTCCACCGCCATCCTGTATGCCGACTCATTGTTGTCACTGATGAGACCCACCACTGTTGTATCATCAGCGAACTTGTTGATGTAATTATTGCCGAGTCTGGCAGTACAGTTATGAGTAAGCAGACTGAACAGCAGGGGGCTTAGGACACAGCCTTGGGGTGAGCCAGTGCTCACTGCGATGGTTCTTGATGTCCGACTGCCCACCCTGACTGTCTGCTGCCGCTGCGTCAGAAAATTAAGGACCCAGTTACAAATGCCAGTGTCCACCTTCAACAGCTTCAGCTTCTCCACCAGCTGCTGTGGGATGAATGTGTTAAAAGCCGAGCTGGTCTATGAAGAGGATCCTGGCATAGGTGTTCTTCCGGTCAAGATGTGATAGTGCGAGGTTAAGTGTTGTGGAGACTGCGTCCTCTGTGGACCGGTTGGCTCTGTAAACAAACTGCAGTGGGTCCAGGTTGGCAGCGAGACAGTTTTTGATGTGCTGCATGACCAGCCGCTCAAAACACTTCATTAATATGGGTGTGAGAGCCACTGGACGAAAGTCATTGAGACAGGCTGGGTTGGGCTTCTTCGGGACGGGAACGATGACGGCATTTTTGAGGCAGTTGGGCACTACTGCCTGGCTGAGTGAGTTGTTAAAAATGTCTGCAAAGACATCTTTTAGTTAATCTGCGAAGTCCCTTAAAATGCGTCCAGGGATGTTGTCCGGCCCTGCAGCTTTCCTTCTGCACATCGCTTCATTGCCAGAACACATGGTTTTGTGTGGAACCTGGAGGAGACCCGTTCTTCACTGAGAGGGAAGTCATTGCCAAGACAGGAATGATCTTCTGAATGACCTGAAGAGAAGAGATGGGTCATGAAGGGAAGAGATGGAAGGTTACCTATCCATGTTCCCCAGAGATGCCGCCTGACCCGCTGAGTTACTCCAGCACTTTGTGTCTATCCTGAATGACCTCCAGCTTTTGCAAAAAGCATCCAGGAGAAGCGCGAATTGTGGACGCAGCCCAGACCTTCACACAAACCAACCTCCCTTCTATTAACTCCATTTATACCTCATGCTGCTTCAGCAAGGCCAGCAGCGTAGTCAAAGATGAGTCGCACCCTGACCACTCCCTCTTAGTCATAGAGACATAGAGTCATAGAGCGATACAGAGTGGAAACAGGCCCTTCGACCCAACTTGCCCATACCGGCCAACATGTCCCAGCTATACTAGTCCCACCGGCCCGTGTTTGGCCCATATCCCTCCAAACTTGTTCTATCCATGTACCTGTCCAACTATTTCTTAAACGGGAGGATAGTCCCTGCCTCAACTACCTCCTCTGGCAGCTTGTTCCATACCCCCGCCACTCTTTGTGTGAATAAGTTATCCCTCAGATTCCTATTCAATCTTTTCCCCTTCACCTTGAACCTATGTCCTCTGGTCCTCGATTCCCCTACTCTGGGCAAGAGACTCTGTGCATCTACCCAATCTATTCCTCGCATGATTTTATCTGACACCTCTATAATATCATTCCTGCACTTCAAGGAATAGAACCCAGCCTACTCAACCTCTCCCTACAGCTCACACCCTCTAGTCCTGGCAACATCCTCGTAAATCTTCTCTGTACCCTTTCCAGCTTGACTACATCTTTCCTATAACATGGTGCCCTGAACTAACACAATATTCTAAATGCGGTCTCACCAACGTCTTATACAACTGCAACATGACTTCTCAACTTCTGTAATCAATACCCTGACTGATGAAGGCCAATGTGCCAAATGGCATTTTGACCACCTGATCTACCTGCGACTCCCCCTTCAAGGAACCATGCACCTGTGCTCCTAGATCCCTCTGCTCTACTACACTCCGTAAAGCCATACCATTCACTGTGTAGGTCCTGCCCATATTAGACTTCCCACAATGCAACACCTCACATTTCTCTGTCTGCAAAAAAAATGTCTCTAGACTTGCCTCCATTGGCAACGGTGCTGAGTGCCAGCATTCAGGCATCATGATGCAGCTGTACGTTTGGTGAGACCACACTTGCAGTACTGTGTGCAGTTCTGGTTGCCGTGGATTATTTTCTCTGGAGTGTCAGACACAGAGGGGCCACCTGATGGAAGTTTATAACAGTCTGAGAAGTGTAGATCGGTAGACAGCCAGAGTCTGTTTCCAAGGGCACGAACGCCAAATACTAGAGGAAACAGCTTGAAGGTGAGAGGGATGGTTTTCAGGGCAAGTTTATTTTACACAGAGGGTGGTGAGTGCCTGGAACACACTATCAGGAGGGTGGTGGTAGAGACAGACATGATACTGGCGTTTAAGAGGTTTTTGGATCGACAGGGCTATGCAGGGAATGGAGGAGTATGGATCACATGCAGGAAGTTGGGATTAATTAGACTGACATTATGGTCAGTACAGACACAGTGGGCTGAAGGGCCTGTTCCTGTGTCGTACTGTTCCATGTTCTGTGGATGTCCAGGGATTGTCTAAGTGTGGAGAGGAGGGAGGGATCTATGTCCACAGGTAACCACACTATCACCTGGACAGGTGGAAATGGTCCTGGTCAGGTGGAGGTGGGGCAGGTGGGACAGGTGGGGCAGGTGGGACAGGTGGGGCAAGTGGGGCAGGTGGGACAGGTGGAGTAAGTGGGGCAGGTGGGACAGGTGGAGTAAGTGGGGCAGGTGGGGTAGGTGGGGCAGGTGGGGCAGGTGGGACAGGTGGAGTAAGTGGGGCAGGTGGGGTAGGTGGGGCAGGTGGGGCAAGTGGGGCAGGTGGGACAGGTGGGACAGGCGGGGCAGGTGGGGCAGGTTGGGCAGGTGGGGCAGGTGGGACAGGTGGGGCAGGTGGGGCAGGTGGGGCAGGTGGGGTAGGTGGGGCAGGTGGGGTAGGTGGGGCAGGTGGGGTAGGTGGGGCAGGTGGGACAGGTGGGGCAGGTGGGACAGGTGGGGCAGGTGGGACAGGTGGGGTAGGTGGGGCAAGTGGGGCAAGTGGGGCAGGTGGGCGTGGAGCTGGAGATAGAGATGGAGTGTAGCTGGGAGTGTGATGGGAGGGGGGAGGGAGGCAAGAAGCATCGAGGGAGGCAATAGGCAGGAGCTCCTGGTCTGTGTAGGTATGTTACAAGACTTACCTTCAGCGGCGCTGCAGTTCTGCCACTGCCCGTGTGCGTGACTTTGGCGCCTTTGAGAGGGGGGGCAGGTTTAAAATGCGGTTTTCTCCAGACTATACAAATCGATTTTTCTCAGGGTGTTTAGTTGCTGAAGAGAAATAGCTCCGAGTTTTGTTTAATGAAGTTATTTTTAAACTACCCTGGATAATGCATTAGCAGGAGTAAATTAAAAATCATCTTGTAAAGCCGTGAACGGCGACAACGGGATGGATCTCACGTTGGGGACAAGGCAAGTTTATTTTTTCATATAAACTTGCTACTTAGGAAGCCTTTAATCAAAATTTCATGTTGCGACAAGGTGACTTAGAAAAGATACCAACCGGCAGTATTTTTCCTGCCGATATGGGGTTTAAATTCACCGCAACGGTAACGTTCCAATCGATCGCATTCCATAAAATCCCACTCGCAAGATGATTAAAATGGCCATTAATTTACGGGAATTAAACACTAAATTCCTTCCATTTGGCCTATAAATTTATGACAATGAGATTTAAAAATCATGTTATATTGTGAATTCTCGAGTGAATGTTATTTGGACACTTAGGCTTTTTAAAAATGTTAATCTTTTCTTAAGAAATGGATAGATGTTTAGATCTAGTAATTGAATTTTGTAATTAGCTACAATTGGGTAACTAACTAATTCTATACTTTAATTTCAGGCCATCCAAGTAAGATTGTTTCATATTTGTTTCAGAATACTTCAATCTACAATAACTGAAAATGTCTTTCAGTTCTCTTAATTTTTAAGAAAGTTATGGGCTTTTGACTGTCCTTGATCGCAGCTTTTGTGTTAAGTCAATGGAAAGCAATAGGGAACAAGATACTAATTTCCGAATATGTAAATAGCCATAACTTTTTTAATACCGAAGATATGAAAGTGAATTAGGTGTCAAATTAAACTTCTTTTTATGCTTTATCTGATGGGATAAATTGCAGATGATTTTTAAAATCTCAAAATTTTGTAACATTGCTATTCTGTGTGTACTTGTGCGTGTGTGCGCGCGTGTGTGTGTGTGTGTGTGTGTGTGTGTGTGCATGTGCACTTGTGCGCATGTGTGTGTGCAAGTGTGTGTGCACGTATGGATGTGTGCGTGTGTGTGCGTGCGTGTGTGTGCGCGAGTGCATGTGCAAGTGTGTGCATGTATGGGTGTGTGCATGTGTGTGCGTGTGCACATGCGGGTGTGTGTGCACGTATGGGTGTGTGCATGTGTGTGCGCGTGTGTGCGTGCATGTGTGTGCGAGTGCATGTGCAAGTGTGTGCGTGTATGGATGTGTGCACATGTGTGCGTATGCACATGCGTGTGCATGTGCAAGAGTGTGTGCACATATGAGTGTGTGCATGTTCTGTGTGTGTGTGCAAGAGGTACAGAAGTGTGAAAACTCACCTCCAGATTGAGGGACAGTTGCTTCCAAGCCATTAACAGGCAACTGAATCATCTTCTCACCAACTGGAGAGCAGTCCAGACCTTCCATCTACCTCAATAGAGATCCCTCGGACTATTTTTAATTGGGTTTTACCGGGCTTTACCGGGCATTAAACATTATTTGCTGAATTCTGTATTTGTGAACTGTGAACAGCTAGACTCTATTCATGTCTGGTCTTTCCGCTGACTGGATAGCACGCAACAAAAAGCTTTTCACTGCACCTGAGTTGTAAGGACCGTCCCACACTGGGACAGTCCCTCAACCTCCATGCAGACTCACGCCAGATGTCCACTTCTGTTTAAATATTTTCTTGTTACTTGTTTCAAAGCCGTTTGTTGTAACACAAACCCTTTCCAGTGGTGACAGGAAACAGGATCCACCGGGCTGTTCAGGCCAGACTCTGACTTACTATCAACAGTTCCATATCTGACCTGCTTTCAGCTATCTGTCTCTTAATCCAGGTCAGGGGCGCAGAGGAAGGTGAGCGGACATCTCTTCATCTCTCTGTCTGGAACACAGACTGATAATGGGGGAGTCAAGTCAGGTTTATTTGTCACATACGCATACGAGATGTGCAGAGAAATGAAAAGTGGCAATGCCTGTGCAATGTGCAAAAAAACACAGACCAGAATGGACCAGAATCAGTAATTACATATCGGTGAGAAAAACCCTCCAGCAATTAAAAAAAGACACCACACAACAGTAGTTTGGTCCAGTAAGTTAGTCCCTGGTGAGATAAGAGTTTACAGTCCTGATGGCCTGTGGGAAGAAACTCCGTCTCATCCTCTCTGTTTCCACAGCGCGACAGCGGAGGTGTTTGCCTGACCGTAGCAGCTGGAACAGTCCGTTGCTGGGGTGGTAGGGGCCCCCCATAATGTTGCTGGCTCTGGATCTGCACCTTCTGAGGCAGGGCTGGTGTGAGAACCTCACCCAAGGCCGGGCTGTAGTGAGAACGGGACAGTGCAGCTGATACCAAACCATGTGTTGTCTTTCCGTGACAGGATGGCACGCAACAAAGGCTTTTCACTCTCCCTCGGTACACAAGACACATATTTAGTTCATTAACTAAACCACACAAGCACCCATTCCCATGAGAAGTGAAAGCTCTTCCACAGAGGCACTGACCCGTACAGCACGGAAACAGGCCCTTCGGCCCACCGTCCATGCCGGCCTAGTTGGCTACTGGGCTAGTCCAATTCGCCTGCATTTGGCCCATATCCCTCACAACCCTTGCCATCCATATACAGGTGCAAAGGCTGGACAGTGTAGAGTGAGCAGGTCATAGTTGGGGAATCTGGGTCAGCATGGACAAGTTGGGCTGAAGGGCCTGTTTCCATGCTCTATGACTCTATGACATGGGTGTTATCAGCTGCTGTGTGTGATCTGAAGGGAACATTTAATAATCTAAAGGATGTTAAAACGCATCAGATAGCTCGACAAAATTTGAAAAATATGTGGTTGGATTGAAAGGCAAAGAGTAGTCTCGCTAATCTACTGGTCCCAACATTGCCAGTCGACAAACTGCATCAATCTCAACACATTGCTGGAAACAGCAGCAATTATAAATGCTGAGACTAACTAAAGATCAATTATCCAAGATTCTATTCCCAGCTAAATGATACCAAGACGATTAATATCCAAGCACTGAGATACCTATCTAAATGATGGGGGGTCCGATGGTGGTGCAACGGTTTTGGAAACGATTCCCAGCTGAGGATGTGCTCACTGGGAAACCCTGGTATTTAACGAGATGACAATAGCAAATGCACTACAGCAAGAGGAAGGATACAAGGGAGAGTGCTTCACCCATCGACCAGCAGGAGGCACTGTTCATAGGACTGCGTGTGTGGGCACTGGTGGGCATGTTGGAATCTGCAGTAGTGGCAGGCGGTGAGTGTGTGTGGGGGTGTGAGTGTGTGTGGGGGTGTGAGTGTGTGTGGGGGTGTGAGTGTGTGTGGGGGCGTGAGTGTGTGTGGGGGCGTGAGTGTGTGTGGGGGTGTGAGTGTGTGTGGGGGTGTGAGTGTGTGTGGGGGCGTGAGTGTGTGTGTGGGGGCGTGAGTGTGTGTGGGGGTGTGAGTGTGTGTGGGGGTGTGAGTGTGTGTGGGGGTGTGAATGTGTGTGGGGGTGTGTGTGTGTGGGGGTGTGAGTGTGTGTGGGGGTGTGAGTGTGTGGGGGTGTGAGTGTGTGTGGCGGTGAGTGTGGTTGTGAGTGTGAGACTGGATAAGAGTGTGGGTGTGAGTGTTGGACTGGATGTGAGTGTGAGACTGGATGTGAGTGTGAGCATAGGTGTGAGTGTGGGTGTGGGCGTGAGTGGGTGTGAGTGTGAGTATGTGTGTGTGTGTGTGTGTGTGTGTGGAGTGTGTGTACATAGATACCTGTACATAGATACATAGACAATAGGTGCAGGAGTAGGCCATTCGGCCCTTCGAACCAGCACCGCCATTCAATGTGATCATGGCTGATCATCCACAAAGTACCCCGTTTCTGCCTTCTCCCCATATCCCTTGACTCCGCTAGCCCTAAGAGCATTATCTAACTCTCTTTTGAATGCCAAGAATTTCAACTGGGAGAGAATTTCATTCTATGGATTAAACTACTATATAATAAGCCAACGGGCAGAATATTAACTAACAATAATTTATCTACGAAATTTCAATTGTCAAGGGGTAATAAACAAGGATGTTCACTATCACCATTGTTATTTGCTCTCATAATTGAACCCCTAGCGGAAAGAATTGGAACTCATCCGAATATTCATGGATATAAAACAAAATATTCCAACAATAAAATATCACTATACGCTGATGATGTACTATTGTACATCACAAAACCTCATATTACTATACCAAATATTTCAAACTTAATAGAGGACTTCGGATCATTTTCAGGATATAGAATAAATTGGAATAAAAGTGAAATCGTGTCAATAAAACCGAAAGACTCTACACATCTTTTACAGTTTCCTTTCAAAATAGCTATGGAAAAATTTAAATACTTGGGTTTCGAAATTACTAGAAGATATCAAGACATGTTTGACGCAAATTATAACCCTCTACTTAAGAAACTATATAACTTGATTAAATTTTTGAAAACGCTTCCGATGTCCTTAATTGGCTGAATAAATTCCATAAAAATGATTTTTCTACCACAAATCTTATACCTGTTCCAATCTATTCCAATATATTTACCCAAAAAGTTTTTTAAAAAACTGGACTTAGATATCACAAATTTTATTTGGGATTATAAATGCCACAGAATACAAAGAGCTCATCTGAGTAAACCCAAAGTAGTATGGGGATTAGCAATCCCCAACTTTATGTATTACTACTGGTCTGTAAATATTAGAAACATGATCCAATTGCTGGATAACTCTCCCCAGCAACCGGATTGGACTATTATGGAGAAAGAGGACTGCTCTCCTTACAATATTGGAGCAATCCTTCTTTCACCAATGACGATGAATAATACAAATTACAACAAAAATCCAATTATACACAGTACAATTAGAATTTGGAAACAAATAAAACACAATTTAAAATTAAGAAATGTATCTCTCTTACCTCCTATCGGTAAAAACCCTTCGCCGGAATTAAAATCTTCGTAGATTTGTATGAAATGGGAAAACTATTATCATTTAAACAATTACAACTAAAATACAATTTGGGAAACAAGCAGTATTTTAAATATTTCCAAATCTGTGACTATCTGAAAAAATACGCACAAGACTATCACAATATGCCTCCAGACTTACTGGAAGAAGTAATGAATACAAAGGCAGAATCAGCAAACCTAATATCATATATATATAATATTATTCTAAATGCAGAAATACCAACAACAGAAGGTATCAGGAGAGACTGGGAAAAATAATTAAGTATAAACATTCCCAAAGAAAGGTGGGAAGAATATTTATTAAATGTGCATAAATGTTCAATTAATGTAAGACACACCTTAATACAATTTAAAATCTTACACATATTATACTATTCAAAAACTAAAATACATGCAAGAGTACATCAAAAAAGTACCGGTGTCGAGTCTTGGTAAAGGGGTAAGAAAAACTGTCGAGTTGGTAGATTCCTTTTGCGAGATGTTTATAATAAAGTAGGGGGTACACAAAAAGCTGGAGAAACTCAGCGGGTGCAGCAGCATCTAAGGAGCGAAGGAGATAGGCGACGTTTCAGGTCGAGACCCTTCTTCAGACTGGTAACTGGCTTTTCTTTTTTCCTTCTCTTTCTTTCCTTTTTTTTCCCCTCTTCAGGGTCTATCTTTTAATCTCCTTTCTCTAACTCTTTGCCCAAGGGTTCCCTTTCCCTCTGGCACGCTTTTTCACTTTCACAACTCTTTTTCACTCTTCTACTTTCTCTGTTGATATTTATTTCTCTTTTCTTTCTTTTCTAAAGCCTTAAAAAATTAAGGGGTACAATGATTGTAATACTATATAAGGGATGTACACTGATGTAACTTACTGTACCTCTAATAAATAAAGATATACAAAAAAATATAAAAAATAAAATATCGACAAGGTCACCAATCCTAATGCCTGGTTATGCGGCAAAGAAAATGACCAGTCTCTTTGCTGAGTAATAAAAGGAGTAATAATCCCCTGTTTAATAAAAGTCGAGAAGACAGAGAATACACAGTTAATTTCTACATAGATAACCAATACATTTTCAAAGAGCAAACAGATAATAACTTTGTCCCAGGCTCAATGCCAATACAGCTGCAACTTCTTAAAGAGACACTCCTTGTAACGCATCAGACTCTACAAAGATTTATCACGTAAATGAGCAAGCTCAATCAATGACATCCTATTTCATCTTAATTATAGGATTAATTCAACATTCACCGAGAACCGGTTCCACAGAGAAGTAACAGTCTTTAAACTCACTCACTCTACACCCTGTTTCTACCATTCACTCACAAATTTCCACACCCAATGCGATATGCTAAATCTCAAATATTCACACACGTTAAAGCAATAGAATTCTCACTCAAGAGTAAAACAGTTATGTACTCCTCAGGGAAATCATGCAAAACTCTTAGACTTTGCAATATATCTGCTGTACGGGCAATAATGTCAGTTGGGACATTCCCCCGGGACTTTGTTGTGGCCACTTGTATGGGCATTGCATTTAATAATGGCCAGTTGGACTGGAAGAGTTGAGGGCCTGTCCTACCAGCATCCGACTCCATGTGGTGAGCGCGACCAAACTGGAATCGGGGGTCGCGCGGAGGTCGAGTGATCCCTGTACAGGGCCGATCCTACCAGCATCCACCTGCATGCGGCGAGCGCGACCAAACCGGCAGCGGGGGCCGCACGGAGGTCGGGTGAATGGCGCGAAGTGAGGCGAAGTGGCAGCGAATTCCGCAAGGTAAGTTCTCAAGGACAGAGAGGGACACACAGAGAGGGGCACGGAGGCACACAGAGAGAGGGCCATGGAGGCACACACAGAGAGGGTCATGGAGGCACATATAGAGAGGGTCACGGAGGCCGTGCGTAATGCGTCGAGGCGACTGCGGGCCGACAGGCCGTTGCCGCGCGGAATTTTTGAACAGGGTCAGTTTTTCGGAGCCCCGCGCGATGTCGGGACGAACTCCGCACAATTCCGCACGGTTCCGGCGATCGAAGTGGGACCGGCCCCGCGAGGCCGGACGGCTCAAGCGACCACGTTAGGTCGCGCTCACCGCATGGAGTCGCATGCTGGTAGGACAGGCCCTTTAAGGCATGCAGTAGCTGGTGCAGTAGCAAGCGCTGTTTTAAAGTTGCGAAAGTCTTCTTGTTGGGAGTGAGAGAGTTAGAGAGAATTGCTGACACATTTGAGAAAGAATAGCTGTTGTGCCCTGGTGGAGGCACCAATGTATCCACTGTCGGTAGAAATTAACCAAGCCCAGAAATGGGATTGGTCCGATTCCCTATCATATAGGGTCTTGCCACACCTCACACTTGCCCGATTACTCAGACTCTCCCCGCTCTCTCCACCAGGAATAGGAGCTCTGTGTTTCAAACAGGTCAGAGTCTTTTGTTTCAAATTTGTTTTAAACTGTACTGACTGTTGGCTGCAAAATGTTAAAGTTCTTGGGGCCAGAGTGAGCAGCCTGGATTCTTGCGGGATAGTTAAGATACAGTGTCTCGAAAGCTACCAGCTTGACATCCTGATTTATCTTTTCAATCTTCTTATTTTTCTGCTGTTTCTCTTTCTTGGTGCTCTGTGTGGTTTAACTCTCTCACTGCTCTACCTCTTCTGCCTTAAGCCCTCTCCCTTCTTCTTCCTCATCAGTTCTTCCTTCTTCTGATGGTGCCCTTCCCTGTAGACGTACTGGAACATTTCCTCTTCACGGGATCTGAGTGTCGTAGCTCCTGCTGTTAGTGACCGGGTGGCCAGGGCATGGGGGACGTATTCTACACTATTTCCAATTATTTCTCCCTCCGAATTTGTTCCTCATCCCCCCTCTCTCTGTAAACAAAGTCATTATATCAGACAAGGCAGCAATGTTACAAACTTTTGAGATTTAAAAAATCAAGTCTGCAATTTATCCCATCAGATAGAGCATGAAAAGAAGTTTGATTTGACACCTAATTCACTTTCATATCTTCAGTATTAAAAAAAGTTATGGCCATTTTCATACTCGGAAATTTGCATCTTGTTTTACTTCGGAGTCACGTGAGTGACTACGTGAATAGAAGCCCATACAGCCGTTGGTGCGTCATGACGTCAGACGCTGGTGCAGTCGGCCGGTTGGAGCAGCAGCGCTCCTCCGAGCGGTAAGTTTAAAACCGCGGGTTACACGAAGAGCTGGAGAATTTAGCAGGTGCAGCAGCATCTAAGGAGCGAAGGAGATGGGCGACGTTGCGGGTCGAGACCCTTCTTCAGACTTCACCCTCGATTCTCCAGCATCTGCAGTTCTTCGTTAACAAGTTTAAACGGAGGTAAGGTTTTTAAAAAAAATTTTTACCACATGTCATTTTCTGCGACGGTTTGGGGTTCTTAGAGAATGTTGCAGAAAGTGAAGAAGGTGTCGGCGAGGCGCTCCGGGGGTAGAAAGGAAAAGGGAGGAGAGTGTTGAGGAATGGAGGCCCGTCTGGTACACCTGGTCCGGTGCTGGCTACACAGCCAGTGGTTGCGGACCCACTGCTGGGGGGCAGTGGAGGCTTGTCCAGTAGGGTGGAAGGCCACTGGCAAGTCTCTGTGGCCCGTAAATGAGTCGGGCCTGGAGGTTATACCCTCCATAGGAGAGTCCGTTTGCTCACGGCTCTCCCACGTCGAGATTCTATTACAAAAGAATGCTCGACAGGGACCAGCTCCGTGAGGAGGAGTGGTGCCCAAGCCAGGCTGATGGAGAGCTTGTGCTAGCAGCACCTGTTTCAGGGCTGCAGAACTATCCTGCCTGTGAGGAGGATGTTCTATCAGTGCAGTTTGCTGACACTGATTTCTATGCTGGGGGAGAGCAGTAAAGGTGTTCGGTTGGAGGTAATTCCGAACATTGCTGGGAAGTTTGCTGAGTGTAGAGAGGCAGGAAAGGCGATTGATGTAGAATTGGCCGAAGCCATTCAGTATATGCTCTCCCACCAGTTACAGGAGCTAGCTATGGATGAAGTAGCAAGGAACTATAAAGCTCCTGTTAATTGTGATCTCCTGAAGGTACCGGTGGTTAATCACCAAATTTGGTCATAGATGGGAATTTGCCTGCTATGGGCCCAGGAGATGAAGTTTAAAAAAGTGCTTAAACTGTTGTCAGCAGGTATTACAGCTGTGGTGAAAGTTATTGATACAAACGATATGGTTGAAGCACACCAGGATGAACTGGGATTCCTTTGTAATGCATTTTGAAATTAATAATATCGGGAGGGCCGCTATTAGGCCAGTGCTAACCCGAATTTGGCGAGTTGTGCAAACCGACCAGTGTACCACCACGAAATCTGTTGTTTGGTGGTAACCTTGCAAAAAGGGTCAAAGACTGTCATGAGGTTGTTATAACCATGGCCCTCATTAAGCCAGCTGGCAAGCAAGGCAAAAAAGGTTCTCTACAAGAAGTCGAGGACAACAAGGTCCGCAAGGAAAGATGCAGGTAAGGAATATAACATTGACAGACGATGAATTAACTGATGTTCCTGTTCAAATTGGGGAAGGTTAAAATTGTTTTCTCAAACAATGGCAGCAGTTGACATCAGATTTGTTCATACTTAGTGTATTGAAGGGGTGAAAATTTGAATTTTACTCTAAGGACAGTCTACCTAATCAACATTTTCCTAGTCGTAAACTTATTTTCAGATGAGGAAAATGTGCTTATTCAAGCAGAGATTCAGTCGTTACATAAGAAAGGGGTAATTGAGCCTTCTGTCTATCAAAGTCAACAATTTCTGTCAAGTATATTTCCCAGATCTAAAAAGACTGGGGGATGTAGAATTATTCTGGATTTATCGAATTTGAACAAATTTGTTTGTTATAGGCATTTCAAAATGGAGACCTTTACCACGGGCAAACATCTAGTGTCCAAAGGGTATTATATGGCAACCATTGATTTGAAGAATGCGTATTACGCAGTGTCTATTCATGGTGATGATAGAAGATTGACTGAGCTGTGGCAATTCGGGGCATTGCCGAATGGATTAACTTCAGCTCCTAGATTATTTACTAAATTGGTAAAACCTGTGTTAGCATTACTTAGAGCTCAGGGGCATGTGGTAGTGGCCTATTTAGATGATATTCTGATTGTTGGAAAGACTCATGCTGAAACTCAATCATCAGTTTCAGTTGTTTAAAATCACTTTTGAACAAATGGGATTTGTTATTCACCCAGATAAATCTAAATTATCACCAGTCCAAATTATTGATTATCTGGGATTTACCATTAATTCCAATCACATGTTGGTAACTTTGCCCAGGGATAAAATTGAATCAATTAATTGAGGACTGTGTTAATCTCGTTGGAGAACAACGGCCTTCGATTAGACAAGTAGCCAGTTTAATTGGGAAGTTGTTGCAGCCTTTCCAGCTGTGCAGTATGGTCCTCTGCATTATCAACAATTACAACGATCAAAGGAACAGGCACTGAGAATACAAAGGGGCCATTTTTGATAGGCCTATGCAGTTGTCAGCTGGGGCGATTGCTGACATACAATGGTGGATAGTACATGTTTCAAAAAGTTTAAGGAAGGTTTTGGTGGAATCACCGTCACTGATATTACAGACTGATGTAAGTGCACTGGGTTGGGGTGCAACAGATATGTCTTCTAGTTGTGGAGGCAGATGGAATGTGGATGAGACATCGCTTCCTCAATTAAGAGGGATTAATTATTTAGAGTTGTTGGGCACCTGGTATGGGCTCAAAGCTTATTGTTCTGCAAGGAGGGATCTGCATGTGCAGGTCAGATTGACAACACCACAGCAGTGGCATATGTAAACCACATGGGTGGAGTTAAGTCACAGTCTTGTGATAGACTGGCTAACCAGATTTGGAGCTGGTGTATTGACCAAAATATCTGGCTTTCAGCACTTTATTTGCCAGGAAGAGGTCACGTCAGTTTAATGACAACATTGAATGGATGTTAAATCAGGATGTATTTAACCAAGTGATTGATCAGTATGGATTACCAGATATTGACTTGTTTGCATCTCGATTGGATCATCGGTTGCCTGGATGTGTTTCATGGGAGCCAGATTCTGGGGCAGTAGCAGTGGATGCATTTTCGCTGCATTGGGGAGGAATGTTTGTGTATGTATTTCCTCCATTCTGTCTCATCAGCAGGTGTTTGCAAAAGATCAAGGAGGACTCCGCTTCAGGGGTATTGGTAGTGCCAGATTGGCCTACACAAGCATGGTTTCCCGTTGTATTACAAATGGCTAGGGAGCCTTACATGCTTATGCCCAAGAATAAAAAATCTACTGGTAAATCCAGTCACTGGGGATCAACATCCTTTATATGATCGTATTGATCTTGTTAATTTGCAGATTTTAAGGAGGCCATACCTGGGGAGAGGACTGTCTCATCGGACTGTGGATGTTCTCATGTCGGCCTGCAGGGATAGTACACAGCAGCAATATATCACATATATAAGGAAGTGGGAGCTATTCTGCCTAGCAGAATTGCTCCCATATCACACTGCAGGGATCACGGACGTATTGGAGTTTGTCAACTCTTTATTTTGACCAAAAAAATTAAGTTACAGTGCGATTAATTCAGCCAGAAGTGCTCTGTCTTCTTATTTACCTATGAATGAAGAATTGCATACAGTAGGGACACATCCGTTAGTTTCACGATTCATGAAGGGAGTTTTTCAATTCTAATCCTCCTAAACCCAGGTATGCCGGTATTTGGAATGTGAGTGAGGTTTTTTAAGGTTCTTCGCTAGTGGGCTCCGGTTACAAGCCTATCAGTAGCCAAATTATCTATGAAGGTGGTCATGCTTATGGCGTTGGTTTCAGCTCAACGTGTACAAATGTTGCAAAGGCTACGGCTAGATAGAATGCATGTGTCGGCTGATGCCATTGTGTTTTATGTCTATGATTTGCTTAAACATAATAGAAGAGGCATGACAGGATGTAGGATTGTGTTTTCAGCATACCCCGCAGATGATCGCTTGTGTGTAGTCTCACATTTATCTCGTTACATTGAGATTACTAAACCTCTGAGAGGAACAGAGTTGGCTTTGTTTATTAGTCACAAAAAAACACACAGTAAGGTGTCGGTGCAAACGATTTCAAGGTGGCTAAAGCAGGTCCTGGCAAGTGCAGGAATTGATACTGATAAATTCAAATCTCATTCCACCAGGGCGGCATCAACTTCCGCGGCAGGGGCGATGGACTTGCCAATAGACCATGTCCTCGCGGCCGCAGGATGGTCCAGTGAGCTAACTTTTCAGAGGTTATCACAAGCCGATTTCAAGGCTCGGGGTGTTTGCAGATTCTGGTTTCAGTACTGTTACACTTTTCCCCTGAGTTAGAAGGGTTTGTTATGATTTGTTTGTAAATAAACTGTTATTTCATTTAACAAATGTATTACTGATGCATGATTGATTGTTAACGACTTTTGAGTCAATCCAGGCAGTGTGAACGTCGGATTTGGGTCTGCGGCGTGAATTCACAGTGCTTTGAAGTCTTCACGTAGTCACTCACGTGACTCCGAAGTAAAATAGTAAGATTAAACGAGAACTTACCAGTTTGAAGTTTGATCTTTATTTTATGAGGAGTCGAGTTGAGGGACTACGTGCCCTCCGCTCCCACCCTCATAGATCTCATCTGGTAGTTCTAGTTTTATCATCTTACCGTTATACTTCAGTCATTGTTAGCTGTGAATTCACTCCGCTGCTTTGAAGATTGACGCACCAACGGCTGTACGGGCTTCTATTCACGTAGTTCCCTCAACTCGACTCCTCATAAAATCAAAGATCAAACTTCAAACTGGTAAGTTCTCGTTTAATCTTACTATTCCCTATTGCTTTTCCATTGACTTAACACAAAAGCTGTGATCGAGGACAGTCAAAAAGCCCATAACTTTCTAAAAAATTAAGAGAACTGAATTAAATTTTCAGTTATTATAGATTGAAACATTCTGAAACAAATATAAAACATCTTACTTGGATGACCTGAAATTAAAGCATATAATTAGTTAATTACCTAATTATAGCTAAATTTTTAAAATGACCGTTACATAGAAACAGAGAAAAATAGGTGCAGGAGGAGGCCATTTTGCCCTTTGAGCCAGCATCGCCATTCATTGTGATCATGGCTGATCGTCCGCTATCAATAACCCGTGCCTGCCTTCTCCCCATATCCCTTGTGATGGAAATAGTAATAAACACCCAGACTACCTTGAAAATTCAAAAATGTGATATTCTCAAGATCAGAACTTTAATATCCGATATACTTTTATATATTACAAACTCACAAACGAGTATACCAAACTTATTTTATGCCTTTATTAAATAAACTCAACGTCTCGATTAAATTCTGGAAAACACTTCCGTTATCATTAATAGGCAGAATAAATGCTATAAAAATGATCTTTTTACAACAAATATTATATCTATTTCAATCTATACCATTATATATACCAAAAAACCTCTTAAAAAAATTAGACACTAATATTACCAATTTTATCTGGGATTATAGATCACGTAGAATCCAAAGAAAACATCTGTGCAAACCAAAAGATATCGGGGGACTTTCACTTCCGAACTTTTTGTATTATTATTGGGCAGTGCATATTAAGAATATAATTTACTGGTTGGACAGTTCTACCCAACAGACAGAATGGATAAGAATGGAGAAAGAGGACTGTTCTCCTTGTAATATAGGAGCGATCCTCTTCTCCCTGATAAAACTGAACAACACAATATATAAGAATAACCCAATTATACATGATACAATAAGAATTTGGAAACAAATAAAATTATCCTTAAAATTAAGAAACCTATCATTGTTAATGCCAATAGTGAATAATCCTTCATTTAAACCATCTCTTATTGATAAAACATATAATCAATGGGAAAGAATGGGAATTAAAAGGATCGGGGATATGTATGAAATGGGAAATCTGTTATCATTCCAACAACTTACAATTAAAATTTAAACTGAAAAATAACCAATATTTTAAATATCATCAGATCTGTGACTTCATGAAAAAATACATACAAGGATATCAAAACATAACTTCAGAGCCATTGGAAGAAGCAAAGAACATTAAGGCTGACACAGAAATTAATATCATATTTATATAATAGTATTTTAAATATAGATTTACCATCAACAGAGACACTTAGAGAAGAGTGGGAATGAGAATTAATGATAAAAATTAAGAAGGAAACATGGGAAAAGTATTTGATATATATACACAAATGTTCGATTAATGTAAGACATAATTTAATTCAATTTAAAATTTTACATAGATTATATTACTCAAAAACTAGACTGAATAAATTCCATCAAAATACTTCCCCCATTTGTGATAAATGTCTATCCCAAAATGCAACTATAACACACTCTTTTGTCTCCTGCATAAAACTTTATAAATTCTGGAGTGATATTTTTGAAATATTTACAAAATTATTTAAGATTAAAATGGAACCTAATACTGAAATGATTATATTTGGAGTAATGGAAGATGGGAATAAACTGAACTCATCTCAAAATTTATTTTTTAATTATGGGTTAATAACGGCAAAAAAACGTATACTTAACTTTTGGAAAAATACAACCATACCAATGCTTAAAATGTGGATTTCAAACATGTTGGACACTGCACAACTTGAGGAAATGCGATTCCTCCTAATAGATAAATCAGACCAATTTTTAACGAGTTGGTCTCCATTTGTCGATTTTTTGGAAGCATATGGTGCAACAAAACCGTAGAAGCTAACTGTTTCAGGATTGGGTGAGGGATGGTCAAGCATATAGATAACGATCTCCTTAATCTCTTACTTTCTACTCTTCTTCTCTTTTTTTTTCATTCTCAACTTTCTTTTTTCACACTTTTTTCTTTCTCACACACTATATATCACGCATTTCTCTATCTTTTATTTTCTCCACTCTCTTTTTCTTTTTCATTATTAAAAAAATTAAAAAATAAGAAGCTGTACATAAAATGTAATATGTCAATATAAAGTGGCTTGCAAAAGTATTCATACCCCTTGAACTTTTCCACATTTTGTCACGTTACAACCACAAACATAAATGTATTTTATTGGGGTTGTATGTGATAGACCAACACAAAGTGGTGCATAGTTATGAAGTGGAAGGAAAATGGTACATGGTTTCCAAATTTTATTACAAATAAAAAACTGAAAAATGTGATGTGCAAAAGTATTCAGCCCCCCTGAGTCAATACTTTGTAGAACCATCTTTCGCTGCAATTACAGCTGCAAGTCTTTTGGGGTATGTCTCTACCAGCTTTGCACATCTCGAGTCTGAAATTTTTGCCCATTCTTCTTTGCAAAATAGCTCAAGCTCAGTCAGATTGGATGGAGAGCGTCTGTGAACAGCAATTGTCAAGTCTTGCCAGAGATTCTTAATTGGATTTAGGTCTGGACTTTGACTGGGCCATTCTAACACATGAATATTCTTTGATCTAATCCATTCAATTGTAGCTCTGGCTGTATGTTGAGGGTCGTTGTCCTGCTGGAAGGTGAACCTCCGCCCCAGTCTCAAATCTTTTGCAGACTCTAACAGGTTTTCTTCCAAATTTGCCCTGTATTTGCCTCCATCCATCTTCCCATCAACTCTGACCAACTTCCCTGTCCCTGCTGAAGAAAAGCATCCCCACAGCGTGATGCTGCCACCACCATGTTTCACAGTGGGGATGGTGTGTTCAGGGTGATGTGAAGTCTTAATTTTCCGCCACACATAGCGTTTTGCATTTAGGCCAAAAACTTCAATTTTGGTCTCATCAGACCAGAGCACCTTCCTCCACGTGTTTGCTGTGTCCCCCACATGGCTTGTGGCAAATTGCAAATGGGACATTTTATGGCTTTGTTTCAACAATGGCTTTCTTCTTGCCACTCTTCCATAAAGGCCCAATTTGTGGAGTGCACGACTAATAGTTGTCCTGTGGACAGATCCTCCCACCTGAGCTGTGGATCTCTGCAGCTCCTCCAGAGTTACCATGAGCCTCTTGGCTGCTTCTCTGATCAATGCTCTCCTTGCCCGACCTGTCAGTTTGGGTGGACGGCCATGTCTTGGTAGGTTAGCAGTTGTGCCATACTCTTTCCATTTTCGGATGATGGATTGAACAGTGCTCCGTGAGATGTTCAAAGCTTGGGATATTTTTTTATAACCTAACCCTGCTTTAAACCTCTCCACAGCTTTATCCCTGGCCTGTCTGGTGTGTTCCTTGGGCTTCATGATGCCCAAGGAACATTGTTTGTTCAGTAATGTTCGCTAACAAACCTCTGAGGCCTTCACTGAACAGCTGTATTTATACTGAGATTAGATTACACACAAGTGGACTCTATTTACTAATTAGGTGACTTCTGAAGGCAATTGGTTGCACTGGATTTTATTTAGGGGTATCAGAATAAAGGGGGCTGAATACGTTTGCACGCCACACTTCACAATTATGCACCACTTTGTGTTGGTCTATCACTTAAAATCCCAATAAAATACATTTATGTTTGTGGTTGTAACGTGACAAAACGTGGAAAAGTTCAAGGGGTATGAATACTTTTGCAAGCCACTGTATATTAGGTACCTTGGTGCCATATTGCTGTACTTACTTCTAATAAAATAAAAATAATAAATAAAATTAAAAAAAAACTTTAATATTATTGTATAATATGCTGTAAGTCTGTAACAGATAGTTAAATAAATTACAATTTCTAGCAATAGACCAAGTCTTTATGAAGATCAGTTGCTAGCTGGTACATTGGCATATCATAATCAGTAGCATCATCATACTCCTCAGATTGTAACCAATAAGCAACTCTGTACACCTTGTTTTTCCTCAACCTTTCAATGTTGGCATTGTAAATTACAAGTTTTTGCTCTTCAAACCACGTATGACGTGCCTTTCTGCCCACTACTTTCCCATTAAGATTGTCCTGTAGATTCCATTTTTTAAGAAATGAATTTTTTTTTTAAATAGCCTAAGTATCCAAATAACAAACTAATCCCATTCCCACAAGAATTCACAATATAACATGATTTTTAAATCTCACTGTCATGAATTTATATGCCAGATGGAAGGAATTTAATGTTTAATTCCCATAAATTATTCTAGAAACATCCACTCAATATAATCAAAATTATTATTTTTTTGCTCAATACATGTGACTCAAACTGTTGTGAATATTTAGTTTATAAATAATGATCATGGAGAGAGAACAACACAAAATATAGACAATTTAGAAACGGCTTATGACATAATTGTCCAAAAAAAAGAGCATTTTAATCATCTTGCAAGTGGGTTTTTCAGGAATGTGATCAATTGGAACGTTACATTTGTGGTGAATTTGAACCCCATATCGGCAGAAAAAACACTGCCGATTCGTATGGGGCACAAATAACATTTTTGCAACGTAAAATTAGATTAAAGCCATCCCAAGAAGCAAGAATATATATGTAAAATACACAACTTACCCTTTGTTTTGTCCCGTTCTTGCGATCCGTCACTTTGTAGGAGTTGAGGGCCTTAGAAGTCGCGTTTTATTTTAATCCGATTATTAAATTGTCTAGCGATTTTTTTTTTTTAATATACCGGGAACGGAAGTCCGATTGATTTTTCTTCATCAGCTAGCAGCCCGAGCAAATCCACCTCCGACAGGCAGTACAAAACTGGATTTTAATCCCGCCTCCCCCCCGCCCCAAAGGCACCAAAGTTGCGCACATGCCCAGTGGCAGAACTGCAGCGCCACTGAAGGTAAGTATTGTAACACCGCAAGACAAGGGGTCCCCGGGGATATTTTGCTTAGGTTTCCATTTTTACATACCAATTGTTTAATATTATAATGGCGAACCATATTCTCTCTCTTTTTTTAATACAATCTTTACGTTTCCATGGATCCAAATAACACATAAATGCTGTAATGAAGCTCCCACATATATCGAAGCTTGCACATGTACTGAAGCTCCCACATGAATCTTATCCCGAGCCAGGCACGTGCCGTCAGGTAGCCAGTCAGCCGGCTTTTAAAAAAAATCTTAAACCGCGCATGCGCAGATTGTTAACATGTGAAGGTCTGTGCAGCCCACGTGCCGTCAGCGCTGCCTGAGCCGTCAGTTTCAAGGGGAGCTGAAGGCAGCTGAAATTCTGCCGTTGCAGCACTGCGCAGGTGCAGCAGCCTGATGCGCATGCACAGCGCGAGTTTCTTGGCTGGATTTTCAAATATGGATTTGCATTATTTTAATAGTATCTTAGGAAACAAAGAGAGAAGAATGGACTTAATGTACCAATAACGTGGTAAGTGCATTTCTTAGTGCTTAATTTTTATAAATACTGTATTTTCCGAGGTGGGGGGAGACCTCCATTCACATTGTTTAGGGAGTCTAGCGTTGTGAAGGAGGGGATTGGGGTCAGTAACCCACTTGCCACGCTCCGGTCTGAGTGCAGGTAGATGGGACTAGGGTGAGAGTAAGTGTTCAGCACGGAGTAAAAGGGCAGAGATGGCCTGTTTCCGTGCTGTAAATTGCTGTATGGTTTTATTGTGGCCGGGGAGTGAATTAGCTTGGTGGCTGCCGCAGCGCTCCGCGCACGGACAGCCCTGGCCGCCACTTCCGAGGAAGGAAGCAGCTCGGTGACTGCCGGTGGCCGCCGGGACCCTGCCAACTTCAGCCACTTCAGCCCCTTCTGCTGGTCCCCACTCACCGCTGGCAGTGCTCTCCGTCTGAACATCTCTCACCTGCCGCTCGCCGGCCGGCTTCCCGCAAATCTTTAAATTCCGACAGCGCGTTCACGGGACCAGTTGAGGTTACTTGGCTGTGGGAATTTTAAGGATTTGCGGGACGTGTGAGGCTACAAATCAGGACTGCTTTGAATCAGGTTTTGTGTTCGTGTTATAGACACAAGATAAGACACATCCCCCTGTTTCCACTTTGCAAGCTGTCACAGTCAGAGAGTCATCTTTAGTCAGAGGGTGGTGAATCTGCAGATTTCATTGCCCCAGACGGCACAAAGAGGCCAAGTCAATGGGTATTATTAAAGTGGAGATTGACAGGTTCTTGATTAGTACGGGTGTCAGGGGCTATGGGGAGAAAGCAGGAGAATGGGGTTGAGAGGGAAGCATAGATCAGCCATGATTGAATGGCGGAGTAGATCGATGGCCGAATGGCCTAATTCTGCTCCGATGATTTATGAATTTATGAACTTATGTCATAGAACTGTACAGCATGGAATCAGGCCCTTTGGCCCATCTTGTCCAAGTCATCCATGTTGACACACTGGGCCAGTCCCACTTGCCTGCATTTGGCCCATATCCCTCTAAACCCTTTCTTATCCATATCTCCATGGTGCATTTCATAGTAGATTTATATCATAACCATATAATATTGGGCAACATGGAGGCGCAGCGGTAGAGTTGCTGCCTTACAGTGCCTGCAATGCCAGTGACCCGCGTTAGATCCCAACTGCGGGTGCTGTCTTTACAGAGTTTGTATGTTCTCCCCGTGACCGCATGGGTTTCCTACGAGATCTCCCACACTAGGTGTGAGCGTGGTTGTGAGTGTGTGGGGGTGAGTATGAGACTCGGTGTGGGTGTGTGTGTGTGAGACTGGATATGAGTGTAGGTGTGAGTATGAACTGGATGTGAGTTGTAGTGTGCATGTGCATGGAGTGTAAGTGTGAGTCTGGATGTGGGTGTGTGGCGTGAGTGGCTGTGAGTGTGAGTATGTGTATGTGTGGTGCAGTGTGTGTGTGTGTGTGGGTGCATAGTTATACCTGTACATAGATACATAGACAATAGGTGCAGAGGAGGCCATTCGGCCCTTCGAGCCAGCACCGCCATTCAATGTGATCATGGCTGATCATCCACAAAGTACCCCGTTCCTGCCATATCCCTTGACCTCCCTTGACCTCTATCTAACTCTCTTTTGAATGCCTCGACTGCCTTCTGAGGCAGAGAATTCCACACACATCCACAACTCTCCACGTGAAAACGTTTTCCTCATCTCAGTTCTAAATGGCCTATCCCTTATTCTTAAACTGTGGTCACTGGTTCTGGACTCCCCCAACATCGGGAACATGTTTCCTGCATCGAGTGTGTCCAATCCCTTAATAATTTTATATGTTACTCTAAGATCCCCTCTCATCTTTCTAAATTCCAGTGAATACACACACAGTCACTCCATTCTTTCATCATATGTCAGTCCCGCCATCCTGAGAATTAACCTCATGAACCTACGCTGCAATCCCGCAATAGGAAGAATGTCCTTCCTCAAATTAGGAGACCAAAACTGCACACAATACTCCAGGTGTGGTCTCACCAGGGCTCTGTACAACTGCAGAAGGACCTCTTTGCTCCTTAACTCAGCTCCTTTCGTTATAAAGGCCAACATGCCATTCGCTTTCTTCACTGCCTGCTGAACCTGCATGGAGTGTGGGTGTGGGTGTGAGTATAGGTGTGAGTGGAGTGTGAGTCTGATTGTGGGTGTGGGTGTGAGTCTGGCTGTGAGGGGAGTGTGAGTGTGTGAGGGGAGTGTGAGCGTGTGTGAGAGTGTGAGAGTGAGTGAGGATGTGAGTCTGACTGTGTGTGAGGGGAGTGTGAGGGAGCGTGAGTGTGTGTGAGTGTGAGTGACTGTGTGTACAATGTTACAGAGGGCAGCACTGGGGTGGGAGATTGCAACCTTCACGTGCTCCGCCCTGTTTCAACCTGCAATCAACCTGGTGTGCACAATCAAATAAGATCAAGTTGTCCGACAACTTTAGGCTGTGCGCGCTAACACACACAAGAAGAAGAAGTAGGGCAGCACTGCCTCTTTTTCCTTCTTGTGGGGATGAGGCATTAAGTTCTTCGTCTTCCTCGTGTCCGGCCATCTTCTATATCACGTATTTCCAGTCGTCAATGACGTTGGCGTGGGCGGTTTGCACAATTGGCTGCTTCAGTCATTCACTGTGGAACAGTTCCTGTCGTCAGCATTGCCCGGGAAGCCCCACGTGGAGGCTTCTGCTTGCATCCCGGTAACGTTCTGATGCGCGGGCTTCCTGTGAGAGTGTGGGGCTGATCTCATCGTTTGATCTCATCTTTTTCTCGCAGCGTTTTTTCTGGATAGACTCATGAGTAAGAAGCAAATAATTGGAATGACATGCGCGTTTATGAGTGCTGCCATATTCACGTGCCGACAGCTGTGAACAGGAAGAGGAACAGGAAGAGATGTTCCCACGGACAGCCTGCTTCTGTATTTTTGGAATTTTTCAACTCATATCAGCAGGTAACGATCTACTTTCCTGATGTTTTGTATGGGCATTGCTAACTTGATCAGAACCTGGATCATAGTTCAGGTTCACAATCTGTAGAACTACACAGCACAGAAACAGGTCTTTATGGGCCTGTTCCACTTATGTGACTGTTTATGCGACCGCTGGAGACCATGCAGTCACCACATCAAGAAGAGTGTTTTATTGTCTATGTCCCGGACGGACAATGAAATCCTTACTTGCTGCAGCACAAGAGAATATGTGAATATGTAAACATAGTACATAACGTGGGAAGAGAAAGAAAAAAAAAAATCAAATGTTCAATAAATAACAAAGATAGTGCAATAATAATATAGTCTTTTGCAGCTCAGAGAGAGCTTGTTCGTGGTTGTGTTTAATAGCCTGATGGCTGCAGGGAAGAAGCTGTTTCCTGAACCTGGACGTTACAGTTTTTCAGCTCCTGTACCTTCTTTCTGAGGGCAATTGTGAGATGAGTGTGTGGCCAGAATGGTGTGGGTCTTTGATGATTTTAGACAATAGACAATCGATGCAGGAGTAGGCCATTCGGCCCTTCGAGCCAGCACCGCCATTGAATGTGATCATGGCTGATCATCTCAATCAGTAACCCGTTCCTGCTTTCTCCCCATATACCCTGATTCCGCTATCAAGCTCTCTCTTGAAAGTATCCAGAGAACTGGCCTCCACCGCCCTCTGAGGCAGAGAATTCCACAGACTCACAACTCTCTGTGTGAAAAAGTGTTTCCTAAATGCCTTACCCCTTAAACTGTGGCCCCTGGTTCTGGACTTCCCCAACATGGGGAACATTTTTCCTGCATCTAGCCTGTCCAATCCCTTAAGAATTTTATATGTTTCTATAAGATCCCCTCTCATCGTTCTAAATTCCAGTGAATATAAGCCCAGTCGATCCATTCTTTCATCACATGTCATCTTCTTTCATCAAATGTGGAGGGAATGGACAGGTGATGTTCAGGACCTTCCTCAGACCCTTTGTGTTACATTTAGATCAGAGTTCTCAGAATCCCACCTCCGTTGCATACAAGAGTACTGCAAAGGCCCTTCTGCCCACAATGTATGTGCTGAACAGACCCTTATCCTATCCCTCTATTCCCTGCACCTCTATGTGCCTATCTAAAAGCCTCTTCAATACTACTGATGTATGTGCCGCCACCACCAGCCCTGGCAGCAGCTTCTGGGCACCCAACACTCTCGGTGTAAAACCTTGCTCCGCACATCCCCTTCCCATCCCCCCCCCCCCATCACCTTATGGCTACGTTTAATATGGTTCTATGCTTAGAGTCAAGGCCAGTAGGTTCTGTTAATTTGCACGTTCTCCCTGTGACCACAAATGTCTCCTCCAGGTGCTCCGGTTTCCTCCCACATCACACGACGTGCGGGTTTGTAGGTTAACTGGCCTCTGTAAATTGTCCCTAGTGTAAAGGGAGTGGATGAGAAAGTGGGATAACATAGAACTAGTGTGAACGGGTGGTCGATGGTCGGAATGGGCTCAGTGGGCTGAAGGGCCTGTTTCCGTGCTGTATCTCTGAGCTAATGTAAGCGGATGGCTGTGAATCGTGCTCTCGTTGATGCAGGAGATGTGGACGATACGTTTCCCATTAGTAACGGTCAATGTGGCGGTTTGCTTGCAGGTCCGAGCTTGGTAGCCGTTGTCTCCAGAGACGTGGTGCTGCCCTGCACATTCCCACCGGCCCCTCTGCCGGAGATTGTGCTGCACTGGATGTACAGTGTGGGCCAAAGCACCCAGGTGGTGCACAGCTTTTACCGAGGAGCAGATCAGCTGGCTAACCAGGACCCACACTACAAGGGAAGGACGGGACTCTTCCACAGTGAGATAGCGAGAGGGAATGCATCGCTCCGTCTGACGGCCGTCAGCATCCGCGACGAGAGATTGTACCGGTGTTACGTCAGTACTTCGAGAGGGAAGGTGGAGACCAACGTGGACCTGCAAGTGGCTGGTCAGAACCTCATTTATATGTCTGTCAGTCCTGTTAGAGTCATCCCGTCACACAGCACGGGAACAGGCCCTTCTGCCCAACATGCCCGTGCCGACCAACATGCCCCATTCTACACTAGTCCCACCTGCCCGAGTTTGGCCCATATCCCTCTTAACCTTTCCTATCCATGTACCTGGACAAATGTCTGTCAAATGCTGTTATTCAGCCAAGTCGAGTGTTAACAAATCTCATTGTAAGTACTCAACAAAGGATCAAAAAACAAATGCAGAGCAAAGTAAAACTAAATAAAAAATATGGCAGGAGCTGGAACAGGGGAGGTTCAGTTGGTACCTGTGTAGGAAAGAACTACAGATATTGGTTCATACACTGAAGATAGACACACAATTCTGGAGTAACTCAGCGGGACAGGCATCATCTCTGGAGAGAAGGAGTGGCTGACCTTTCGGATCGAGACCCTTCTTCAGACTGAAGTTTTTAATAGTAAGATTAAACGAGAACTTACCAGTTCAAAGTTTGATCGTTATTTTATGAGGAGTTACGATGAGGGATTACGTGAAGAACCCGCCTCACGCTGGCAAACGGCATACTTCAAAGCAGCGGCATGAAAAACACAGAACACCAAATAGCCGAAGTAACATAGTAAGGCTCATAAAAGACTTAGAACTACCAGATTGATCATTTATTTTATGAGGTGGGGAGTGGAGGGCACGTAATCCCTCATCGTAACTCCTCATAAAATAACGATCAAACTTCGAACTGGTAAGTTCTCGTTTAATCTTACTATTTTACTTCGGAGTCACGTGAGTGACTACGTGAAGATTTTAAAGCTTTCTGTGTTTTTATGTCGTAGTATTTAATTAGTACGACAGTCCGGCTAAGTAAATACATACATGAGAAACCAGACTAATATTAGTTCTTTCCATAATTAACTTTGTAATGGTTTATAGAACATATAATAACCCTCCTTATATCCGAGGGAATGATTACAAGTGGTAAAAGATATAAGTGACTACATAATTGGTTATAGTAATCAATAGTATACAAAGCAGGTGATTATATTGATCCCAACACCGCGTGGCCAAAGCTTGTCATAGTGTGAACAGGTTTATTGTAGAACTTTGAAAAAGTTTCTTCTTTACTCCACCCTGTGATTTTTTAAAATATGCTCGAGTGGTACGTCCCGCACCTTCGCCGCGGACGTAGCTGCAGCCCTGGTGGAGTGAGATTTGAACACATCAGTGTCTACTTCTGCTAAAAGCAACACCTGTTTCAACCATTTTGAGATAGTTTGAACTGAAGCTTTTGTGTGTGGCTTTTTATGCGTAATCATTAACATTTTTTCATTTCCTTGAAGAGTTTTCAGTAACTTTAACATATTGATCCAAATGTTTAACCACACACAAAGTAGGATCAAATAGGATAAGCTTGAAAGGTTACCTTAGCTCCAGATCTCCCTGGTCTGCTTTGTTTGATCAGATCGTAAACATAGAACACAATGTTATCTGTAGTCACATGCATACAGTCTAAACGCAACATTTGTAAAGTTTGCACTCTTTGAGCTGAAACCAATGACATTAATATTATTAATTTGAATGTTAATCTTTCCAATGACAATCCTTCAATTGGAGTCCACTGTCTAAGTAAGGTAAGTACAATGCTCACATCCCAAATCTCTGTGTATCTAGGTTTGGGTGGATTAATATTAAAGATTCCTTTCATGAATCTAGATATTAGTGGATGTGATCCAATTGATTTCTGGTCAGACATAAGTCCTAAATAAGATGATAAGGCACTGCGTGCAGTGTTAGTGGCACTGTAACTTAAATGTTGCTCAAAATGCAATTTAGCAAGGAGCTCCAATACATTTTCCATGCAATATCACAGTATCACAATATCAAACATGCAATATTCACCGTATCATAAGAAATATTTGACTGTGTGCAAAATTCTTCCCATTTCTTAATATGTGTCATATATTGTTTTTGTGTTTTATCTCGCCATGACGCGACTATAACCTCCATAGTTTTGTCCGACAATCCCAGCTCCTGTAGTGGTCTGGTCAAAACCTGCAGATTAATAAATTCATATATGCATATAATGCATACATTTCTTTGGTTACTGGATTAATCAAAATATCACTACAGTTAGGAATTGACATATATGGTTCTTTAATCATATTCAGCATTAATGGGAACCAAGGTTGTGTTGGCCAATTTGGAACTACCAACAATCCTGTGGCAGAATCTTGTTCTATTTCCTTCAGACATTGCTGAACCAAAGCAAAAGGTGGAAAAGCATAAAAGAACATATTCCCCCAGTTCAATGAAAAAGCATCTACTGCTACTGCATCTGGATCGTGTTCCCAAGACACATATTTAGGCAATTGATGATTAAGCCTTGATGCAAACAAATCAATTTCTGGTAAACCAAATTGAGTTACAATATTCTTAAATATTGCTGGATTAAGCATCCATTCTGTGTTATCTTTAAATATCCTTGATCTTTTATCTGCCACCACATTGTCTTTACCTGGAATGTAGTTTTGCTGAAATCCAAATTTGGCGATCAATACACCATTGCCATATTTCATTGACCAGACAATCACATGATACTGATCTGACTCCCCCCATGTGATTAATATATGCAACAGCCGTTTTATTGTCTAACTGTATTAATACATGTAGACCCTTTTTTGAACTGCAATATGCTTTTAGACCATAGAAAGCACCCAATAACTCTAAATAGTTAATACCATAAGTTTGAAGAAACGTTTCTTCTTGGACTTTCCATCTACCTCCACAACTGGAGGATGAATCTGTTACCCCCCTCCCCCCCCCCCCCCCCCCCCCAAAAGCTTCTTTTGTTAATTGCATAGGCCTATCAAAGTGGCCTGCCCTCTCTTTGAGAGCTCTTATTTTGTCCCTTTGAAGATTTTGATAATGTAATGGACCAAATTCTACTGCAGGAAATGCTGCTACTAGTTTACCAATAGTTTTCGCTACTTCTCGGATGGAAGGATAAGTTTGTGAATGAGATTATTACAAGTCACCAAAAAATCATCAACTTTATCTTTGTTGGTAAAGTATTAACATAGTCTCTGAGTTAATTACAAACTCCAAATAGTTAATTGATTGTGCTGGCTGCAGCTGGGATTTAATTGGATGAATCAAGAACCCTAGCTTTAACAAAGCTTTGTACTGAAACTAATTCTCAGCTGACTCTTGATTGCCATAAATGATTAGAATGTCATCGAGATAAGCCATAACGATGTGTTTTTGTACTCTTAATTGGGCTAAAACTGGTTTCAACAGTTTAGTAAAGAGCCTGGGAGCTGAACTCAATCCATTTGGCAAAGCTTTAAACTGCCATAATTGTCCCAGCCAATTAAATTTTAAGTACCTCCAGAAACTGATGTATTGGTACAGAATAATAGGCGTTTTTCAAATCAATCGTAGCCATATAACAACCTGCTGATATTAAATATCTTGCAGTATTAAATGTTTCCATTTAAAAGTTTGTATTCTACCACTTATTTAGATCTGTAAGGTCCAGAATAATTCTGCAATCACCATCTTTTTATGTCTTTTGAAATATCTTAGACACAATTGATGCTCGTGTTTATAAGTTTTTTCAATAACCCCTTTTCAGATAATTTGTCAATTTCCACATTAATCTCTGCTTTTCCAATTGCAGTAAACACGAAAGCATAGGCAGGTTTATCTGTACTGGAGGATTAACCCCTTCTTTAAATGTAATAGTGGCTCCTGAAACTGCTTGTAAAAATAAACCGATCAGAAGTAATAGTAAGCCAGTCTTTATAAAACTTTTGTAATCTCCCTCCAACTGGAGATTAATCCGCAGTTTCTTTAAGGATAGAACAAGTCTTTAATACCTCTCCATATGAGCGTGGTGGTCTCCTTTTCCCCGAATACGGGTAAGTATTGGGCTGTGCAGTACGATAATATTTCCTTGACATATTTCTGCCTCTATTTCCAAAATCAAATCCCCTTCTGGGCGAAAAATACCTTTTTTTTTTTTTTTTTTTTTTGGTCCTAAGACGAAGGTTTCATGCAGCTAAAATTTTTAGCTTTCTTCATCCAATTTTTTAATAATTTAGGCAAATTTACTCCAAACAGATAACCAGGAGCTTGAACACCACTTGCTCAACACAGGCTTGCAAACCTTGGGTGAAATATGGGCCGAATAGCCATTTTCCTCATACAATAATTTCATAGAAAGAATTGCACAATAGGCCCTCTTTTTTAAACTTATCCATCTCCCCAGAAGCCATAATGGCAGCAGAATAATTTGTGAGGATTTTTGAACCTCACTTCTTGAGCTCTCATATTTGGGGTCATGGATGCCCATATCAACGGATAAACCGTAGGCACTTCCAATGAGGCACAATTTCCTGTGCGTTTATAATTCTGATGTTTCAATCATCACAGAATCATGAAGTTGGTGAGATACCATATATTAATGTTGGCAGCTAGGTTTTCTTCCATAGCCTCACCACTTCCTTCATATATAGCAAATTCTTTTGCTATCCCAGGCACATTTGGCCTTTCTTTTATTTTGTGGTGTGTTTTTTAAATGCAAATCACCATCAGCAGGGTCTGCCTTCTGCAGCCCTAAATCAATTGGGATTTCATCCCATGAGACTTCCTTCGGCCCAAATCCTGGGTCCGGAGTTCCAACTCCCAATTAGGCCCACAGCCATATTTAGAATAATTAAACCCCTCAGGGCTTTTTTGGGAACCTTCTGGGTACTGTGACCCTAGTCTCATAATTTTTTGGAGAACTTTCTCCATATGCTCCATTATTAGTTCCACATAGTTTAATTATCTGGAGGACTTTCAGTATCAGAGTCATCAGAACCACGGGCCTCTCAGATTTCTTTTACATTTTTAGGAGCATTTCTCTCCGTGGTTATAACTTCTGGAGAATCTAGAACTCGCTAACGGGTATATCAGCGGCCACCGGTATCGGAACCGGATCCGCACTAGCTTTTTTCCCGTATTTTTATTTTCACCCCGGGAAGCTCTTTTTACCCGCGAATTTTCTTTGCCGATTTCTCCATTTCTTTCATAATCTGTGCTAAACAGCACTTTAACGTGACTCTGACTTTTATTTTACTTTACTTTTACTGCTGGACCCACCCAGCGTACTCTAACGAACGTCCCGACTTTGCCCCACTTACCTGCGGGTCCGTTCCGACCGCTGCGAGGAGCTGCTCCTTACTGCAGCTCCTCCTTCCGCCGTCAGCGTCGACGTAATGCCGTTTGCCAGCGCCAGGCGGGCTCTTCACGTAGTCACTCACGTGACTCCGAAGTAAAATTGAAATTTGGGAAACAAGCAGTATTTTAAATATTTCCAAATCTGTGACTATCTGAAAAAATATGCACAAGACTATCACAATATGCCTCCAGACTTACTGGAAGAAGTAATGAATACAAAGGCAGAATCAGCAAACCTAATATCATATATATATAATATTATTCTAAATGCAGAAATACCAACAACAGAAGGTATCAGGAGAGACTGGGAAAAATAATTAAGTATAAACATTCCCAAAGAAAGGTGGGAAGAATATTTATTAAATGTGCATAAATGTTCAATTAATGTAAGACACACCTTAATACAATTTAAAATCTTACACATATTATACTATTCAAAAACTAAAATACATGCAAGAGTACATCAAAAAAGTACCGGTGTCGGGTCTTGGTAAAGGGGGAAGAAAAACTGTCGAGTTGGTAGATTCCTTTTGCGAGATGTTTATAATAAAGTAGGGGGTACACAAAAAGCTGGAGAAACTCAGCGGGTGCAGCAGCATCTAAGGAGCGAAGGAGATAGGCGACGTTTCGGGTCGAGACCCTTCTTCAGACTGGTAACTGGCTTTTCTTTTTTCCTTCTCTTTCTTTCCTTTTTTTTCTCCTCTTCAGGGTCTATCTTTTAATCTCCTTTCTCTAACTCTTTGCCAAAGGGTTCCCTTTCCCTCTGCCACGCTTTTTCACTTTCACAACTCTTTTTCACTCTTCTACTTTCTCTGTTGATATTTATTTCTCTTTTCTTTCTTTTCTAAAGCCTTAAAAAATTAAGGGGTACAATGATTGTAATACTATATAAGGGATGTACACTGATGTAACTTACTGTACCTCTAATAAATAATGATATACAAAAAAATATAAAAAATAAAATATCGACAAGGTCACCAATCCTAATGCCTGGTTATGCGGCAAAGAAAATGACCAGTCTCTTTGCTGAGTAATAAAAGGAGTAATAATCCCCCGTTTAATAAAAGTCGAGAAGACAGAGAATACACAGTTAATTTCTACATAGATAACCAATACATTTTCAAAGAGCAAACAGATAATAACTTTGTCCCAGGCTCAATGCCAATACAGCTGCAACTTCTTAAAGAGACACTCCTTGTAACGCATCAGACTCTACAAAGATTTATCACGTAAATGAGCAAGCTTATTCAATGACATCCTATTTCATCTTAATTATAGGATTAATTCAACATTCACCGAGAACCGGTTCCACAGAGAAGTAACAGTCTTTAAACTCACTCACTCTACACCCTGTTTCTACCATTCACTCACAAATTTCCACACCCAATGCGATATGCTAAATCTCAAATATTCACACACGTTAAAGCAATAGAATTCTCACTCAAGAGTAAAACAGTTATGTACTCCTCAGGGAAATCATGCAAAACTCTTAGACTTTGAAATATATCTGCTGTACGGGCAATAATGTCAGTTGGGACATTCATAGACCCCGGGACTTTGTTGTGGCCACTTGTATGGGCATTGCATTTAATAATGGCCAGTTGGACTGGAAGAGTTGAGGGCCTGTCCTACCAGCATCCGACTCCATGCGGTGAGCGCGACCAAACTGGAATCGGGGGCCGCGCGGAGGTCGAGTGATCCCTGTACAGGGCCGATCCCACCAGCATCCGCCTGCATGCGGCGAGCGCGACCAAACCGGCAGCGGGGGCCGCACGGAGGTCGGGTGAATGGCGCGAAGTGAGGCGAAGTGGCAGCGAATTCCGCAAGGTAAGTTCTCAAGGATAGAGAGGGACACACAGAGAGGGGCATGGAGGCACACAGAGAGAGGGCCACGGAGGCACACACAGAGAGGGTCATGGAGGCACATATAGAGAGGGTCACGGAGGCCGTGCGTAATGCGTCGAGGCGACTGCGGGCCGACAGGCCGTTGCCGCACGGAATTTTTGAACAGGGTCAGTTTTTCGGAGCCCCGCGCGATGTCGGGACCAGCTCTGCACAACTCCGCATGGCTCCAGCGATCGAAGTGGGACCAGCCCCGCAAGGCCGGACGGCTCAAGCGACCACATTAGGTCGCGCTCACCGCTTGGAGTCGCATGCTGGTAGGACAGGCCCTTTAAGGCATGCAGTAGCTGGTGCAGTAGCAAGCGCTGTTTTAAAGTTGCGAAAGTCTTCTTGTTGGGAGTGAGAGAGTTAGAGAGAATTGCTGTGACATATTTGAGAAAGAATAGCTGTTGTGCCCTGGTGGAGGCACCAATGTATCCACTGTCGGTAGAAATTAACCAAGCCCAGAAATGGGATTGGTCCGATTCCCTATCATATAGGGTCTTGCCACACCTCACACTTGCTGATTACTCAGACTCTCCCCGCTCTCTCCACCAGGAAGAGGAGCTCTGTGTTTCAAACAGGTCAGAGTCTTTTGTTTCAAATTTGTTTTAAACTGTACTGACTGTTGGCTGCAAAATGTTAAAGTTCTTGGGGCCAGAGTGAGCAGCCTGGATTCTTGCGGGATAGTTAAGATACAGTGTCTCGAAAGTTACCAGCTTGACATCCTGATTTATCTTTTCAATCTTCTTATTTTTCTGCTGTTTCTCTTTCTTGGTGCTCTGTGTGGTTTAACTCTCTCACTGCTCTACCTCTTCTGCCTTAAGCCTTCTCCCTTCTTCTTCCTCATCTTCCTTATCAGTTCTTCCTTCTTCTGATGGTGCCCTTCCCTGTAGACGTACTGGAACATTTCCTCTTCACGGGATCTGAGTGTCGTAGCTCCTGCTGTTAGTGACCGGGTGGCCAGGGCATGGGGGACGTATTCTACACTATTTCCAATTATTTCTCCCTCCGAATTTGTTCCTCATCCCCCCTCTCTCTGTAAACAAAGTCATTATATCAGACAAGGCAGCAATGTTACAAACTTTTGAGATTTAAAAAATCAAGTCTGCAATTTATCCCATCAGATAGAGCATGAAAAGAAGTTTGATTTGACACCTAATTCACTTTCATATCTTCAGTATTAAAAAAAGTTATGGCCATTTTCATACTCGGAAATTAGCATCTTGTTCTCTATTGCTTTGCCATTGACTTAACACAAAAGCTGTGATCGAGGACAGTCAAAAGCCCATAACTTTCTAAAAAATTAAGAGAACTGAATTAAATTTTCAGTTATTATAGATTGAAACACTCTGAAACAAATATAAAACATCTTACTTGGATGACCTGAAATTAAAGCATATAATTAGTTAATTACCTAATTATGGCTAATTTTAAAAATGACCGTTACATAGAAACATAGAAACAGAGAAAATAGGTGCAGGAGGAGGCCATTTTGCCCTTTGAGCCAGCATCGCCATTCATTGTGATCATGGCTGATCGTCTGCTATCAATAACCCGTGCCAGCCTTCTCCCCATATCCCTTGTGACGGAAATAGTAATAAACACCCAGACTACCTTGAAAATTCAAAAATGTGATATTCTCAAGATCAGAACTTTAATATCCGATATACTTTTATATATTACAAACTCACAAACGAGTATACCAAACTTATTTTATGCCTTTATTAAATAAACTCAACGTCTCGATTAAATTCTGGAAAACACTTCCGTTATCATTAATAGGCAGAATAAATGCTATAAAAATGATCTTTTTACAACAAATATTATATCTATTTCAATCTATACCATTATATATACCAAAAAACCTCTTAAAAAAATTAGACACTAATATTACCAATTTTATCTGGGATTATAGATCACATAGAATCCAAAGAAAACATCTGTGCAAACCAAAAGATATTGGGGGACTTTCACTTCTGAACTTTTTGTATTATTATTGGGCAGTGCATATTAAGAATATAATTTACTGGTTGGACAGTTCTACCCAACAGACAGAATGGATAAGAATGGAGAAAGAGGACTGTTCTCCTTGTAATATAGGAGCGATCCTCTTCTCCCTGATAAAACTGAACAACACAATATATAAGAATAACCCAATTATACATGATACAATAAGAATTTGGAAACAAATAAAATTATCCTTAAAATTAAGAAACCTATCATTGTTAATGCCAATAGTGAATAATCCTTCATTTAAACCATCTCTTATTGATAAAACATATAATCAATGGAAAGAATGGGAATTAAAAGGATCGGGGATATGTATGAAATGGGAAATCTGTTATCATTCCAACAACTTACAATTAAAATTTAAACTGAAAAATAACCAATATTTTAAATATCTTCAGATCTGTGACTTCATGAAGAAATACATACAAGGATATCAAAACATAACTTCAGAGCCATTGGAAGAAGCAAAGAACATTAAGGCTGACACAGAAATTAATATCATATTTATATAATAGTATTTTAAATATAGATTTACCATCAACAGAGACACTTAGAGAAGAGTGGGAATGAGAATTAATGATAAAAATTAAGAAGGAAACATAGGAAAAGTATTTGATATATATACACAAATGTTCGATTAATGTAAGACATAATTTAATTCAATTTAAAATTTTACATAGATTATATTACTCAAAAACTAGACTGAATAAATTCTATCCAAATACTTCCCCCATTTGTGATAAATGTCTATCCCAAAACGCAACTATAACACACTCTTTTGTCTCCCGCATAAAACTTGATAAATTCTGGAGTGATATTTTTGAAATGTTTACAAAATTATTTAAGATTTTAAAATGGAACCTAATACTGAAATGATTATATTTGGAGTAATGGAAGATGGGAATAAACTGAACTCATCTCAAAATTTATTTTTTAATTATGGGTTAATAACGGCAAAAAAACTTATACTTAACTTTTGGAAAAATACAACCATACCGATGCTTAAAAATGTGGATTTCAAGCATGTTGGACACTGCACAACTTGAGGAAATGCGATTCCTCCTAATAGAGAAATCAAACCAATTTTTAACGAGTTGGTCTCCATTTGTCGATTTTTTGGAAGCATATGGTGCAACAAAACCGTAGAAGCTAACTGTTTCAGGATTGGGTGAGGGATGGTCAAGAATATAGATAACGATCCCCTTAATCTCTTACTTTTACCCTTCTTCTCTTTTTTTTTTTCATTCTCAACTTTCTTTTTTCACACTTTTTTCTTTCTCACACACTATATATCACACATTTCTCTATCTTTTATTTTCTCCTCTCTCTTTTTCTTTTTCATTATTAAAAAAATTAAAAAATAAGAAGCTGTACATAAAATGTAATATGTCAATATAAAGTGGCTTGCAAAAGTATTCATACCCCTTGAACTTTTCCACATTTTGTCACGTTACAACCACAAACATAAATGTATTTTATCGGGATTGTATGTGATAGACCAACACAAAGTGGTGCATAGTTATGAAGTGGAAGGAAAAAGATACATGGTTTCCAAATTTTATTACAAATAAAAAACTGAAAAATGTGATGTGCAAAAGTATTCAGCCCCCCTGAGTCAATACTTTGTAGAACCATCTTTCGCTGCAATTACAGCTGCAAGTCTTTTGGGGTATGTCTCTACCAGCTTTGCACATCTCGAGTCTGAAATTTTTTGCCCATTCTTCTTTGCAAAATAGCTCAAACTCAGTCAGATTGGGTGGAGAGCGTCTGTGAACAGCAATTGTCAAGTCTTGCCAGAGATTCTTAATTGGATTTAGGTCTGGACTTTGACTGGGCCATTGTAACACATGAATATTCTTTGATATAATCCATTCAATTGTAGCTCTGGCTGTATGTTTAGGGTCATTGTCGTGCTGGAAGGTGAACCTCACCCCCAGTCTCAAATCTTTTGCAGACTCTAACAGGTTTTCTTCCAAATTTGCCCTGTATTTGCCTCCATCCATCTTCCCATCAACTCTGACCAACTTCCCTGTCCCTGCTGAAGAAAAGCATCCCCACAGCGTGATGCTGCCACCACCATGTTTCACAATGGGGATGGTGTGTTCAGGGTGATGTGAAGTGTTAGTTTTCCGCCACACATAGCGTTTTGCATTTAGGCCAAAAACTTCAATTTTGGTCTCATCAGAACAGAGCACCTTCCTCCACGTGTTTGCTGTGTCCCCCACATGGCTTGTGGCAAATTGCAAACGGGACATTTTATGGCTTTGTTTCAACAATGGCTTTCTTCTTGCCACTCTTCCATAAAGGCCCAATTTGTGGAGTGCACGACTAATAGTTGTCCTGTGGACAGATCCTCCCAACTGAGCTGTGGATCTCTGCAGCTCCTCCAGAGTTACCATGAGCCTCTTGGCTGCTTCTCTGATCAATGCTCTCCTTGCCCGACCTGTCAGTTTGGGTGGACGGCCATGTCTTGGTAGGTTAGCAGTTGTGCCATACTCTTTCCATTTTCGGATGATGGATTGTACAGTGCTCCGTGAGATGTTCAAAGCTTGGGATATTTTTTTATAACCTAACCCTGCTTTAAACCTCTCCACAACTTTATCCCTGACCTGTCTGGTGTGTTCCTTGGGCTTCATGATGCCCAAGGAACATTGTTTGTTCAGTAATGTTCTCTAACAAACCTCTGAGGCCTTCACTGAACAGCTGTATTTATACTGAGATTAGATTACACACAAGTGGACTCTATTTACTAATTAGGTGACTTCTGAAGGCAATTGGTTGCACTGGATTTTATTTAGGGGTATCAGAGTAAAGGGGGCTGAATACTTTTGCACGCCACACTTTTCAGTTTTTTTATTTGTAAAAAAATTTGCAAAGCATGTATCATTTTCCTTCCACTTCACAATTATGTGCCACTTTCTGTTGGTCTATCACTTAAAATCCCAATAAAATACATTTACGTTTTGTGGTTGTAACGTGACAAAATGTGGAAAGGTTCAAGGGTATGAATACTTTTGCAAGCCACTGTATATTAGGTACCTTGGTGCCATATTGCTGTACTTACTTCTAATAAAATAAAATAATAAATAAAATAAAAAAAATAACTTTAATATTATTGTATAATATGCTGTAAGTCTGTAACAGATAGTTGAATAAATTACAATTTCTAGCAATAGACCAAGTCTTTATGAAGATCAGTTGCTAGCTGGTACATTGGCATATCATAATCAGTAGCATCATCATACTCCTCAGATTGTAACCAATAAGCAACTCTGTACACCTTGTTTTTCCTCAACCTTTCAATGTTGGCATTGTAAATTACAAGTTTTTGCTCTTCAAACCACGTATGACGTGCCTTTCTGCCCACTACTTTCCCATTAAGATTGTCCTGTAGATTCCATTTTTTAAGAAATGAATAATTTTTTTAAATAGCCTAAGTATCCAAATAACAAACTAATCCCATTCCCACAAGAATTCACAATATAACATGATTTTTAAATCTCACTGTCATGAATTTATATGCCAGATGGAAGGAATTTAATGTTTAATTCCCATAAATTATTCTAGAAACATCCACTCAATATAATCAAAATTATTATTTTTTGCTCAATACATGTGACTCAAACTGTTGTGAATATTTAGTTTATAAATAATGATCATGGAGAGAGAACAACACAAAATATAGACAATTTAGACGGCTTATGACATAATTGTCCAAAAAAAAGAGCATTTTAATCATCTTGCAAGTGGGTTTTTCAGGAATGTGATCAATTGGAACGTTACATTTGTGGTGAATTTGAACCCCATATCGGCAGAAAAAACACTGCCGATTCGTATGGGGCACAAATAACATTTTTGCAACGTAAAATTAGATTAAAGCCATCCCAAGAAGCAAGAATATATATGTAAAATACACTTACCCTTTGTTTTGTCCCGTTCTTGCGATCCGTCACTTTGTAGGAGTTGAGGGCCTTAGAAGTCGCGTTTTATTTTAATCCGATTATTAAATTGTCTAGCGATTTTTTAAAAAATATACCCGGAACGGAAGTCCGATTGATTTTTCTTCATCAGCTAGCAGCCCGAGCAAATCCCGCCTCCCGCCCGCCACAAAGGCGCCAAAGTTGCGCACATGCCCAGTGGCAGAACTGCAGCGCCACTGAAGGTAAGTATTGTAACACCGCAAGACAAGGGGTCCCCGGGGATATTTTGCTTAGGTTTCCATTTTTACATACCAATTGTTTAATATTATAATGGCGAACCATATTCTCTCTCTTTTTTTAATACAATCTTTACGTTTCCATGGATCCAAATAACACATAAATGCTGTAATGAAGCTCCAACATATATCGAAGCTTGCACATGTACTGAAGCTCCCACATGAATCTTATCCCGAGCCAGGCACGTGCCATGAGTAATTACTCAGGGTAGCCAGTCAGCCGGCTTTTTAAAAAAATCTTAAACCGCGCATGCGCAGATTGTTAACATGTGAAGGTCTGTGCAGCCCACGTGCCGTCAGCGCTGCCTGAGCCGTCATTTTCAAGGGGAGCTGAAGGCAGCAGAAATTCTGCCTTTGCAGTACTGCGCAGGTGCAGCGGCCTGATGCGCATGCCCAGCGCGAGTTTCTTGGCGGGATTTTCAAATATGGATTGGCATTATTTTAATAGTATCTTAGGAAACAAAGAGAGAAGAATGGACTTAATGTACCAATAACGTGGTAAGTGCATTTCTTAGTCCTTAATTTTTATAAATACTGTATTTCCCGAGGTGGGGGGAGAGCTCCATTCACAGTGTTTGGGGAATCTAGCATTGTGAAGGAGGGGATTGGGGTCAGTAACCCACTTGCCACGCTCCGGTCTGAGTGCAGGTAGATGGGACTAGGTGAGAGTTAGTGTTCAGCACGGAGTAAAAGGGCGGAGATGGCCTGTTTCCGTGCTGTAATTGCTATATGGTTTTATTGTGGCCGGGGAGTGAATTAGCTTGGGTGGCTGCCGCAGCGCTCCGCGCACGGACAGCCCTGGCCGCCACTTCCGAGGAAGGAAGCAGCTCGGGTGACTGCCGGTGGCCGCCGGGACCCTGCCACTTCAGCCACTTCAGCCCCTTCTGCTGGTCCCCACTCACCGCTGGCAGTGCTCTCCGTCTGAACATCTCTCACCTGCCGCTCGCCGGCCGGCTTCCCGCAAATCTTTAAATTCCGACAGCGCGTTCACGGGACCAGTTGAGGTTACTTGGCTGTGGGAATTTAAGGATTTGCGGGACGTGTGAGGCTACAATCAGGACTGCTTTGAATCAGGTTTTGTGTTCGTGTTATAGACACAAGATAAGACACATCCCCCTGTTCCACTTTGCAAGCGGTCACAGTCAGAGAGTCATCTTTAGTCAGAGGGTGGTGAATCTGCAGATTTCATTGCCCCAGACGGCACAAAGAGGCCAAGTCAATGGGTATTATTAAAGTGGAGATTGACAGGTTCTTGATTAGTACGGGTGTCAGGGGCTATGGGGAGAAAGCAGGAGAATGGGGTTGAGAGGGAAGCATAGATCAGCCATGATTGAATGGCGGAGTAGACTCGATGGGCCGAATGGCCTAATTCTGCTCCGATGATTTATGAATTTATGAACTTATGTCATAGAACTGTACAGCATGGAATCAGGCCCTTTGGCCCATCTTGTCCAAGTCATCCATGTTGACACACTGGGCCAGTCCCACTTGCCTGCATTTGGCCCATATCCCTCTAAACCCTTTCTTATCCATATCTCCATGGTGCATTTCATAGTAGATTTATATCATAACCATATAATATTGGGCAACATGGAGGCGCAGCGGTAGAGTTGCTGCCTTACAGTGCCTGCAATGCCAGTGACCCGCGTTAGATCCCAACTGCGGGTGCTGTCTTTACAGAGTTTGTATGTTCTCCCCGTGACCGCATGGGTTTCCTACGAGATCTCCCACACTAGGTGTGAGCGTGGTTGTGAGTGTGTGGGGGTGAGTATGAGACTCGGTGTGGGTGTGTGTGTGAGACTGGATATGAGTGTAGGTGTGAGTATGAGACTGGATGTGAGTGTAGTGTGCATGTGCATGGAGTGTAAGTGTGAGTCTGGATGTGAGTGTGAGCGTGGGTGTGGGCGTGAGTGGCCGTGAGTGTGAGTATGTGTATGTGTGTGCAGTGTGTGTGTGTGTGTGGGTGCATAGTTATACCTGTACATAGATACATAGACAATAGGTGCAGGAGGAGGCCATTCGGCCCTTCGGGCCAGCACCGCCATTCAATGTGATCATGGCTGATCATCCACAAAGTACCCCGTTCCTGCCTTCTCCCGACCTCCCTTGACCTCTATCTAACTCTCTTTTGAATGCCTCGACTGCCTTCTGAGGCAGAGAATTCCACACATCCACAACTCTCCATGTGAAAATGTTTTTCCTCATCTCAGTTCTAAATGGCCTATCCCTTATTCTTAAACTGTGGTCACTGGTTCTGGACTCCCCCAACATCGGGAACATGTTTCCTGCATCGAGTGTGTCCAATCCCTTAATAATTTTATATGTTACTCTAAGATCCCCTCTCATCTTTCTAAATTCCAGTGAATACACACCCAGTCACTCCATTCTTTCATCATATGACAGTCCCGCCATCCTGAGAATTAACCTCATGAACCTACGCTGCAATCCCGCAATAGGAAGAATGTCCTTCCTCAAATTAGGAGACCAAAACTGCACACAATACTCCAGGTGTGGTCTCACCAGGGCTCTGTACAACTGCAGAAGGACCTCTTTGCTCCTTAACTCAGCTCCTTTCGTTATAAAGGCCAACATGCCATTCGCTTTCTTCACTGCCTGCTGTACCTGCATGGAGTGTGGGTGTGGGTGTGAGTATAGGTGTGAGTGGAGTGTGAGTCTGATTGTGGGTGTGGGTGTGAGTCTGGCTGTGAGAGTGTGAGTGTGTGAGGGGAGTGTGAGCGTGTGTGAGAGTGTGAGTGTGTGTGAGAGTGAGTGAGGATGTGAGTCTGACTGTGAGTGTGAGGGGAGTGTGAGTGTGAGGGAGCGTGAGTGTGTGTGAGTGTGAGTGACTGTGTGTGTACAATGTTACAGAGGGCAGCACTGGGGTGGGAGATTGCAACCTTCACGTGGTCCGCCCTGTTTCAACCTGCAATCAACCTGGTGTGCACAATCAAATAAGATCAAGTTGTCCGACAACTTTAGGCTGTGCGCGCCACACACAAGAAGAAGTAGGGCAGCACTGCCTCTTTTTCCTTCTTGTGGGGATGAGGCATTAAGTTCTTCTTCCTCGTGTCCGGCCATCTTCTATATCACGTATTTCCAGTCGGTCAATGACGTTGGCGTGGGCGGTTGCACAATTGGCTGCTTCAGTCATTCACTGTGGAACAGTTCCTGTCGTCAGCATTGCCCGGGAAGCCCCACGTGGAGGCTTCTGCTTGCATCCCGGTAACGTTCTGATGCGCGGCTTCCTGTGAGAGTGTGGGGCTGATCTCATCGTTAGATCTCATCTTTTTCTCGCAGCGTTTTTTTTTCTGGATAGACTCATGAGTAAGAAGCAAATAATTGGAATGACATGCGCGTTTATGAGCGCTGCCATATTCACGTGCCGACAGCTGTGAACAGGAAGAGGAACAGGAAGAAATGTTCCCACGGACAGCCTGCTTCTGTATTTTTGGAATTTTTCAACTCATATCAGCAGGTAACAATCTACTTTCCTGATGTTTTGTATGGGCATTGCTAACTTGATCAGAACCTGGATCATAGTTCAGGTTCACAATCTGTAGAACTACACAGCACAGAAACAGGTCTTTATGGGCCTGTTCCACTTATGTGACTGTTCATGCGACCGCTGGAGACCATGCAGTCACCACATCAAGTCAAGAGTGTTTTATTGTCTATGTCCCGGACCGGACAATGAAATCCTTACTTGCTGCAGCACAAGAGAATATGTGAATATGTAAACATAGTACATAACGTGGGAAGAGAAAGAAAAAAAAAATCAAATGTTCAATAAATAACAAAGATAGTGCAATAATAATATAGTCTTTTGCAGCTCAGAGCTTGTTCGTGGTTGTGTTTAATAGCCTGATGGCTGCAGGGAGGAAGCTGTTCCTGAACCTGGACGTTACAGTTTTCAGGCTCCTGTACCTTCTTTTCTGAGGGCAATTGTGAGATGAGTGTGTGGCCAGAATGGTGTGGGTCTTTGATGATTTTAGACAATAGACAATCGATGCAGGAGTAGGCCATTCGGCCCTTCGAGCCAGCACCGCCATTGAATGTGATCATGGCTGATCATCCCCAATCAGTAACCCGTTCCTGCCTTCTCCCCATATAACCTGATTCCGCTATCAAGCTCTCTCTTGAAAGTATCCAGAGAACTGGCCTCCACCGCCCTCTGAGGCAGAGAATTCCACAGACTCACAACTCTCTGTGTGAAAAAGTGTTTTCCTAAATGCCTACCCCTTAAACTGTGGCCCCTGGTTTCTGGACTTCCCCAACATGGGGAACATTTTTCCTGCATCTAGCCTGTTCCAATCCCTTAAGAATTTTATATGTTTCTATAAGATCCCCTCTCATCGTTCTAAATTCCAGTGAATATAAGCCCAGTCGATCCATTCTTTCATCACATGTCATCTTCTTTCATCAAATGTGGAGGGAATGGACAGGTGATGTTCAGGACCTTCCTCAGACCCTTTGTGTTACATTTAGATCAGAGTTCTCAGAATCCCACCTCCGTTGCATACAAGAGTACTGCAAAGGCCCTTCTGCCCACAATGTATGTGCTGAACAGACCTTATCCTATCCCTCTATTCCCTGCACCTCTATGTGCCTATCTAAAAGCCTCTTCAATACTACTGATGTATGTGCCGCCACCACCACCCCTGGCAGCAGCTTCTGGGCACCCAACACTCTCGGTGTAAAACCTTGCTCCGCACAACCCCTTCCCATCCCCCCCCCCCCATCACCTTATGGCTACGCTTAATATGGTTCTATGCTTAGAGTCAAGGCCAGTAGGTTCTGTAATTTGCACGTTCTCCCTGTGACCACAAATGTCTCCTCCAGGTGCTCCGGTTTCCTCCCACATCACACGACGTGCGGGTTTGTAGGTAACTGGCCTCTGTAAATTGTCCCTAGTGTAAAGGGAGTGGGATGAGAAAGTGGGATAACATAGAACTAGTGTGAACGGGTGGTCGATGGTCGGAATGGGCTCAGTGGGCTGAAGGGCCTGTTTCCGTGCTGTATCTCTGAGCTAATGTAAGCGGATGGCTGTGAATCGTGCTCTCGTTGAGCAGGAGATGTGGACGATACGTTTCCCATTAGTAACGGTCAATGTGGCGGTTTGCTTGCAGGTCCGAGCTTGGTAGCCGTTGTCTCCAGAGACGTGGTGCTGCCCTGCACATTCCCACCGGCCCCTCTGCCGGAGATTGTGCTGCACTGGATGTACAGTGTGGGCCAAAGCACCCAGGTGGTGCACAGCTTTTACCGAGGAGCAGATCAGCTGGCTAACCAGGACCCACACTACAAGGGAAGGACGGGACTCTTCCACAGTGAGATAGCGAGAGGGAATGCATCGCTCCGTCTGACGGCCGTCAGCATCCGCGACGAGAGATTGTACCGGTGTTACGTCAGTACTTCGAGAGGGAAGTGGAGACCAACATGGACCTGCAAGTGGCTGGTCAGAACCTCATTTTATATGTCTGTCAGTCCTGTTAGAGTCATCCAGTCACACAGCACGGGAACAGGCCCTTCTGCCCAACATGCCCGTGCCGACCAACATGCCCCATCTACACTAGTCCCACCTGCCCGAGTTTGGCCCATATCCCTCTTAACCTTTCCTATCCAAGTACCTGGACAAATGTCTGTCAAATGCAGTTATTCAGCCAAAGTCGAGTGTTAACAAATCTCATTGTAAGTACTCAACAAAGAATCAAAAAACAAATGCAGAGCAAAGTAAAACTAAATAAAAAATATGGCGGGGCTGGAACAGGGGAGGTTCAGTTGGTACCTGTGTAGGAAAGAACTACAGATATTGGTTCATACACTGAAGATAGACACACGATGCTGGAGTAACTCAGCGGGACAGGCATCATCTCTGGAGAGAAGGAGTGGCTGACCTTTCGGATCGAGACCCTTCTTCAGACTGAAGTTTTTAATAGTAAGATTAAACGAGAACTTACCAGTTCAAAGTTTGATCGTTATTTTATGAGGAGTTACGATGAGGGATTACGTGAAGAACCCGCCTCACGCTGGCAAACGGCATACTTCAAAGCAGCGGCATGAAAAACACAGAACACCAAATAGCCGAAGTAACATAGTTAAGGCTCATAAAAAGACTTAGAACTACCAGATTGATCATTATTTTATGAGGGTGGGAGTGGAGGGCACGTAATCCCTCATCGTAACTCCTCATAAAATAACGATCAAACTTCGAACTGGTAAGTTCTCGTTTAATCTTACTATTTTACTTCGGAGTCACGTGAGTGACTACGTTGAAGATTTTAAAAGCTTTCTGTGTTTCTTATGTCGTAGTATTTTAATTAGTACGACAGTCCGGCTAAGTAAATACATACATGAGAAAACCAGACTAATATTAGTTCTTTCCATAATTAACTTTGTAATGGTTTTATAGAACATATAATAACCCTCCCTTATATCCGAGGGAATGATTACAAGTGGTAAAAGATATAAGTGACTACATAATTGGTTATAGTAATCAATAGTATACAAAGCAGGTGATTATATTGATCCCAACACCAACCCGCGTGGCCAAAGTTTGTCATAGTGTGAACAGGTTTATTGTAGAACTTTGAAAAAGTTTCTTCTTTACTCCACCCTGTGATTTTTAAAATATGCTCGAGTGGTACGTCCCGCACCTTCGCCGCGGATGTAGCTGCAGCCCTGGTGGAGTGAGATTTGAACACATCAGTGTCTACTTCTGCTAAAAGCAACACCTGTTTCAACCATTTTGAGATAGTTTGAACTGAAGCTTTTGTGTGTGGCTTTTTATGCGTAATCATTAACATTTTTTCATTTCCTCGAAGATTTTCAGTAACTTTAACATATTGATCCAAATGTTTAACCACACACAAGTAGGATCAAATAGGATAAGCTTGAAAGGTTACCTTAGCTCCAGATCTCCCTGGTCTGCTTTGTTTGATCAGATCGTAAACATAGAACACAACGTTATCTGTAGTCACATGCATACAGTCTAAACGCAACATTTGTAAAGTTTGCACTCTTTGAGCTGAAACCAATGACATTAATATTATTAATTTGAATGTTAATCTTTCCAATGACAATCCTTCAATTGGAGTCCACTGTCTAAGTAAGGTAAGTACAATGCTCACATCCCAAATCCTCTGTGTATCTAGGTTTGGGTGGATTAATATTAAAGATTCCTTTCATGAATCTAGATATTAGTGGATGTGATCCAATTGATTTCTGGTCAGACATAAGTCCTAATAAGATGATAAAGGCACTGCGTGCAGTGTGTTAGTGGCACTGTAACTTAAATGTTGCTCAAAATGCAATTTAGCAAGGAGCTCCAATACATTTTCCATGCAATTATCACAGTATCACAATATCAAACATTGCAATATTCACCGTAATCATAAGAAATATTTGACTGTGTGCAAAATTCTTCCCATTTCTTAAATATGTGTCATATATTGTTTTTGTGTTTTATCTCGCCATGATGCGACTATAACCTCCATAGTTTTGTCGACAATCCCAGCTCCTGTAGTGGTCTGGTCAAAACCTGCAGATTAATAAATTCATATATGCATATAATGCATACATTTCTTTGGTTACTGGATTAATCAAAATATCACTACAGTTAGGAATTGACATATATGGTTCTTTAATCATAATTCAGCATTAATGGGAACCAAGGTTTGTGTTGGCCAATTTGGAACTACCAACAATCCTGTGGCAGAATCTTGTTCTATTTCCTTCAGACATTGCTGAACCAAAGCAAAAGGTGGAAAAGCATAAAAGAACATATTCCCCCAGTTCAATGAAAAGCATCTACTGCTACTGCATCTGGATCGTGTTTTCCCAAGACACATATTTAGGCAATTGATGATTAAGCCTTGATGCAAACAAATCAATTTCTGGTAAACCAAATTGAGTTACAATATTCTTAAATATTGCTGGATTAAAGCATCCATTCTGTGTTATCTTTAAATATCCCTGATCTTTTATCTGCCACCACATTGTCTTTACCTGGAATGTAGTTTGCTGAAATCCAAATTTGGCGATCAATACACCATTGCCATATTTCATTGACCAGACAATCACATGATACTGATCTGACTCCCCCCATGTGATTAATATATGCAACAGCCGTTTTATAATTGTCTAACTGTATTAATACATGTAAGACCCTTTTTTGAACTGCAATATGCTTTTTAGACCATAGAAAGCACCCAATAACTCTAAATAGTTAATACCATAAGTTTGAAGAAACGTTTCTTCTTGGACTTTCCATCTACCTCCACAACTGGAGGATGAATCTGTTACCCCCCTCCCCCCCCCCATCCGAGAGCATTAGCATCTATTTATAAACAATTTCAGGCTGTTTAATCAGAATGTTTTAGCAGCTTGTGGACATTTTAACCCACCATGGTAATTCAACAAAGCTTCTTTTGTTAATTGCATAGGCCTATCAAAGTGGCCTGCCCTCTCTTGAGAGCTCTTATTTTGTCCCTTTGAAGATTTTGATAATGTAATGGACCAAATTCTACTGCAGGAAATGCTGCTACTAGTTTACCAATAGTTTTCACTACTTCTCGGATGGAAGGATAAGTTTGTGAATGAGATTATTACAAGTCACCAAAAAATCATCAACTTTATCTTTGTTGGTAAAGTATTAACATAGTCTCTGAGTTAATTACAAACTCCAAATAGTTAATTGATTGTGCTGGCTGCAGCTGGGATTTAATTGGATGATCAAGAAACCCAGCTTTAACAAAGCTTTGTACTGAAACTAATTCTCAGCTGACTCTTGATTGCCATAAATGATTAGAATGTCATCGAGATAAGCCATAACGATGTGTTTTTTGTACTCTTAATTGGGCTAAAACTGTTTCAACAGTTTAGTAAAGAGCCTGGGAGCTGACTCAATCCATTCGGCAAAGCTTTAAACTGCCATAATAATTGTCCCAGCCAATTAAATTTAAGTACCTCCAGAAACTGATGTATTGGTACAGAATAATAGCGTTTTTCAAATCAATCGTAGCCATATAACAACCTGCTGATATTAAATATCTTGGCAGTATTAAATGTTTCCATTTAAAAGTTTGTATCTACCACTTATTTAGATCTGTACGGTCCAGAATAATTCTGCAATCACCATCTTTTTATGTCTTTTGAAATAAGTGTTCATAAGTTTTTTTCAATAACCCCTTTCAGATAATTTGTCAATTTCCACATTAATCTCTGCTTTTCCAATTGCAGTAAACACGAAAGCATAGGCAGGTTTATCTGTACTGGAGGATTAACCCTTCTTTAAATGTAATAGTGGCTCCTGAAACTGCTTGTAAAAATAAACCGATCAGAAGTAATAGTAAGCCAGTCTTTATAAAACTTTTGTTAATCTCCCTCCAACTGGAGATTAATCCGCAGTTTCTTTAAGGATAGAACAAGTCTTTAATACCTCTCCATATGAGCGTGGTGGTCTCCTTTTCCCCGAATACGGGTAAGTATTGGGCCTGTGCAGTACGATAATATTTCCCTTGACATATTTCTGCCTCTATTTCCAAAATCAAATCCCCTTCTGGGCGAAAAATACCTTTTTTGTCCTAAGACGAAGGTTTCATGCAGCTAAAATTTTTAGTTTCTTCATCCAATTTTTAATAATTTAGGCAGATTTACTCCAAACAGATAACCAGGACTTGAACACCACTTGCTCAACACAGGCTTGCAAACCTTGGTGAAATAGGGCCGAATAGCCATTTTCCTCATACAATAATTTCATAGAAAGAATTGCACAATAGGCCCTCTTTTTTAAACTTATTCCATCTCCCCAGAAGCCATAATGGCAGCAGAAATAATTTGTGAGGATTTTTGAACCTCACTTCTTGAGCTCTCATATTTGGGGTCATGGATGCCCATATCAACGGATAAACCGTAGGCACTTCCAATGAGGCACAATTTCCTGTGGCGTTTATAATTCTGATGTTTCAATCATCACAGAATCATGAAGTTGGTGAGATACCATATATTAATGTTGGCAGCTAGGTTTTCTTCCATAGCCTCACCACATCCTTCATATATATCAAATTCTTTTGCTATCCCAGGCACATTTGGCCTTTCTTTCTATTTTGTGGTGTGTTTTTTAAATGCAAATCACCATCAGCAGGGTCTGCCTTCTGCAGCCCTAAAATCAATTGGGATTTCATCCCATGAGACTTATCCTTCGGCCAAATCCTGGGTCCCGGAGTTCCAACTCCCAATTAGGCCCACAGCCATATTTAGAATAATTAAACCCCTCAGGGCTTTTTTGGGAACCTTCTGGGTACTGTGACCCTAGTCTCATAATTTTTTGGAGAACTTTCTCCATATGCTCCATTATTAGTTCCACATAGTTTAATTATCTGGAGGACTTTCAGTATCAGAGTCATCAGAACCACGGCCTCTCAGATTTCTTTTACATTTTTACAGGAGCATTTCTCTCCGTGGTTATAACTTCTGGAGAATCTAGAACTCGCTAACGGGTATATCAGCGGCCACCGTATCGAACCGGATCCGCACTAGCTTTTTCCCGTATTTTTATTTTCACCCCGGAAGCTCTTTTTACCCGCGAATTTTCTTTGCCGATTTCTCCATTTCTTTCATAATCTGTGCTAAACAGCACTTTAAACGTGACTCTGACTTTTATTTTACTTACTTTTACTGCTGACCCACCCAGCGTACTCTAAGGAACGTCCCGACTTTGCCCCACTTACCTGCGGGTCCGTTCCGTACCCGCTGCGAGGAGCTGCTCCTTGTACTGCAGCTCCTCCTTCCGCCGTCAGCGTCGACGTAATGCCCGTTTGCCAGCGCCAGGCGGGCTCTTCACATAGTCCACTCACGTGACCTCCGAAGTAAAATACAATTTGGGAAACAAGCAGTATTTTAAATATTATCCAAATCTGTGACTATCTGAAAAAATATGCACAAGACTATCACAATATGCCTCCAGACTTACTGGAAGAAGTAATGAATACAAAGGCCAGAATCAGCCAAACCTAATATCATATATATATAATATTATTCTAATGCAGAAATCACCCAAGCAACATAAGTATCAGGAGAGACTGGAAAAATAATTAAGTAATAAACATTTCCCAAAGAAAGGTGGAATGAATTTTATAAATTGCATAAATGTTCAATTAATGTAAGACACACTCTCAAAACCTTAATCAATTTAAAATCCATACACATATTATACTATTCAATAAACTAAAATACATGCAAGAGTAAACATCAAAAAAGGTACCTAGGTGTTCGGTCCTTGGTAAAGGGGAAGAAAAAACTGTTCGAGTTGGTAGTTCTATTGCGAGATGTTTAAAATAAAGTAGAAGGGGGTACCCAAAAAGCTGAGAAACTCAGCGGTGCAGCAAGGCATCTAAGGAGCAAGGAGATAGGCGACGTTTCGGTCGAGACCCTTCTCAGACTGGTAACTTGGCTTTCTTTTTTCCTTCTCTTTCTTTCCTTTTTTTTCTCCGCTTCAGTGTCCTATCTTTAATCTTCCTTTCTCATAACCTCTTTTTGCCCAAGGGTTCCCTTTCCCGTGCCACGCTTTTTTCACTTTCACAACTCTTTTTCACCTCTTCTACTTTCTCTGTTGATATTTATTTCTCTTTTCTTTCTTTCTAAAGCCGTAAAAAAATTAAGGGGTACAATGATGTAAAACAATATAAGGGATGTACACTGATGTAACCTACGGTACCTCTATATAAATAAATGATAAACAAAAAAAAATATAATAAATAAAATCCGACAAGGTCCACCAATCCTAATGCCTGGTAGCGGCAAAGAAAATGACAATCTCTTTGCTGAGTAATAAAAGGAGTAATTATGCCCCCGTTAAATAAAAGTCGAGAAGACAGAGAATACACAGTTACTTTCTACATAAGATAACCAATACATGTTTCAAATGAGCAAACAGATAATAACTTTGTCCCAGGCTCATGCCAATACAGCTGCAACTTCTTAAAGAGACACTCCTTGTAACAGCATGAGACTCTACAAAGATTTATCACGTAAAATGACAAGCTATTCAATGACATCCTATTTCATCTTAATTATAGAATATTCACATCACCGAGAACCGGTCCACATAGTAAGTAACAGTCTTAAACTCACTATCACCTCTACACCCCTGTTTTCTACATTCACTTCACAAATTTCCACACCCAATGCATACTGCTAAAACTCAAATATTCACACACGCAATTCAAGACACACGTTAAAATCAATAACAATTCTCACTCAGAGTAAAACATATTATGGTACTCCTCAGGAAATCTGCAAAACTCTTAGACTTTGATATATATCGGCGTATGGGCAATAATGTCAGTTGACATTCCCCCCCGGGACTTTTGTTGTGGCACTTGTATGGGCATGCACTTAATAATGGCCAGTTGGACTGGAAGAGTTAAGGCCTGTCCTAACCATCATCCGAGCTCCATGCGGTGAGCGCGACCAACTTGAATCGGGGGCCCGCGCGTAGTCAGTTGATCCCCTGTAACAGGGCCGATCCTACCACAACCGCCTGCATAGCGCGAGCGCGACCAAATCGGCAGCGGGGGCCGCGCGGAGGTCGGGTGAATGGCGCGAAGTGAAGGCAAGTGGCAGCGAAATTCCCGCAATTAAGTGTCTTCAAGACAGAGAGGGACACACAGTGAGGGCACGGAGGCACAACAGAGAGAGGGCCACGGAGGCACACACAGAGAGGGTCCATGGAGTCACAAATAGAGAGCGGTCACGAGGCCGTGCGTAATGCGCTCGGGCGACTGCGGCCACAGCCGTTGCCGCGCGGGAATTTTTTGACAGGTCAGTTTTCCGGAGCCCCGCTCGATGTCGGGACCACTCAGTGCACAACTCCGCATGGCTTCCGGCCGATCAAGTGGGACCGGCCCCACGGGCGAGACCGGACAGGCTCAAGCCGACCACGTAGGTCGCCGCATCACCGCTTGGAGTCGCATGCTGGTAGGTACGGCCCTTTAAGGCATAGCAGTAGCTGGTGCAGTAGCAAGCGCTGTTTTAAAAAGTTGCGAAAGTCTTCTTCTTGTTGGGAGTGAGAGAGATAGAAGAGAATTAGCTGTGACATATTGAGAAAGAATAGCTGTGTGCCCTGGTGAGGCACCAATGTAACCACAGACAGGTAAGAAATTAACACAAGGCCCAGAAATGGATTGGTCCGTATTTCCCTAGCATATAGGGTCCTTGCACACCTCACACTTGCTATTACACAGACTCTCCCCGCTCTCTCCACCAGGAATATGAGCTCTTTTTTTTTTCAAAAACAGGTCAGAGTCTTTTGTTTCAAATTTTGTTTTAAACTGTACTGACTGTTTGGCTGCAAAATGTAATTTTCTTGGGGCCAGAGTGAGCAGTTCCTGGATATCTTTCGGGATAGTATAAGATACATGTGCTCGAGGAGTTACCACTTGACATCCATGATTTAATCTTATTTCAATCTTCTTATTTTTACTTCTGTTTCCTTTTCTTAGGTGCTCTGTGTGGTTTAACTCTCTCACTGCTCTACCTCTTCTTGCTTAAGCCCATCTCCTTCTTCTTTTCCTCATCATTCCTTATCATTCTTCCC
>CM069142.1:7329656-7397156 GCA_035221665.1 Okamejei kenojei
CCCGCCCCCCAACCCCCCCCCGCTCCGCCCCCCCCCATCCGAGAGCATTAGCATCTACTTATAAAACAATATCAGCTGTTTAATCAGAATGTTTTTAGCAGCTTGTGGGACATTTTAACCCACCATGGTAATTCCAACAACGCTTCTTTTGTTTAATTGCATAGGCCTATCAAAGTGGCCTGCCTCGTCTTTGAGAGTCTTCTTATTTTGTCCTATGAAAGAGTTTGATAAATGTAAATGGACCAACTTCTAACTGCAGGAAATGCTGCTACATAGTTTTACCAATATTTCAAACTACTTCTCGTATGGAAGGAATAATTTTGTTAATGAGATTATTACAGTCACCAAAAAATCATCAACTTATCTTTGTTGGTAAAGGATAACATAGTCTCTGAGTTAATTAAAACTCATAGTTAATTGATTGGCTGGGCTGCAGCTGGATTTAATTGGACGAATCAAGAACCCTAGCTTAACAAAGCTTGTACTGAAACTAATTCTCAGCTGACTCTTGATTGGCCATAAATGATTATTAATGTCATCGAGATAAGCCATAACGAGTGTTTTTTGTACTCCTTAATTGGGCTAAAACTGTTTCAACAGTTTTGTAAAGAGCCTGGGAGCTGAAACTCAATCCATTCGGCAAAGCTTTAACTGCCATAATTTGTCCCAGCCAATTAAATTTCAAGTACCTTCCAGAAACTGATTGTATTGGTACAGAAATAGGCGTTTTTCAAATCATCGTAGCCATATAACAACCTCTGATATAAATATCTTGCAGTATTAAATGTTTCCATTTTAAAAGTTGTATTCTACCACTTATTAGCTCTGTATACGGTCCAGAAAGAATTTCTGCAATCACCATCTTTTTATGTCTTCGAAATAAGTATTCATAAGTTTTTTCAAAAACCCCTTTTCAGATAATTTGTCAATTTTCCACATTAATCCTGCTTTTCCAATTGCAGTAAACACGAAAGCAATAGGCAGGTTTATCTGTACTGGAGATTAACCCTTCTTTAAATGAATAGTGGCCTCCTGAACTGGCTTGTAAAAATAAACCGATCAGAAGTAATGTAAAGCCAGTCTTTATAAAAACTTTTTGTAATCTTCTCCTCCAACTGGAGATTAATCCGCAGTTTCTTTAAGGATAGAACAAGTCTTTAATACCTCTCCCATATAGCGTGGTGGTCTCCTTTTCCCCGAATAACGGTTAAGTATTGGGGCTGTGCTGTAACATAATATTTCCTGACATATATCTTCCTCTATTTCCAAAATCAAATCCCCTTCTGGGCGAAAAATACCTTTTTGTCCTAAAGACGAAGGTTCATGGCAGCTAAAATTTTTTACAGTTTCTTCATCCCAATTGTTTAATAATAGGCAGATTACGTCCAAACAATAACCAGGAGCTGAAACACCACTTTGCTCAACACAGGTTGCCAACCTTGGGTGAACGTATGGCCGAATAGCCATTTTCCCTCATACAATAATTGCATAGAAAGAAATGTGCACCAATAGGGCCCTCTTTTTTAAACATTATCCATCTCCCCAGAACCATAATGGCAGCAAATAATTTGTGAGGATTTTTGAACCTCACTTCTTTGAGCTCTCATATTTGGGGTCATGGAAGCCCATATCAACGGATAAACCGTAGTCTACGTATTTTATCACTTCTCAATTAGGCAGCAATTTCCTGTGCGTTGATAATTCTTGATGTTTCAATCATACACAGAATCGATGAATTTGGTGAGATACCATAATATTAATGTTGGCAGCTAGGTTTTCTTCCATAGCCCTCAGTAGCCTCACCACATCCTTCAAAAATAGCAAATTCTTATGCTATCCCAGGCACATTTGGGCCTTTCTTTATTTGTGTGTGTTTTTTAAATGCAAATCACCATCAGCAGTGTCGTGCTGCCTTCTGCAGCCCTAAATCAATTGGATTTCATCCCTCATGAGACATCCTCGGGCCCCAAATCCAGGGTCCCGGAGTTCCAACTCCCAATAGGCCCACAGCCGATATTTAGAATAATTAAACCCCGGCCTCAGGAGTCTTTTTTGGGAACCTTCTGGGTACTGTGACCCTAGTCCCTCTAATTTTTTGGATAACTTTCTCATATGCCCATTAATAGTTCCATTTCCACATAGTTTAATTATCTGGGAGGACTTTCAGTAATCAGAGTCATCAGAACCACGGTTCGCTTTTCTCAGATTTCTTTTACATTTTTTAGGAGCAATTTCTCGTCCGTGGGTTAATAACTTCTGGAGAATCGAGAACTCGCTAACGGGTATATTCAGCCGGCCACCGGTATCGGAACCAGATCCGCTCTAGCTTTTTTTCTTCCCTGTATTTTTTAATTTCCCACGCCCGGAAGCTCTTTTTAAATACCCCGATTTTCTTGCCGATTTTCTCCATTTTCTTAGTCATAATCTGTGCCCTAAAAACAGCACTTTTAACGTGACTCTGACTTTTATTTTACTTTACTTTTACTGCTGACCCACTCCAGCGTACTCTAAGGAACGTCCCGACTTTGCCCCACTTATACGCGGGTCCGTTCCGGACCGCTCGAGGAGCTTGCTCCTCACTGCAGCTCCTCCTTCCCGCGTCAGCGTCGACGTAATGCCCGTTTGCCAGCGCGCCAGTCGGGCTCTGTTCACCATAGGTCACTCACGTACTCCGAAGTAAAATACAATTTGGGAACAAGCAGTATTTTAAATATTTCCAAATCTGTGAACTAATCCCCCTGAAAAAATATGCACAGACTATCAACAATATGGCCTCCAGATTACTGGAAGAAGTATGAAAAACAAAGCGAATCAGCAAACCTTATATCATAATATAATAATATTATTCTAAATACAGAAATACCCAACAACAGAAGGTATCAGAGAGAACTGGGAATAATAATTAAAGTATAAACATTCCCAAAAAAGGTGGGAAGATATATTTATTAAATGTGCATAAATTGTTCAATTAATGTAAGACACACATTAATACAATTTAAAATTCTTACACATATTATACTATTCAAAAACTAAAATACATGCAAGAGTACATCAAAAAAGTAACGGTGTCGAGTCTTGGTAAAGGGGTAAGAAAAACTGTCCGAGTTGGTAGATTCCTTTGCGAGATGGTTTATAATAAAGTAGGGTACACAAAAAGCTGGAGAAACTCAGCGGTTGCAGCAGGCATCTAAGGAGCGAAGGAGATAGGCACGTTCGGTCGAGACCCTTCTTCAAGACGGTCACTGCTTTTCTTTTTTTCCTTCTCTTCTTTCCTTTTTTTTCCCCTCGTGTCAGGTTCTATCTTTTTAATCTCCTTTCTCTAACTTCCTTTTGCCCAAGGTCCCTTTCCCTCTGCCACGCTTTTTCAATTTCACAACTCTTTTTCACTCTTCTACTTTCTCCGTTTGAATTTATTTCTCTTTTCCCTTCTTTTCTAAAGCCTTAAAAACTTTTTTTTTTAAAAAAGTGGTACAATGATTGTAGATACTATATAAGGGAGTACACTGATGTAACTTACTGTACCTCTAATAAATAAAGAATATACAAAAAAATATAAAATAAAATATCGACAAGGTCACCAATCCTAATGGCCTGGTTATGCGGGGGCAAAGACAATGACCAGTCTCTTTGCTGATTAATAAAAGAGTAATTAATTCCCTGTTAATAAATGTCGAGAAGACAGAGAATACACAGTTAATTTCGACATAGATACCAAACATTTTCAAAGAGCAAACAGATAATAACTTTGTCCCAGCTCAATGGCCAATACAGCTCAACTTCTTAAGAAAGAGACACTCCTTTAACGCATCCAGACTCTACAAAGATTTAATCGACGTAAATGAGCAAGCTCATCAATGACATCCTATTTCATCTTAAATTATAGGATTCAATTCAACATTCACCGTGATCCGGGTTTATTCACAGAGAAGTAACAGTCTTTTAAACTCACTCACTCTACACCCTTGTTCTACCATTCACTCACAAATTCCACACCCAATGCGATAATGCTAATCTCATAATATTCACACACGTTAAAGCAATAGACTTGCTCACTCAAGAGTAAAACATTATGTACTCCTCAAGGGACATCATGCAAAACTCTTAGACTGTGAAACAATATCTGCTGTTCGGAAAAAATGTCCAGTTGGAAATTCCCCCGGGACTTTGTTGTGGCCACTTGTATGGGCATTGCACTTAATCTGGCCGTTGGAACTGGAAGAGTTGAGGGCCGGGGGGGGGGGGTCCCTACCAGCGAGCCGTCTCCATGCGGTGAGCGCGATCCAAACTGAATCGGGGGTCGCGCGGGGTCGAGGAACCCTGTACAGGGCCGATCTACCAGCCATCCCCTGCATGCGGCTAGCGGACAAACCGGCAGCGGGGGCCGCACGGAGGGTCGGGTGAATGGGCGCGAGTGAGGCTAAGTGGCAGCGAATTCCGCAAGGTAAGTTTCTCAAGGACAGAGAGGGACAACACAGAGAGGTGCACGGAGGCACACAGAGAGAGGGCCATGGAGGCACACAGCAGAGAGGGTCATGGAGGCACATATAGAGAGGGTCACGGAGGCACGACGTCGAGGCCGTGCGTAATGCGTCGAGGCGACTGCGGGCCGACAGGCCGTTGCCGCGCGGAATTTTTGAACAGGGTCAGTTTTTCGGAGCCCCGCGCGATGTCGGGACGAACTCCGCACAATTCCGCACGGTTCCGGCGATCGAAGTGGGACCGGCCCCGCGAGGCCGGACGGCTCAAGCGACCACGTTAGGTCGCGCTCACCGCATGGAGTCGCATGCTGGTAGGATAGGCCCTTTAAGGCATGCAGTAGCTGGTGCAGTAGCAAGCGTTGTTTTAAAGTTGCGAAAGTCTTCTTCTTGTTGGGAGTGAGAGAGTTAGAGAGAATTGCTGTGACATATTTGAGAAAGAATAGCTGTTGTGCCCTGGTGGAGGCACCAATGTATCCACTGTCGGTAGAAATTAACCAAGCCCAGAAATGGGATTGGTCCGATTCCCTATCATATAGGGTCTTGCCACACCTCACACTTGCTGATTACTCAGACTCTCCCCGCTCTCTCCACCAGAAGAGGAGCTCTGTGTTTCAAACAGGTCAGAGTCTTTTGTTTTCAAATTTGTTTTTAAACTGTACTGACTGTGGCTGCAAAATGTTAAAGTTCTTGGGGCCAGAGTGAGCAGCCTGGATTCTTGCGGGATAGTTAAGATACAGTGTCTCGAAAGTTACCAGCTTGACATCCTGATTTTATCTTTTCAATCTTCTTATTTTTCTGCTGTTTTCTCTTTCTTGGTGCTCTGTGTGGTTTAACTCTCTCACTGCTCTATCTCCTTCTGCCTTAAGCCTTCTCCCTTCTTCTTCCTCATCTTCCTTATCAGTTCTCCTTCTTCTGATGGTGCCTTCCCTGTAGACGTACTGGAACATTTCCTCTTCACGGGATCTGAGTGTCGTAGCTCCTGCTGTTAGTGACCGGGTGGCCAGGGCATGGGGGACGTATTCTACACTATTTCCAATTATTTCTCCCTCCGAATTTGTTCCTCATCCCCCCTCTCTCTGTAAACAAAGTCATTATATCAGACAAGGCAGCAATGTTACAAACTTTTGAGATTTAAAAAATCAAGTCTGCAATTTATCCCATCAGATAGAGCATGAAAAGAAGTTTGATTTGACACCTAATTCACTTTCATATCTTCAGTATTAAAAAAAGTTATGGCCATTTTCATACTCGGAAATTAGCATCTTGTTCTCTATTGCTTTTCCATTGACTTAACACAAAAGCTGTGATCGAGGACAGTCAAAAGCCCATAACTTTCTAAAAAATTAAGAGAACTGAATTAAATTTTCGTTTATTAGAGATTGAAACATTCTGAAACAAATATAAAACATCTTACTTGGATGACCTGAAATTAAAGCATATAATTAGTTAATTACCTAATTATGGCTAATTTTAATAATGACCGTTACATAGAAACATAGAAACAGAGAAAATAGGTGCAGGAGGAGGCCATTTTGCCCTTTGAGCCAGCATCGCCATTCATTGTGATCATGGCTGATCGTCCGCTATCAATAACCCGTGCCTGCCTTCTCCCCATATCCCTTGTGATGGAAATAGTAATAAACACCCAGACTACCTTGAAAATTCAAAAATGTGATATTCTCAAGATCAGAACTTTAATATTCGATATATTTTTATATATTACAAACTCACAAACGAGTATACCAAACTTATTTTATGCCTTTATTAAATAAACTCAACGTCTCGATTAAATTCTGGAAAACACTTCCGTTATCATTAATAGGCAGAATAAATGCTAAAAAAATGATCTTTTTACAACAAATATTATATCTAATTTCAATCTATACCATTATATAGTACCAAAAAAAACTCTTAAAAAAATTAGACACTAATATTACCAATTTTATCTGGGATTATAGATCACATAGAATCCAAAGAAAACATCAGTGCAAACCAAAAGATATTGGGGGACTTTCACTTCCGAACTTTTTTTATTATTATTGGGTAGTGCATATTAAGAATATAATTTACTGGTTGGACAGTTCTACCCAACGGACAGAATGGATAAGAATGGAGAAAGAGGGACTGTTTCTCCTTGTAATATAGGAGCGATCCTCTCTTCTCCCTGATAAAACTGAACAACACAATATATAAGAATAACCCAATTATGCATGATACAATAAGAATTTGGAAACAAATAAAATTATCCTTAAAATTAAGAAACCTATCAGTGTTAATGCCAATAGTGAATAATCCTTCATTTAAACCATCTCTTATTGATAAAACATATAATCAATGGAAAGAATGGGAATTTTTAAGGATCGGGGATATGTACGAAATGGGAAATCTGTTATCATTCCAACAACTTACAATTAAAATTTAACAAAACTGAAAAATAACCAATATTTTAAATATGCATCAGATCTGTGACATCATGAAGAAATACATACAAGGATATCAAAACATAACTTCAGAGCCATTGGAAGAAGCAAAGAACATTAAGGCTGACACAGAAATTAATATCATATTTATATAATAGTATTTTAAAATTATAGATTTACCATCAACAGAGACACTTAGAGAAGAGTGGGGAATGAGAATTAATGATAAAAATTAAGAAGGAAACATAAATGTTGGGCAAAGTATTTGATATATATACACAAATGTTCAATTAATGTAAGACATAATTTAATTCAATTTAAAATTTTACATAGATTATATTATTCAAAAACTAGACTGAATAAATTCCATCAAATACTTCCCCCATTTGTGATAAATGTCTATCCAAAACGCAACTATAACACACTCTTTTGACTCCTGCATAAACTTTATAAATTCTGGAGTGATATTTTTGAAATGTTTACTAAATTTATTTAAGATTTTAAAAAATGGAACCTAATACTGAAATGATTATATTTGGAGTAATGGAAGATGGAATAAACTGAAGTCATCTCAAAATTTATTTTTTAATTATGGGTTAATAACAGGAAAAAAACGTATACTTAACTTTTGGAAAAATACAACCATAACCGATGCTTAAAATGTGGATTTCAAAACATGTTGGACACTGCACAACTTGAGGAAATGCGATTCCTCCTAATAGATAAATCAGACAATTTTTAACGAGTTGGTCTCCATTGTCGATTTTTGGAAGCATATGGTGCAACATAACCGTAGAAGCTAACTGTTTCAGGATTGGGTGAGGGATGGTCAAGCATATAGATAACGATCTCCTTAATCTCTTACTTTCTACTCTTCTTCTCTTTTTTTTTTTCATTCTCAACTTTCTTTTTTTCACACTTTTTTCTTTCTCACACACTATATATCACGCATTTCTCTATCTTTTATTTTCTCCACTCTCTTTTTCTTTTTCATTATTAAAAAAATTAAAAAATAAGAAGCTGTACATAAAATGTAATATGTCAATATAAAGTGGCTTGCAAAAGTATTCATACCCCTTGAACTTTTCCACATTTTGTCACGTTACAACCACAAACATAAATGTATTTTATTGGGGTTGTATGTGATAGACCAACACAAAGTGGTGCATAGTTATGAAGTGGAAGGAAAATGGTACATGGTTTCCAAATTTTATTACAAATAAAAAACTGAAAAATGTGATGTGCAAAAGTATTCAGCCCCCCTGAGTCAATACTTTGTAGAACCATCTTTCGCTGCAATTACAGCTGCAAGTCTTTTGGGGTATGTCTCTACCAGCTTTGCACATCTAGAGACTGAAATTTTTGCCCATTCTTCTTTGCAAAATAGCTCAAGCTCAGTCAGATTGGATGGAGAGCGTCTGTGAACAGCAATTGTCAAGTCTTGCCAGAGATTCTTAATTGGATTTAGGTCTGGACTTTGACTGGGCCATTCTAACACATGAATATTCTTTGATCTAATCCATTCAATTGTAGCTCTGGCTGTATGTTGAGGGTCGTTGTCCTGCTGGAAGGTGAACCTCCGCCCCAGTCTCAAATCTTTTGCAGACTCTAACAGGTTTTCTTCCAAATTTGCCCTGTATTTGCCTCCATCCATCTTCCCATCAACTCTGACCAACTTCCCTGTCCCTGCTGAAGAAAAGCATCCCCACAGCGTGATGCTGCCACCACCATGTTTCACAGTGGGGATGGTGTGTTCAGGGTGATGTGAAGTCTTAATTTTCCGCCACACATAGCGTTTTGCATTTAGGCCAAAAACTTCAATTTTGGTCTCATCAGACCAGAGCACCTTCCTCCACGTGTTTGCTGTGTCCCCCACATGGCTTGTGGCAAATTGCAAATGGGACATTTTATGGCTTTGTTTCAACAATGGCTTTCTTCTTGCCACTCTTCCATAAAGGCCCAATTTGTGGAGTGCACGACTAATAGTTGTCCTGTGGACAGATCCTCCCACCTGAGCTGTGGATCTCTGCAGCTCCTCCAGAGTTACCATGAGCCTCTTGGCTGCTTCTCTGATCAATGCTCTCCTTGCCCGACCTGTCAGTTTGGGTGGACGGCCATGTCTTGGTAGGTTAGCAGTTGTGCCATACTCTTTCCATTTTCGGATGATGGATTGAACAGTGCTCCGTGAGATGTTCAAAGCTTGGGATATTTTTTTTATAACCTAACCCTGCTTTAAACCTCTCCACAACTTTATATCCCTGACCTGTCTGGTGTGTTCCTTGGGCTTCATGATGCCCAAGGAACATTGTTTTGTTCAGTAATGTTCTCTAACAAACCTCTGAGGCCTTCACTGAACAGCTGTATTTATACTGAGATTAGATTACACACAAGTGGACTCTATTTACTAATTAGGTGACTTCTGAAGGCAATTGGTTGCACTGGATTTTATTTAGGGGTATCAGAGTAAAGGGGGCTGAATACTTTTGCACGCCACACTTTTCAGTTTTTTATTTGTAAAAAAATTTGAAAAGCATGTATCATTTTCCTTCCACTTCACAATTATGCGCCACTTTCTGTTGGTCTATCACTTAAAATCCCAATAAAATACATTTACGTTTGTGGTTGTAACGTGACAAAATGTGGAAAGGTTCAAGGGGTATGAATACTTTTGCAAGCCACTGTATATTAGGTACCTTGGTGCCATATTGCTGTACTTACTTCTAATAAAATAAAATAATAAATAAAATTTAAAAAAACTTTAATATTATTGTATAATATGCTGTAAGTCTGTAACAGATAGTTGAATAAATTACAATTTCTAGCAATAGACCAAGTCTTTATGAAGATCAGTTGCTAGCTGGTACATTGGCATATCATAATCAGTAACCATAATCCTCATCATACTCCTCAGATTGTAACCAATAAGCAACTCTGTACACCTTGTTTTTCCTCAACCTTTCAATGTTGGCATTGTAAACTACAGGTTTTTGCTCTTCAAACCACGTATGACGTGCCTTTCTGCCCACTACTTTCCCATTAAGATTGTCCTGTAGATTCCATTTTTTAAGAAATGAATAATTTTTTTAAATAGCCTAAGTATCCAAATAACAAACTAATCCCATTCCCACAAGAATTCACAATATAACATGATTTTTAAATCTCACTGTCATGAATTTATATGCCAGATGGAAGGAATTTAATGTTTAATTCCCATAAATTATTCTAGAAACATCCACTCAATATAATCAAAATTATTATTTTTTGCTCAATACATGTGACTCAAACTGTTGTGAATATTTAGTTTATAAATAATGATCATGGAGAGAGAACAACACAAAATATAGACAATTTAGACGGCTTATGACATAATTGTCCAAAAAAAAGAGCATTTTAATCATCTTGCAAGTGGGTTTTTCAGGAATGCGATTAATTGGAACGTTGCATTTGTGGTGAATTTGAACCCCATATCGGCAGAAAAAACACTGCCGATTCGTATGGGGCACAAATAACATTTTTGCAACGTAAAATTAGATTAAAGCCATCCCAAGAAGCAAGAATATATATGTAAAATACACTTACCCTTTGTTTTGTCCCGTTCTTGCGATCCGTCACTTTGTAGGAGTTGAGGGCCTTAGAAGTCGCGTTTTATTTTAATCCGATTATTAAATTGTCTAGCGATTTTTTAAAAAATATACCCGGAACGGAAGTCCGATTGATTTTTCTTCATCAGCTAGCAGCCCGAGCAAATCCCGCCTCCCGCCCGCCACAAAGGCGCCAAAGTTGCGCACATGCCCAGTGGCAGAACTGCAGCGCCACTGAAGGTAAGTATTGTAACACCGCAAGACAAGGGGTCCCCGGGGATATTTTGCTTAGGTTTCCATTTTTACATACCAATTGTTTAATATTATAATGGCGAACCATATTCTCTCTCTCTTTTTTTAATACAATCTTTACGTTTCCATGGATCCAAATAACACATAAATGCTGTAATGAAGCTCCAACATATATCGAAGCTTGCACATGTACTGAAGCTCCCACATGAATCTTATCCCGAGCCAGGCACGTTGCCGTGAGTAATTACTCAGGGTAGCCATCAGCCGGCTTTTAAAAAAATCTTAAACCGCGCATGCGCAGATTGTTAACATGTGAAGGTCTGTGCAGCCCACGTGCCGTCAGCGCTGCCTGAGCCGTCAGTTTCAAGGGGAGCTGAAGGCAGCAGAAATTCTGCCTTTGCAGTACCGCGCAGGTGCAGCGGCCTGATGCGCATGCCCAGCGCGAGTTTCTTGGCGGGATTTTCAAATATGGATTTGCATTATTTTAATAGTATCTTAGGAAACAAAGAGAGAAGAATGGACTTAATGTACCAATAACGTGGTAAGTGCATTTCTTAGTGCTTAATTTTTATAAATACTGTATTTTCCGAGGTGGGGGGAGACCTCCATTCACATTGTTTAGGGAGTCTAGCGTTGTGAAGGAGGGGATTGGGGTCAGTAACCCACTTGCCACGCTCCGGTCTGAGTGCAGGTAGATGGGACTAGGTGAGAGTAAGTGTTCAGCACGGAGTAAAAGGGCGGAGATGGCCTGTTTCCGTGCTGTAATTGCTATATGGTTTTATTGTGGCCGGGGAGTGAATTAGCTTGGGTGGCTGCTGCAGCGCTCCGCGCACGGACAGCAGAACAGGCCGCCACTTCCGAGGAAGGAAGCAGCTCGGGTGACTGCCGGTGGCCGCCGGGACCCTGCCACTTCAGCCACTTCAGCCCCTTCTGCTGGTCCCCACTCACCGCTGGCAGTGCTCTCCGTCTGAACATCTCTCACCTGCCGCTCGCCGGCCGGCTTCCCGCAAATCTTTAAATTCCGACAGCGCGTTCACGGGACCAGTTGAGGTTACTTGGCTGTGGGAATTTAAGGATTTGCGGGACGTGTGAGGCTACAATCAGGACTGCTTTGAATCAGGTTTTGTGTTCGTGTTATAGACACAAGATAAGACACATCCCCCTGTTCCACTTTACAAGCTGTCACAGACTCAGAGTCATCTTTAGTCAGAGGGTGGTGAATCTGCAGATTTCATTGCCCCAGACGGCACAAAGAGGCCAAGTCAATGGGTATTATTAAAGTGGAGATTGACAGGTTCTTGATTAGTACGGGTGTCAGGGGCTATGGGGAGAAAGCAGGAGAACGGGGTTGAGAGGGAAGCATAGATCAGCCAAGATTGAATGGCGGAGTAGACTCGATGGGCCGAATGGCCTAATTCTGATCCGATGATTTATGAATTTATGAACTTATGTCATAGAACTGTACAGCATGGAATCAGGCCCTTTGGCCCATCTTGTCCAAGTCATCCATGTTGACACACTGGGCCAGTCCCACTTGCCTGCATTTGGCCCATATCCCTCTAAACCCTTTCTTATCCATATCTCCATGGTGCATTTCATAGTAGATTTATATCATAACCATATAATATTGGGCAACATGGAGGCGCAGCGGTAGAGTTGGTGCCTTACAGTGCCTGCAATGCCAGTGACCCGCGTTAGATTCCCAACTGCGGGTGCTGTCTTTACAGAGTTTGTATGTTCTCCCCCGTGACCGCATGGGTTTCCTACGAGATCTCCCACACTAGGTGTGAGCGTGGTTGTGAGTGTGTGGGGGTGAGTAATGAGACTCGGTGTGGGTGTGTGTGTGAGACTGGATATGAGTGTAGGTGTGAGTATGAGACTGGATGTGAGTGTAGTGTGCATGTGCATGGAGTGTAAGTGTGAGTCTGGATGTGAGTGTGAGCGTGGGTGTGGGCGTGAGTGGCCGTGAGTGTGAGTATGTGTATGTGTGTGCAGTGTGTGTGTGTGTGTGGGTGCATAGTTATACCTGTACATAGATACATAGACAATAGGTGCAGGAGGAGGCCATTCGGCCCTTCGAGCCAGCACCGCCATTCAATGTGATCATGGCTGATCATCCACAAAGTACCCCGTTCCTGCCTTCTCCCATATCCCTTGACCTCCCTTGACCTCTATCTAACTCTCTTTTGAATGCCTCGACTGCCTTCTGAGGCAGAGAATTTCCACACATCCACAACTCTCCATGTGAAAATGTTTTTTCCTCATCTCAGTTCTAAATGGCCTATCCCCTTATTCTTAAACTGTGGTCACTGGTTCTGGACTCCCCCAACATCGGGAACATGTTTCCTGCATCGAGTGTGTCCAATCCCTTAATAATTTTATATGTTACTCTAAGATCCCCTCTCATCTTTCTAAATTCCAGTAAATACACACCCAGTCACTCCATTCTTTCATCATATGACAGTCCCGCCATCCTGAGAATTAACCTCATGAACCTACGCTGCAATCCCGCAATAGGAAGAATGTCCTTCCTCAAATTAGGAGACCAAAACTGCACACAATACTTCAGGTGTGGTCTCACCAGGGCTCTGTACAACTGCAGAAGGACCTCTTTGCTCCTTAACTCAGCTCCTTTCGTTATAAAGGCCAACATGCCATTCGCTTTCTTCACTGCCTGCTGAACCTGCATGGAGTGTGGGTGTGGGTGCGAGTATAGGTGTGAGTGGAGTGTGAGTCTGATTGTGGGTGTGGGTGTGAGTCTGGCTGTGAGGGGAGTGTGAGTGTGTGAGGGGAGTGTGAGCGTGTGTGAGAGTGTGAGTGTGTGTGAGAGTGAGTGAGGATGTGAGTCTGACTGTGTGTGAGTGTGAGGGAGCGTGAGTGTGTGTGAGTGTGAGTGACTGTGTGTGTACAATGTTACAGAGGGCAGCACTGGGGTGGGAGATTGCAACCTTCACGTGGTCCGCCCTGTTTCAACCTGCAATCAACCTGGTGTGCACAATCAAATAAGATCAAGTTGTCCGACAACTTTAGGCTGTGCGCGCCACACACAAGAAGAAGTAGGGCAGCACTGCCTCTTTTTCCTTCTTGTGGGGATGAGGCATTAAGTTCTTCTTCCTCGTGTCCGGCCATCTTCTATATCACGTATTTCCAGTCGGTCAATGACGTTGGCGGTGGGCGGTTGCACAATTGGTTGCTTCAGTCATTCACTGTGGAACAGTTCCTGTCGTCAGCATTGCCCGGGAAGCCCCACGTGGAGGCTTCTGCTTGCATCCCGGTAACGTTCTGATGCGCGGGCTTCCTGTGAAAGTGTGGGGCTGATCTCATCGTTTGATCTCATCTTTTTCTCGCAGCGTTTTTTCTGGATAGACTCATGAGTAAGAAGCAAATAATTGGAATGACATGCGCGTTTATGAGTGCTGCCATATTCACGTGCCGACAGCTGTGAACAGGAAGAGGAACAGGAAGAGATGTTCCCACGGACAGCCTGCTTCTGTATTTTTGGAATTTTTCAACTCATATCAGCAGGTAACGATCTACTTTCCTGATGTTTTGTATGGGCATTGCTAACTTGATCAGAACCTGGATCATAGTTCAGGTTCACAATCTGTAGAACTACACAGCACAGAAACAGGTCTTTATGGGCCTGTTCCACTTATGTGACTGTTCATGCGACCGCTGGAGACCATGCAGTCACCACATCAAGAGTCAAGAGTGTTTTATTGTCTATGTCCCGGACCGGACAATGAAATCCTTACTTGCTGCAGCACAAGAGAATATGTGAATATGTAAACATAGTACATAACGTGGGAAGAGAAAGAAAAAAAAAATCAAAAGTTCAAAAAATAACAAAGATAGTGCAATAATAATATAGTCTTTTGCAGCTCAGAGCTCAGAGCTTGTTCGTGGTTGTGTTTAATAGCCTGATGGCTGCAGGGAGGAAGCTGTTCCTGAACCTGGACGTTACAGTTTTCAGGCTCCTGTACCTTCTTTCTGAGGGCAATTGTGAGATGAGTGTGTGTCCAGAATGGTGTGGGTCTTTGATGATTTTAGACAATAGACAATCGGTGCAGGAGTAGGCCATTCGGCCCTTCGAGCCAGCACCGCCATTGAATGTGATCATGGCTGATCATCCCCAATCAGTAACCCGTTCCTGCCTTCTCCCCATATCCCCTGATTCCGCTATCTTTAAGAGCCCTATCAAGCTCTTTCTTGAAAGTATCCAGAGAACCGGCCGCCACCGCCCTCTGAGGCAGAGAATTCCACAGACTCACAACTCTCTGTGTGAAAAAGTGTTTCCTAAATGCCTTACCCCTTATTCTTAAACTGTGGCCCCTGGTTCTGGACTTCCCCAACATGGGGAACATTTTTCCTGCATCTAGCCTGTCCAATCCCTTAAGAATTTTATATGTTTCTATAAGATCCCCTCTCATCGTTCTAAATTCCAGTGAATATAAGCCCAGTCGATCCATTCTTTCATCACATGTCATCTTCTTTCATCAAATGTGGAGGGAATGGACAGGTGATATTCAGGACCTTCCTCAGACCCTTTGTGTTACATTTAGATCAGAGTTCTCAGAATCCCACCTCCGTTGCATACAAGAGTACTGCACAGGCCCTTCTGCCCACAATGTATGTGCCAAACATAATGCCAAACAGACCTTATCCTATCCCTCTATCCCCTGCACCTCTATGTGCCTATCTAAAAGCCTCTTCAATACTACTGATGTATGTGCCGCCACCACCAGCCCTGGCAGCAGCTTCTGGGCACCCAACACTCTCGGTGTAAAACCTTGCTCCGCACATCCCCTTCCCATCCCCCCCCCCCATCACCTTATGGCTACGTTTAATATGGTTCTATGCTTAGAGTCAAGGCCAGTAGGTTCTGTTAATTTGCACGTTCTCCCTGTGACCACAAATGTCTCCTCCAGGTGCTCCGGTTTCCTCCCACATCACACGACGTGCGGGTTTGTAGGTTAACTGGCCTCTGTAAATTGTCCCTAGTGTAAAGGGAGTGGATGAGAAAGTGGGATAACATAGAACTAGTGTGAACGGGGTGGTCGATGGTCGGAATGGGCTCAGTGGGCTGAAGGGCCTGTTTCCGTGCTGTATCTCTGAGCTAATGTAAGCGGATGGCTGTGAATCGTGCTCTCGTTGATGCAGGAGATGTGGACGATACGTTTCCCATTAGTAACGGTCAATGTGGCGGTTTGCTTGCAGGTCCGAGCTTGGTAGCCGTTGTCTCCAGAGACGTGGTGCTGCCCTGCACATTCCCACCGGCCCCTCTGCCGGAGATTGTGCTGCACTGGATGTACAGTGTGGGCCAAAGCACCCAGGTGGTGCACAGCTTTTACCGAGGAGCAGATCAGCTGGGTAACCAGGACCCACACTACAAGGGAAGGACAGGACTCTTCCACAGTGAGATAGCGAGAGGGAATGCATCGCTCCGTCTGACGGCCGTCAGCATCCGCGACGAGAGATTGTACCGGTGTTACGTCAGCACCTTGAGAGGGAAGGTGGAGACCAACGTGGACCTGCAAGTGGCTGGTCAGAACCTCATTTATATGTCTGTCAGTCCTGTTAGAGTCATCCCGTCACACAGCACGGGAACAGGCCCTTCTGCCCAACATGCCCGTGCTGACCAACATGCCCCATCTACACCAATCCCACCTGCCCGAGTTTGGCCCATATCCCTCTTAACCTTTCCTATCCATGTACCTGGACAAATGTCTGTCAAATGCTGTTATTCAGCCAAGTCGAGTGTTAACAAATCTCATTGTAAGTACTCAACAAAGGATCAAAAAACCAAATGCAGTGCAAAGTAAAACTAAATAAAAAATATGGCAGGGTCTGGAACAGGGGAGGTTCAGTTGGTACCTGTGTAGGAAAGAACTACAGATATAGGTTCATACACTGAAGATAGACACACAATGCTGGAGTAACTCAGTGGGACAGGCATCATCTCTCGAGAGAAGGAGTGGCTGACCTTTCGGATCGAGACCCTTCTTCAGACTGAAGTTTTTAATTGATTTGTGCCCCTTCCTGTCTACAAATCAAGCACTGCTCTGAACAAGGTCTGAGGAAGGGCCTTGACCCAAACTGTCACCCGTTCCTTCTCTCCAGAGATGCTGCCTGTTCCTGAGGAGGGAGATGTAGAGGCCAGACCAGCACAGACTGAGCTGACTGACCACAGCCTGGCTTGCTGCTCTTCACCAATGCTGTTTGTGTGGAAGGGCAGGCAGGCTGCGCTGATGCAGGGAGATGAATAAGGTGCAAAATAAGGTGGATGAATTGTTTGCGCAGTGGGTAGTTAAGGGATATGATATAGTTGGAATTACGGAGACATGGCTCCAGGGTGACCATGGCTGGGAGCTAAACATGCAGGGGTCTTCAATATTCAGGAAGGATAGACAGAAATCAAGAGGAGGTGGGGTGGCATTGCTGGTTAAAGAGGAGATTAATGCAATAGCAAGGAGAGACAATAGCTTGGATGCTGTAGAATCAGTATGGGTAGAACAGCGAAATAGCCATGGGTAGAAAACGGCTGGGAGGGTTGTGTGTGGGCTGGGAGGGGGTGTGTGGGAGGAGAGGGGTGTGTGGATGGGAGGAGTGTGTGTGGCGGTTTAAGATGTGTGTGGGGGCGAGGGGCGGGGTTGTAGGGGCAGTGGGGTTGTGGGGGGGAGGGGTGTGGGGCGGGGGGGCTTGTTGGGGGGAATGATGTGGGGGCAGGGGTTTGAGGGGGATGGGGTGTGGGGGACAGCGGGGGTGGGGGGAGGGGTTGTGGGCGGGGGGGGGGGGGGGGGGGGGGGGGTGGGGGAGCGGGGGGTGTAGACGGGGGGGGGTTTGCGCAGTTAGAAGAATCGCGCAAACCGGAAGAGCAAAAGATCTAAGTTTTAGTTATGTGTAGAGAGAAGATAGAAGAATAGATAGATAGATAGATAGATAGATAGATAGATAGATAGATAGATAGATAGATAGATAGATAGATAGATAGATAGATAGATAGATAGATAGATAGATAGATAGATAGATAGATAGATAGATAGATAGATAGATAGATAGATAGATAGATAGATAGATAGATAGATAGATAGATAGATAGATAGATAGATAGATAGGCATAGACTAGACTAAGTGGGACCCGTTGGGTGCCATGTTCACACGGGAGGGCTGGTCCCCCAACGCAATATTCCATCAATTCCAATATTGGTGGCCAGTGGAGGGGGGGCTTTCTGGAGCACTGGTATTGGTGTTATGGGCTGAAGGGACTGGTCTCAAGAAGGCTAGTATGGACATTGTGGGCCAAATGGATTCTTGTGGTGGCAGCTAGTCCCTCAAGCCTGATGTGCTGGCAGCTCTCTCACGGCCGGTGGGCTGGCAGTTGACTCATGGCTATTCCTTGAAATTCCATTTCAAGCAGGGTGCAAGGCCACCAAATTCAAATCCATTTTCCTACCATTTCAAGCAGGGTGCAAGGCCACCAAATTCAAGTGCAGTTTCTTACCACTTCAAGCAGGGTGCAAGGCCACCAAATTCAAGTGCAGTTTCATACCATTTCAAGCAGGGTGCATGGCCATCGAATTCAAGTGCAGTTTCCTACCACTTCAAGCAGGATGCAAGGCCACCAAATTCAAGTGCAGTTTCATACCATTTCAAGCACGGTGCAAGGCCACCAAATTCAAGTGCAGTTTCATACCATTTCATGCAGCGTGCAGGCCACCGAATTCAAATGCAGTTTCATACCATTTCAAGCAGGGTGAAACCACCAAAAAAACACACACAAAACACCACACTCACAATTCAGTAGACATTCAGTATGTTCAGTTGATTCATAGCTCAGACAGAGTTGTGACCTCTCCCTCCCCCATCATGCAGAGACTGAGCCACACCCACACTTCCGGATTTTATAATCCCTCCACCCTCCTACCCGAAAGGGTGTGGCCTTCATGGCGTGATTAACAGTAGAGAGATTCTCAACATTTTTTAAACACTAATAACACTTTTATTTTTAATTGATGGGAAGAATCCTCTGCACCAGATGAGCGGAGGGGGACTGAGTAAGATTGCCAAATATCACAGCCGTTAGTGGTAGCGTTTCATCTGAAATCAATATACAGTGCAAACCGGAAGTTTAGACCACCAACCATTTGCAGTGCTTTTACTTCAGCCCAAAAACCCCAAACCAACCATTTGCAGTGCCTTCACTTCAACCCAAAACCCCCAAACCAACCATTTGTAGTGCTTTTACTTCTACTGTTACTTGGTATACAAACTTAAAGCACACGGTATTGGTGGTTCAGTATTGATGTGGATAGAGAGCTGGCTGGCAGACAGGAAGCAAAGAGTAGGAGTGAACGGGTCCTTTTCAGGATGGCAGACAATGAATAGTGGGGTGCCGCAAGGCTCAGTGCTGGGACCCCAGCTATTTACAATATACATTAATGATTTGGACGAGGGAATTAAATGCAACATCTCGAAGTTTGCGGATGACACAAAGCTGGGGGGCAGTGTTAGCTGTGAGGAGGATGCTAGGATGGCTTGGATAGACTGGGTGAGTGGGAAAATGCATGGCAGATGCAGTATAATGTGGATAAATGTGAGGTTATCCACTTTGGTGGCAAAAACAGGAAGGTAGACTATTATTTGGAAAAGGTGTTGGACAGGCTAGATGCAGGAAGATTGTTCCCGATGTTGGGGAAGTCCAGGACAAGGGGTCACAGTTTCAGGATAAGGGGGAAGTCTTTTAGGACCGAGATGAGAAAATCGTTTTTCACACAGAGAGTGGTGAGTCTGTGGAATTCTCTGCCACAGAAGGTAGTTGAGGCCAGTTCGTTGGCTATATTTAAGAGGGAGTTAGATGTGGCCCTTGTGGCTGAAGGGATCAGGGGGTATGGAGAGAAGGCAGGTACAGGATACTGAGTTGGATGATCAGCCATGATCATATTGAATGGTGGTGCAGGCTCGAAGGGCCGAATGGCCTGCTCCTGCACCTAATTTCTATGTTTCTATGTTTCTATGTTTCTACCCAAAACCCCCAAACCAACCATTTGCAGTGCTTTCACTTCAACCCAAGACCCCCAAACCAACCATTTGCAGTGCTTTCACTTCAACCCAAAACCCCACCAACCATTTGCAGTGCTTTTTCTTCAACCCAAACCCCCACCAACAATGTACAGTGCTTATACTTCAACCCAAACCCCCACCAACCATTTGCAGTGGCAGCGTTTTTTCTAAAATCATGAAATCTTATTTTTAGTAATATACTAGACCAAGTGCAGACCCGTTGGGTCTGGACCCCGAACGTGCTTGAGTACCCGAGTACGGGGGAGGAGGAAGGGGAGGGGGGGGATGGGAGGGAGTGGGGGGGGGTGGGAGGGAGTGGGGGGGGGGAGGGAGTGGGGGGGGGGGGGAGGGAGGGGGGGAGAGGGAGAGGGGGGAAGGGGGAGGCGGGTACCGAATCGGCAGTTAAAAATCATGAAATGGAAAAACAGGAAGTGGTCAAAGTCTTATTTTTAGTAATATACTAACCAAGTGCAGACCCGTTGGGTCTGGACCCCGAACATGCTTGAGTACCCGAGTACGGAGGAGAAGGAGGGGGAGGGTTGGAAGGAGGGGGAGGGAGGGAGGGAGAGGGGGAGGGGGAAGGGGGGAGGCGGGTAGGGGGAGAGGGGGGAGTGGAGGGGAAGGGGAAGGGGAGTGGAGGAAATGAAATTGGGAGCCGAATCGGCAGTTAAAATCGTCAAAAAAAAATGGCGGCGTTTTGGGAGGATAGCGGAGCAGGGAATCAAAGGGCGAAAATGAGACAGCCAGCCGGCAGCCGGACGGCGGTCGGCAGACAAACACACAGTTTTAAAAGTATATAGATAGATATATTGGGCAAACCAAATTGGAAATAGTGCTGAGGAGGAGGATTTCCTGGAATGTATACAGGATGGGTTTTTAAACCAATATGTAGAGGAACCGACTAGAGGACAGGCCATCCTAGACTGGGTATTGTGTAATGAGGAAGGATTAGTTAGCGATCTTGTTGTGCAAGGCCCCTTGTGCAACAGTGACCATAACATGGTGGAATTCTGCATTAGGATGGAGAGTGACACGGTTAATTCGGAGACTAGGGTCCTGAACTTGAATAAAGGAGACTTTAAAAGCGATTTATTATGGCTGCCAAAGCCCCAAGCCGTCTGTCCCCGCGGCCGGTGGGGGTGGGTGGGTGAATCGCCCTGGTGTGGGGTTGTGGTCCGGTGGCAGTGCATCGCGGTCAGTGACTCTGGGTGGGCGGAGGGACCAGATTGAGGTGTTCCATACCAGGACATCTGAGATGTCCTCATTCTTTAGGGAACGTGGTTCCCCGCTCCCATCATAGATAAGGCCCTCATTCATGTCTCCTCAGTACCCCGCAGCTCCGCCCTTGCTCCCCCTCCCTCGACTGCAACAGAGACAGAGTCCCCCTAACCTTTCACCCCATCAGCCGTCGCAAATGATACACAGTCCTCCGACATTTTCATCTCCTCCAGCGGCAGCCCACCACTAGCCGCATTTTCAATCTCCACCCCTGTTCACCTTCCACAGAGACCGTTCCCTCCGCAACTCCCTGGTTAACTCATCCCTTCCCACCCAAACCACCCCCTCCCCAGGTACCATGCTCTGGAACCGCAGAAGATGCAACACCTGTCCTTATACCTTCTCCCTTGACTCTGTCCAGGGACCCCTGACAGTCCTTTCAGGATAGGCAGAGGTTCACTTGCACCTCCTCCAACCTCATCTACTGTATCCGTTGTTCAAGATGTGGACTCTTATACATCGGCGAGTCTAAACGCAGACTGGACGATCGTTTCACGGGACACCTTCGCTCAGCCCGCCTGAACCTACCTGACCTCCCGGTTGCTAAACACTTTCTGTCCTAGGTCTCCTCCATTGTCAGGTGAGGCTAAAGGCAAATTGGAGGAACAGCATCTCATATTTCGCTTGGGCAGCTTACAGCCCAGTGGTATGAATGGTGATTTCTGTAACTTCGAGTAACCCCGGCATTCCCTCTCTCTCCATCCCTCCCCCACCCAAGTCACACTAGCTTCTCGATTTGACCGAACAAACAGCAAACAATGGCCTTGTTTCCTTTATCATCGTTACTTTTTTGCATATCTTTCATACATTGTCCTTTATCTCTCCACATCACCGTCTATATCTCTCGTTTCACTTTTCCTGAACTAGTTTGAAGAAGGGTCTCGACCCGTAACATCACCCATTCCTTCTCTCCAGAGATGATGCCTGTCCTGCTGAATTACTCCAACTTTTTGTGTCTATCTATGGTTTAAACCAGCATCTGCTGTTCCTTCCAACACATTGATTGTATGGTATATTTGATTTAAACAAAGCTTTTCACTGCACCTCGGCACACATGACAGTAACAAATCTAAACGGGCCAACTTTAAATGAGAAATGAAGTAATATTTACTCTCCCCGACCACACCTGACCACCTCATGTTTTGCATTAAAAAATCTCCTTGAAATCCATTGTTCTGACTTCATTGTGAGTTCTCTCTCCTAACTTTGTCTCTGACTCAGTCTTGCGTACCAACACATACACTTGTGAAGCGAGCGAGTGCGTGGATTCATTTATATAGGTTTCGGTTTGAGAGATAAGGCACAGTGGCACAGCTGGTGGAGCAGCTGCCTCACAGCGCCAGAGACCCGGGCTCTATCCTGTCCATGTGGAGTTTGCACGTTCTCCCTGTGACCATGTGGGTTTCCCCCGGGTGCTCCGGATTCCTCCCACATCCCAAAGAGGTGCGGGTTTGTAGGTTCATTGGCCCTCTGTAAGTTGCCCCCAGTGTGTAGAGTGGATGGGAAAGTGGAATAACATAGAACTGGTGTGGACTTGGTGGGCCGAAGGAACTGCTTCAATGCTGTATCTCTAAACTAAACTAAACTAAACTAAAGGAGCTGAAAGTGAAGTGGCAGCTTGTTATCTCTCCAGATGTTGATTGCCGTCTGTGTATCTAGAGACAGCTCCATTGTCTAAGGATTCAGTGGGTTATTGCTTCCTTCCAGGTGACAGTAAGAACCTGACATTTTCACCCCCAAACACGCTGCATGCTGAGGTCAACATCTCCTGTGGTGTGATGGGTGTTTATCCACAGCCGTTAATAACATGGCGCGATGAGAATGGGATCGACCTAACTAATAATGCAATATCAAGTAACACTATTGACTCGGAAGGTCTTCACAACGTGGAAAGCATTCTGAAGACTGATAATACGTCAAGGACAATGTACGAGTGCACCATAAGGAATGAACGATTGCAAAAGTCTTGGACTGCATCCTGGAAAATGCAAGGTAATGATAAAGGATAAATTACAGGAGACCTGGCCATCCTTTCTTCCAGTCTGTGATCATGGTTAACTGGATAGAAGGTGATACTGGATAGACTGTATACTATGCTTGCATCTGTAGCAGTTTCTGTCATTCAAACTCCTGTCAAATTAAGTGATGATGCCAAGATGTCCGTCCAAGGACCCCGACAGTCTTCCCAGGTGAGGCAGAGGTTCACTTGCACCTCCTCCAACCTCATCTACTGTATCCGCTGTCCCAGGTGTCAACCCCCGCACATCAGCGAGTCCAAGCGCAGGCTTGGCGATCGTTTCACATCCAGTTTAACTTCCATTTGGAATATTTTGGAGGACCAAGAAACCAAGAAACCATGAAGAAGGACACCTCCGCTCAGTCCGCCTTAACATACCTGATCTCCCGATGGCTCAGCATTTTAACCCCCCCTCCCATTCCTAATCTGACCTTTCTGTCCTGGGCCTCCTCCATTGTCAGAGTGAGGTCCCAGCGCAAATTGGAGGAACAGCACCTCACATTTCACTCAGGTAGCTTACACCCTAGCGGTATAAACATTGACTTCTCTAACTTCAAGTAGCCCTTGCTTTCCCTCTCTCTCCAGCCTCCAATATTCTCCTTCGGTATGAATATTGATTTCTCCAACTTGAAGTAACCCCTGCATTCCCTCCCTCTCCATCCCTCCCCCACCCAATTTGGTACCAGCTTCAAAGTCGTCTTGTTGAGTCTCACTGTCTGTAATTTGTTCTCACCTAACAAACAGCTAACAATGACCTGTTTCCTTTATCATCGCTACTTTTTTGCATATCTTTCATTCATTGTTCTATATCTCTCCACAAAACCGTCTATATCACTCGATTCCCTTTCCCGTGACTCAGTCTGAAGACAGGTTTCGAGTCGACACCACACCCATTCCTTCTCTCCAGAGATGCTGCCTGTCCCGCTGAGTTACTCCAGCATTTTGTGTCTATCTTCGGTTTAAACCAGCATCTGCAGTTCCTTTGTACACATGCCGATAGACTTGTTCGCAAGTTCCCACCTTCACCTATTCCCATTGTTCGATGATTTTACTACAGAAAACCTTAACTGAGCTGGATCTGGCCCCTGGATATTTTGATTCCTATCATTTCCTGCAGGGTGATGTCTATTACATTGCTGACTGGAGTATCATGCAAACCCATGACATGAAGTGATTTGGGCCAGAATTTGATATAAAATGCCAGCAGTTCTCTGTCCACACTTCCCCACAAAAATGTCTGCCACGTTGGAATTTCACCAGAAAATTCCAGGTCACTTCCTCAGAGCCGAAATGTCACCTATCCATGTTCCCCAGAGGTGCTGCTGCCTGACCTGCTGAGCACTTTGTGTCTATTTTTGTAAACCAACATCTGCAGTTCCTGGTGTCTATGTTCATTTCACCAACCCTTCTGAGACTCATCCAGCACGGAAACAGGCCCTTAGGCCCAACTTGTCCATGCCGACCCAGATAAGCCATCCACACTAGTCCCAACAACCCCAGTTTGACCCTTATCCCTCTAAACATTTCCCATCCATGCCCGTCTAAATGTCTTTTAAATGTTGTTATAGTACCTGCCTCCTCTGGCAGCTCGTTCCACATACCTATCCTCCTGTGGGTGAAAAAGTTGCCCCTCAGGTTCCTATTAAATCGTTGCCCTCTCACCTTAAACCCAGGTCCTCGGGTTCTTGAGTCCGCTACTCAGGGTAAAACAGGTGCATTTATCCCATCTATTCCCCTCATGATTTTTTTACACCTCTATAAGATCACCCCTCAGCCACCTGCGCTCCAGGGAATAAAGTCCTAGCCGGCCCAACCTCTCCCTGTAGCTCAGGCCCCCGGGTCCTGGCAGATGGTATAAATGATTCTGAATGTGTCGGACATTTCAATACACCATATAATGTGTGGATACAAGTGATGGATTTTCCCTGCTTTGGAATACAGGCTAGCTGCATCGCTTCCTGTGTGTTAAAACAATCACTGGCTTTTGTTATATGTACATTCACCAGCACCCAAAGTGGGTACCCAGCCCCTTCCACAGCTCAGGAAAACAAAGAGATTCTATTCCATTCCAAGTATTGGAAACGAGGAAATGCAGATGCTGGTTAATAAACAAAAGGACACAAAGCGCTGGAATAACTCAGCATCTCTGGAGAACAGAATCTAAAGAATATTCCCTCTCGGAAGCGTGACCTATCCCTGTTCTCCACAGATGCTGCCTCACCCGCTGAGTTACTCCACCACTTTGTGTCCTTGTGAGATCTCACGTCAAAGAGTTTACTGTGTTTCATGTAAAACATTACATGTTTTTTTTTTTAAGGCACATTGAAAGAAAATGGGATTCATCCTGCTGCCATTCATTGCCAATATCCCCCTAGCAATGATCAAGATTTGACAATTAAATGGAGTTTTAGGAACTCGGAAACCTCTTCCTTGGCAGTACTGTGTGAATCAGCGCCCCAGCATGCTGGTGATTCAGGTTGTGAGGAGCGAGTGGAAGTGATAAACACCCAGAACTCTTCCACACTTCAACTGGGCCATGCAAGGCTGGAGGATGCTGGAGAATATATCTGTGAAATCAGGACCCGAGATGTGTTGCAAATATTCACCAACGTACTACAAATAGGTAGGCCGTCACACGTCTGTGTGCTTCATTCTCAACATTTCAAGGAGCGCCGAACCTTTAGTTGAACTAAACGTAACGATACGATAAAACGTGAGAAACAAGGACGGGACACTGGCGCAGCGGTAGAGCTGCTGCCTCACAACGCCATAGACCCAGGATCGATTCTGATCTCGGGTGCTGCCTGTACGGAGTTTGCACATTCTCCCCTGTGGGATTTCTCCGGTTTCCTCCCCCATCACAAAGACGTGCAGGTTTGTAGGTTAATCGGCTGCTGTAAGTCGTCCCTAGTGTGTAGGATAGTGCTAGTGTATGGGCGGTCAACGTGGATTCGATGGGCCGAAGGGCCTGTTTTCCAGCCCTATCTCCAAACAAACTAAAGGGTAGAAGTTGGTCCTGAGCAGTAGTGCTAGTGGGTGGTTGAGTCTTTGCTGTTCATCCTCCAGAACAGAAGTGTTTCTATACCAGTACACATTGGTGCACCAAACCAGCCCCTGGGAACAGTTAAAAGCCAGATATTCACATTCTTAGCATTTGAATTTGTAACATTGTTGATATTATACTTTTTAGTTCTTAATTTTACGGATACAGGAAGGGATTAGAGGGATATGGGGCAAAAGTGGGCAAATGGGATGAGCTTAGATGGGGCATCACGGTCAGCATGGATGAGTTGGGCCGAAGGACCTGCTTCAGTGTTCCATGACTAAATTAGAAATTAATGGTTCACAAAATAAAAACAGATGAGGGGATTATATTGATGGGAAAAAAAATTGTTGACAGATGTAGCTCAATTTTTAATTGATACTAGACCAAGTGGGACCCGTTGGTCCCTGTCACACGGGAGGCCTGGTCCCCCACAAGCAGAACTCCGATATCAGGAGTTGGATAGCAACAATGCTAAGCAGAGGGAAAAAGCAGTTATTTTTTCCGTTTCAGCACATTTGTGAACATTTTCATAAATAACACGGGGAAAAAATGCATCAAATTTTTAGATGAGACGATTTTTGACGTCATGGCATAAATCTCTATTGGAATATGTAAAAATTTCACTGTTGGCTCATGGAGATGTGAATTGCAGACGAGCATCACGCACACACACACGCACGCGCACTCACACACACACACACACACACACACACACACACACACACACACACACACACACACACACACACACACACACACACACACACACACACACACACACACACACACACACACACACAGAAATACATCCACATCCAAGGTGAGTTTTATAAGTATAAAGATAAAGATAGATGTGCCCCTAATTGTCTACAAAACAAGCACTGCTCCAGAATACTCAGCTATGTTGACGACAGTGAAACTGGGTACAATCTGGGAAGCATAAAAAAATATCCCCTTACTGCTGAACCATTCTGGCTCCTGATCTACTATTGCTCTTAATCCACCATAACTCCTGATCCATCTCAGCTCCTGATCCACTCCTGGTCCTGACTCACTCCTGGTCCTGATCCACTCTCACTCCTTGTGTAGGAAAGAACCTCTTCTTCTTGCGTATGGCGTGCACAGCCTAAAGTTATAGGACAACTTGTTCTTATTTGATTGTGCATGCCGGGTTGAAACAGGGCGGACCATGTGAAGGTTGTAATCTTCCACCCCAGGAAAGAACTGCAGATGCTGGTTTAAATCGAAGGTGGACACAAAATGCTGGAGTAACTCAGCAGGACAGGCTGCATCTCTGGAGAGAAGGAATGGGTGACGTTTCTGAAGTCTGAATTCCTTCTCCAATTCCTTCTCTGCAGACATGCTGCCTGTCCCGCTGAGTTACTCCAGCATTGTGTCCACCCTCTCTCCTGATCCATCCCACCTCCTGATCGTTCCTGATTCACCTTTGCTCCTCATCCACTCTGGCTCAACCATATCACCCCCTATCACATCCCACCTCTGCATTTCCCTTCTAGGAGTGGGATGTGAAGGGTCCAGGTGAGATTCACATTTATTGCTGGTGGCAACCAAACCTGGCTAGACCGGCCCTTTTCAACCACTTCCTTATTCTCCCACAGATCTCCCGCTGGTTAGTGAAGATTCACTTCAGCAATCTTCAATGCAAAGGTGATCCAGTTTAATTTTCAGTTTAATTATCACTTAATAAAGCTTTCCTTTATTCCCACTAAGACTAGAGAGTACATTTGGAGACTGTCTTTCAAATGGAGATCCATAAAATCTAACATCAGTTTGCAGCCTTTTTCACTGGGTGAATGGACGGTATTAAATAAACAAATTATTGTAATTAGTAATGAAAACTCCGTGTTCTTCCATCAGGCGATAATGGCCTTACATTTAATAACGTTCTCAGCTTATATTTTTGTATTTTAAAACCATTTATTGAGCAACAACTAACCATCCTCTGTGTATTTAAAAATAATAATAATTGAAAAGCTGGAACACAAACTGCCCAAGTTTTGTTTTGAGGGAACGCTCTGTCATTAAAGTAGTTTTGCTGCATTTATTCTTGAATTTTAGAATTTATACTTGTTAATTTAAATTCTCTACTATTTTTGGGTTTTTTTAATGTAAATTCTCTGATCTGTGCTAAGAATTTATTTTGTTCTAATTTCAGACCCGGCATCATTTAAGGAAAGTCCCAACCACAAGCATTATGGACTTTTTGCCTTCTTGGCCATGGTGGTGGCTTTGCTGATCATCTGTATTCCAATCTGGTGTTTAAATTCTCAGAGGCATTAGCTCAGACCTTTTGCAACAGAAGGGTTCACGCAGTTACAATTATAGCATTACCAAACCTGGAACAAATGTGGTGTCTTCCCATTGTGAGAAAAGGGGTTAACAGACATAGTTGATTTAAACTAGGAATAGAAAAATTTAGCTTAGAAAGAAAGGTGTCAACAGACACCAAGACTGTTAGTAGAATAGAAAGTAACGACATATAGAACAGAGAGAAATTTGAGATAAAAAGTAACAAACTCACCAGATACTAGCTTTCATTTATATTTGTGCTGGAGTCAAGTACCGTACTCCATTTCCAGCAACACCCAGCAGAGCGAGATGTCCATCAGGGAATGTTGCCGACACCAGGGGCCTCATGAGTGGCACGGGTGGGGGACAGATTTGTGAAATTTGAGAAAAGTATATAAACTGCATTGAACAATTTGTACAGCGTCCGAAAATGTCGGATGCATTTTTTGCACAGTTCATGTATTGTATATATTTATCACCAATACAAAGTCTATTTTGAAATTTTTTACAAATTCAGGGGACAAGGATTATTTCAACCCGAGTAACTTCCTGATCCATTGGAACAGTGTCATCATGCTAAATGACTATCTATCTGAATCACTGAGCAGTTCGATCAGTTAAAGCCCTGTCCCACGGTACGAGTTTATTCCAAGAGCTCTCCCGAGTTTAAAAAAAAATCAAACACCTGGTAAGGACGGAGAATGAACGTAGCGGGTACGTCGGAGCTTGGAGACGTTTCTTAGTGGCTCATAACGCTAACGGGAAGACTTGCTAACGGCAGATAAGCACGGAAAGACTCGTGAAGATTTTTCAACATGTTGAAAAATGTCCACGAGAGCCCCGAGTACCGACGAGTGGCCATGACCGTAAATCTCAGAGTTCGAATCAAGGCAAACTCGGGAGAGCTCTTGGAATGAACTCGTACCGTGGGACAGGGGTTTGAGGGCGTCAAAGGTGATAGCGAGAAGGCAGGAGAATGGGGTTGAGAGGGGAAGATAGATCAGGAATGATTGAATAACAGAGCTCTCAATGTGCCGAATGGCCTAATTCTGCCCCACGTCATATGAACTAACTTTTCAATCTGGATTTAAAGCATCCACCATATGTTAAATTTCATCAGTCTCTAAATAGTTGAATTGCGAGCACCCTTCCTAGTCAATTACCCCATCTTTAGGCAGCGAGGGCTCTCTGGCCAATGTTTTAAAAGTCATGCCAATAGGAGAAATGAATATTCCTCGGCTTACATATTGTTGCACTATTTTAAAATATATTCATATTTAAAAGGTTTATTTTGTCAACAGGATGAAAGAAAGATGTGCACTGAATGTTTGGATGTGCCTGCTAACTAAAATTGAGTATGAATAAAACGAGCATCCGATTCAATATAGTGTCAAAACTCTTTACTATTGTGAAAATGAGTCGAATCAGTGAGAGGTGCACATGGTCATTTTTTACAATGTAATTAGTTGAAGACATTGATTAGCTTAAATTTTAAATCAGTGGACTGGTTTTTGTTGTACAAGCTGTCAGACATCGTTATAAGAAGTTTGAAAAATAACTTCCTACTAATTTCTTTGCGCACGAGCCGATGAACATCACGATTAAGATGAATTTACTCATCTTAAATACTGCAATAAAATCAAATGTAGAATTGATTATAGGATAATTATAACTGGATTTGGATATTAGAATTCAGGGCAGGATTTAATGGTCGACCCATATCAAGTATTAATATATCGGTAAAATTCCACTACCCTATCACTAGGTACAGGCTTGTTCAAGTTTGAAAGAACTATTGTCCAAATCTAAAGGACACCTCCTCGATATATACACACTACTGAAATGTTTGGTTATTCACAATATTTTACTATATCACGAACGAAAATGCGATCAAGCCTAAATGTGACTACACCAAATCTACAGCCTGCAAAGCCAGTATTTTTGCACATTATAAGGCCCAGAGCAATGTAATTCAAGCAGCATCAAATACTTGCTTGCAAAGCCAGCACTTTAAATGCTGCTCATATTTAATGGCTTAAAATTTACTTTAAAATAATTTGTACCTTTAATCCCATAGTATGAACATGTAATCTTCCAGCCACAGGGACTTTTATTTATTTATTTTTATTTATTTTTGTTAGAAGTACAGTGGTGTGGTACCTAAGTACCTAATACGTACATACACATTACCATTCTTGTTCAACTTCTTATTTTTAATTTAAATAATAAAAGAGAATGAAAAGGATTGGTGAAAGAAAAAGGGAAATAAAGGATTTCAAGATAGATAGACAAGCGAGTAGAAACAGATAGCGAGAGAGACAGAGAGCAGAGAAAATAAGCTAAGGAGATTGAAAGAAAATGAGAAAGTAGAAAGAAAAGAAATTAGGAGAGATCTACCTATTTAGTATCTTTACCCATCCGTCACCCGGTTCTGAACCATTTAATTTCTAAGGTTATGTTATGTTGCACCATATGCTTGTAAGAAGTCGATAAAAGGAGACCAAACCTTTAAGAATTGGTCTACTTTGCCTAGTAGGAGGAATCGCATTTCTTCAAGATGTAGCATTTCCGACATATTTGAAATCCACATTTTGAACGTTGGCGTGGTTGCATTTTTCCAGAATTTGAGTATAAGTTTTTTTGCTGTTATTAAACCATACTTAAGAAGAGCTTCTTGGAACATAGTTAATTAACTTCCCTCTTCCATTGATCCAAAGATAATCAGTTCTGTATTGGGGTTCAATTTTGTGTTAAATAGTTTTGTAAAAGTTCCAAAAATGTCATTCCAAAATTATGCAGTTTTGTACAAGAGACAAAGGAATGTGCTATAGTGGCATTTTGAGTTAGACATCCCATCACAAATGGGGGAAACTTTGGAAATTATTTTATTCAGTCTAGTTTTCGAGTATAATAATCTGTGTAAAAATTTTATTTGAATTAGGTTATGTCTTACATTAATCGAACATTTATGTACATATAATAGATTTTTTCGCCATCTGTCGTTCGGAATTTTTTATCAATAACTCCCAGTCCCTTCTAATTGCCTCTGTCGTTGGTGTTTCTATACTTAAAATTATATTATATAAATATGATATTAAATTGCTTGATTCTGCCTTTCTATTCATTCCTTCCTCTAATAAAGCTGAGGTTAGAGTTTGATGTATATATTTTTTCAAATAATCTTGAATTTGAAGATATTTAAAATATTGGTTACTTTTCAAATTATATTTTAGTTGTAATTGTTGGAATGATAAAAGTTTTCCCATTTCATACATGTCTCCAATCCTTTTCATTCCTATTCTTTCCCAATGGATAAACGTTTTATCAATAATAGATGGTTTGAATGAGGGATTATTAGCTATTGGAGAAAGAAGCAATAAAGATCTTGATTTTAAAGTTCATTTTTTTTGTTTCCAAATTCGTATTATACTGCGAATAATTGGATTCTTCTTATATATTATATTGTTCAGTTTCATCAGGGAAAGAAGGATCGCTCCTATATTATAAGGGGAACAATCCTCTTTCTCCATTCTTATCCAATCTACCTGTTGGGCAGAACTGTCCAACCAATAGATTATATTTTGAATATTCACTGCCCAATAGTAATACAATAAATTAGGGAGTGTCGGCCCCCCTGTTTCTTTAGATTTACACAAGTGTTTTCTTTGAATTATGTGTGATTTATAGTCCCATTTGAAGTTTGTAATATCTTGTTCTAACTGCAATTGTTCAGTTTTGGCGGCTCCCAAGGGTCCGGGCCATCCTAACAGTCAAACCCCTCGGCACGGGAATGGTTCAGTCCAGAGGCGGCCCTTAACCAGAGGGTTTAAAGGCAAGGGTTTTGGGTGCCATCTCTCTCTCAATGGGACTTCTGGCGGACTTGAGAGACCTAAATAAAAAGGTACTTCCCCTAACCTGGCTTCTCGCCTTGATTTCGGATAGTACCCACATTGGTGACCCGACGTTCCATTGTTGTCATGATGGAGAGCAAAGCTTCCCCCTCAAATGCCAACCCGGTCCCTGTCTCTGGACGCGGTCTCGGTGAAATTGCCTACCTTTTGGACCACCCGGCCGACACATCTGGTTTCAGCAGACGGAGGTCCCAATTCAACCTGCGGGGAATAACGGTCGACGACACTCGCTTCTATTATCTGGTGGGGGCCTTGTCCGGGACACGGTTGAAGAGGTCACAGACTTCATCGCAGACCCTTCCGGCCACCGAGAAATACGCGGCCTTAAGGAGCTCCTGCTTGAGATTTATGGTCTCTGCAGGATGGAGCGCGCTGCCAGGATCCTTCATATGGAGGGCCTACGCGACCGACGGCCCATCGAGCCTCCTCAAGGAGATGGTCGCGCTGTTGGATGGGCACAACGCCGTGCCTACTGTTCGAGTATATCTACCTGCATCTGCTGCCGGCTACATCCGTCTGCAGCTCACGGAACGTCTCCTTCACAGACCCCAGGGCCCTCGGTAGGCGCGCCGACGCGCTGTGGATGGCGCGCCCAGATAACGTCAACGCGCTGGCCATTGCCAGGCAAGGTGACGCGCTATGGACGGCGCGCTCTGATGACGTCAACGCGCTGGCCATTGCCAGGCACGCTGACGCGCCGCAGACGGCGCGCTCCGATGACGTCACTCCGGCAGCTCCCGATTTCCTCCGGTGGGGCGTGGGGGGAGCTGTGGAAGGAGTTGCAGGCTGCATCCCGGAGGCCGATAAGATCGCCCCCGCGGCCGCATCGGGTACTGCACCTGCAGTCCAGCGCCAGCAAGCTCCAAGCGCTGCCAACAGGAAGCGCTGGTGCTTATTACCACCAGCGCTGGGGCGCTTGCAGCACGGAGATGCTGTCAACCGTGCACGTTCCGGGAAACGCCTGGGCCGGCTGCCAATAGTCCCCACGGCTGCCGGCCAGATCCACCGACTCTTCGCCTGGGATCGGCGCTCCGGGACCCGCTTCCTCGTCGATACCGGGGCAGAGCTGAGCGTCCTGCCCCCTTCGCTGGCCGACATTCGTTCCGGTAAGCGGGGCCCGTCCTCAACCGCAGCGAATGGCAGCCCCATCCGCACGTATGGAATTCGCATGGTCCCGATCGTGTTCGGCTCCCTGTCCATTTCTCGTGGCAGTTCACCACTTGCGGACGTCTCCCAGCCGTTGCTCGGTGCGATTTCCTCCGGGCGCATTCCCCTCCTTAGTGGACGTCAGGCGTCAGCGTTTGGTCAACGCCGCCACGATGGGAGCCGATCACGCTGCGATTGGATGAGCCGGTGGGACCCCCCCTGTCGTCAGTGGATTTCCCGCTTCGCCCGGGTATTAGCCGCGTTCCCGAATTATATACTGACCCACAGTTTCGGTTTTCGAACCCCCAGTCCGGGGTGGTTCATTTCATCCAAACTACTGGCCCACCTCTCCCACGCACGAGCACGCCGACTGCCGCCGCATAAACTACTTCTGGCACGGCAGGAATTCCGCACAATGGAGTCCTTGGGGATCGTCCGCCCTTCAAAGCAGCCCATGGGCATCCCCACTCCACATGGTCCCTAAAGCAAGGGGGGGGGCTGGCGACCCTGCGGGGATTATCGGCTACTGAATGCCGCAAACAAACCGCAGATCGATACCCCGTACCCCACATACAGGACTTCACCGCCCATTTGGCTGGGCTACTATATTCTCCAAAGTGGATCTGGTACGGGGTTATAACCAGATCCCAGTCCACCCGGAGGATGTACCCAAGACGGCGATCATCACGCCGTTTGGCCTCTATGAATTCCTGCGGATGCCGTTCTTTTATTGGCCCCTCAAAATGTGCTGCTCAGGCATTCCAACGCCTGATGGACGGGGTGTGTCGCGGCCTCTCCTTGGACTTTGTTTTTATCTACCTCAACGGGACATTCTGGTGGCCAGCCGCTCGCAGCAGGAGCACTGCGCCCACCTCCGGCAGCTAGCTTTGTCAGCGGCTCAGCGAGCATGGCTTGGCAGTCAACCTCGCCAAGTGCCGTTTTGGGGTAACAGAAAATCGACTTCCTCGGCCACCACGTGACTTTCGCAAGGCGTGGTTCCCCTGCCGGACAGGGTCGACGCCATCCGTCGGGTTTCCCCGTCCATACTCAGTGCGAGGCCTGCAGGAGTTTGTCGGAAATGATGGCATTTTATCACCGTTTTGTGCCACCGCAGCCCACATCATGCGGCCACTGTATCAACTTCTGGGGGGGTGGGCAGCATAAGAACGTCGAGTGGACCAACGCGACGGTGGCAGCATTTGACGGTGCGAAGGAGGCCCTTGCTCGGGCCGTACTGCTGGAGCATCCGCGGGAAAATGCCCCGACAGCTCTCACGGTGGACGCTCGGAGTCTACAGTCGGTGCCGCCGTGCTGGAGCAACTGACGGACGGAGGTTGGCCGGCCCCTCGCCTTCTTCAGCCGTCACCTCAACCGCGCTCAGGCCAAATACAGCGCATTCGATCGCGAGCTCCTGGCTCTGTACCTGGCGGTGCGCCATTTTCCGTTACTTTCTGGAGGGGCCGCCCGTTCACCGCGTACACGGACCACAAGCCGCTCCACTTTCGCCCTGGCAAAGGTTTTTCCGACCCCTGGTCCGCACGGCAGCAGCGGCAGTTGGCCTACATTTCAGAATATACAACATCCATTCGCTACGTCGAGGGAAAAGGAGAAAAGAACCCGGTGGTGGCCGACGCATTGACCCCCCGGGCCCCGCCATCGACGCGTTTTCGGTGGCACCAGGAATCGACTTTTCTGCCCTGGCGGATGCGCAGCTCACGGACGCTGAGATGCCCGCCTACCGGACTGCCATCTCCGGCCTTCGCTCGAGGATGTCCCCCTCGGTCCTGGACGGGCGACGATCTTGTGCGATGTGGTCGTCCGGTCAGCCGCGCCCCATCGTCCCTGCCGCCTGGCGCCGTGTGAGGGTTTTCGACGTGATCCACGGGCTGGCTCACCCATCAATCCGGGCGAACGACGACACTGGTGGCTGCTCGGTTTCATGTGGCACGGTCTGCGCAAGCACGGTTGGCCACTGGGCTCGAACCTGCATTCCGTGCCAGACGGCAAAGATCCTGCGGCATGTCGCGGCACCCCTCCAGGAGTTCGGCCTACCTCACGGCGATTCGACCACCTCCAATGTGGACATCGTGGGCCTTCTTCCGCCGTCCCGGGGCATTACCCACCTCCTCACTATGGTGGACCCGCTTCACTAGGTGGCCGGAGGCCATTCCCTTGGCTGATACTGCAACGGCTACGTGCGCTCGTGCGTTGTCCGCGCACTGGATTGCTCGCTTTGGGGTGCCGTCGCACATTTCCTCGGACCGGGGGCACAGTTCACCTCCGAGCTGTGGTCGGCCATGGCTCACTTGTTGGGGGTGCGGCTACACCACACCACGGCTTATCACCCGCAAGCCAATGGACTGGTGGAAGGGAGAGGTTCCACCGGCAGCTCAAGTCAGCGCTGAAGGCACGACTCTCCGGGCCCGGACTGGATGGATGAGTTGCCTTGGGTCTTGTTGGGCATCCCGGACTGCCCCCAAAGAGGATTTGGCCTCATCATCGGCGGAGCTCGTTTACGGATCGCCCCTCACGGTGCCCGGGGAGTTCATGCCGTCGGCACTGGGGCAACAAGGAACTCCCTCATCCACTCTAAAGCGCCTTCGCGAGCGAGTTGGCAGCCCTCGCACCCGTCGATGTCCCGCCATGGGACAGTTCGCCCGCATGTGCCATCAGCCCTCCGGGACTGCCCACCCTACGTTTTCCTGCACCGTGATGCCCACCGGAGCCGCTGCAGAGGCCGTACGAGGGCCAATTCCGAGTGCTTGCAACACGGGCAGACGACCTTTGTGTTTTGGACATGGGGGGCCGCCCGGAGATCGTGTCAATTGACCGGTTGAAGCCGGCACATCTGGACATTGACCAGCCAGTGCTGGTTGCCCGACCTCGGCCTCGAGGGCGCCCCTCCTCACGGCTCCCTCCGCCTGTCCTCCCACCGGTCCCTCCACCTGGTCCCTCCACCTGTGCTCCCGCACTCCCGCACGCAGTACCGGCCGTGCTGTGCGCCCGCCGGTGCGTTTCGTACCTCAGGTTCTGGGGGGGGGGGGGGGGGGTCCTGTGGCGGCTCCCAAGGGTCGGGCCATCCTAACAGTCAAACCCCCTCGGCACGGGAATGGTTCAGTCCAGAGGCGGCCCTTAACCAGAGGGTTTAAAGGCAAGGGTTTTGGGCTTGCCACTTTCTCATGGACTCTTCCCTGAATTCATCTCTCTTGGACTCGACTTGAGAGGATACTAAATAAAAGGTACTTCCCCTACACCTGCACCTGCTTCTCGCCTTGAATTTAGCGGGATCGTACCCCTCACAGTGTTATTCATTTTATTTTGGAAGAAGCTTGATATGAAATTATAGTTCTTCTAATAAATGCCTTAAAAGTTTCCCATAATAAAGAGGGTGAAATTAAAATATCTGCGAGTATCATTTGTCTCAAAGAAGAATACATCTGCTCTTTTAAATATGTACAACCTTGTGAGTTGTTTAAGATTTGGGGTTTAAACCTCCAGAACGATTTTTTATCAGACATTCCTTGAAATTCTAAAAAGAAAGTTAACGGGGAGTGATCAGAAATAATACTATTATGATATTTAGAGTTATATGTATATGGAATTAATTTTGTGTCCACTAAGAAATAATCAATACGTGAATATGTTTCATGTACCGTTGAAAAAAATGAATATTCCTTACCTACTAGATTAGCGATTCTCCCGTGACTATGACGTACCTCCCCTCTTTATCTGCTATGATATTCTTTAATCTGAATGGTATACCTTTACGAATAATAATAGCCATGCCTCTAGATTTAGAAGTAAATGAAGAGTAGTATTTTTGCCCAATCCAATTTGCCTTCAATCATATCTGTGTTTGATGTTTCAGATGTGTTTCTTGTAAAAAAAATATGTCACTGTTGAGTGCTTTTAATTGGGCAAAGATCTTACCCCTTTTAATAGTAAGATTAAATGAGAACTTACCAGTTTGAAGTTTGATCCTTATTTTATGAGGAGTTACGATGAGGGATTTCATGAAGACCCCGCCAGCACGCATGCGCGACATCCTCCGAAAGCAGCGGTGTGAAATCACAGATAGTAGAGTTGACTGAAGAAAGTAAGATAAGAGAACTAACATACTAATTGACCTTATAATAGAGGGTTGGGAGCGGAGGGCACGAAATCCCTCATCGTAACTCCTCATAAAATAAGTATCAAACTTTGAACTGGTAAGTTCTTGTTTAATCTTAGTATTTTACTTCAGAGTCACGTGAGTGACTTCGTGAAGATTTCAAAGCTCTGTGATTTCATGCCCTGGAAACGAGTGCATGCTCACACACTGCCATTAATACCATGGAGGAAGTATGTTTAACGTATTTCAGACTTGTACAGTGCTGAAAAACAAACAATGTATTATTTAACAATAATAATAATAACCCCATAAATTTGGGGAAAATTATAATACAGAACTTAAAATTGTGTCTGTAAATATCTCAAACGTGGCCACAGGTTTGTTATAACCGCTGGAAGTCGTTTCATTAGACCAACCCGCTGTTACAAGGGCATGGCCCATAGGGACTTCCATCATCCTCACTGCACGATGTAGGTGCAGCCCTTGTGGAATGAGACTTAAAATATCAGTGTCTACCCCTGCTGCACGTAACACCACTCTGAGCCATGTTGATATGGTCTGCACGGTACTCTGTGATGAAGATGTTTGAACTTATCAATAGAGCCATTTCCGTTCCCCTGAGACTATTGGTGACCTCCAGTTAATGTAGAAGGTGGCTCACTATGCATAGGCGTCTATCTACGGGATAAGCCAGGAACTCCAATTTGAGGCCAGATGACCCAGGCCTGTTTTGTTTAGGTAACTCATAAATGTGAAAGGTTACTTTATTTTGGGATGTTACACGGTGTCCAGTCTAGTTTGTGCACAGACTGGATCCGCTGCGCCGTTACAAGTGTCATCAGCATCACTATTTTATACGTGTTGTTAGTGAGAGGGACGTGGCTGGTGCCCAATCTCTGAATAGGTCAGGACAATGACAATATCCCAGGCCCGGGTATATTGAGGCCTGGGGAAATTTGTGTTAAAATCCCCTCATGAGTTTGACACCAAAGTGTGAGATACTCCTCATGGTGCTCTAGCTCCTGTCGCAGGTATGAGGATAGGGCACTTTTTTGCGGAATTGATGCATTATAACTCAAGCCTCATCGAAGTGCAGACTTACAGGAACTCCAGCACAACCGTGATGGTGGCTGTGTTGGTAAGTTGTGTCTGTCCCTGGTACAAATTTACTCCCATTTTTTTGATATGGGTGAGGTACTTTTCCCTGGTGGGACTCTCTGCATGACTGCCGCGATGATATTCAGGTTCGGTCCGACAGCCAATTCCAGGAGAGGTCTTTTCTAAATCTCGCACCCAAGGGTTCATTCGGTCATGGCACGGATGACTCTCCCTTGTCACAGTGTACACAGCAAAACTCGGGCGTTTGTAGATCGGAATCGATTGCTCTGACCATGTCGAGTCCCATGGGTACCATGGCTGAGTAGGCCACTCGGGTAACTCCCAAGTACCTGATGCAGAAGTCTTGTTCAATTTTCCGCAACAAGACCCGACTAATGAGGCAGAAAAAGGGGGGATGGGAAAACTGTAAAAAAGAAAAACACTATCGCCGTTGGGCACCCCAGTGTAGTGAGATGTTCGCATCGCTATCTCAGCCCGCAGGTCTGATTCTCTGCAACATACGTTGGTATCTGGTGATTAAGTCTTGAGCATTAAACAATCGATATCTTGCGTTCCATAGCTGAGCTATAATGTCAAGTAAATAACTGATTGGTCCAACACCATTCGGTTTTGGTCATTGAATTTGCATGACCTGGTGTCGCCACTGTATTGAGCTTACCCGGAAGGTAAGTAGTTTATAATCCTTATATGTTTCTTTCTATGCACCAGTGCCAGATTGTATTGATCAATTCATCACCAGATATCGACTTAAATTTCACCATATGAGTTAATGTATGTCACCACGGTGGTATATATCAATTTTGTAGGTGAACTTGCAGATGATGCATTCTGAAACAGTAAGCCCAAGTCTGTGAATGCCCCAGCATCTTAGAAGACTGACACCACTGAAGTTAAGGATAACTCAGTGTATACTATCTACCACCCAATTGAGGAGGCGTATATGGATGCTCCCTAGCCGTGAGTGCTGGCGTCAGTTGTAACAACACCGAAGGGTTTGTGACTGTGATGGGATTTTAGACAATTCGAACATTGCTAATCCACCATCGTAATTCCAATCTGCTATGGCTGGTCTGTCAAAATGGCCACATTGGTGTATTTGAGTGGCTGTAGTTTTGGCCCTCGGTAGATTTTGGAATGTAAAGGGTCCAAATTGTGGCAGGAAAAGTGCAGCCACGACTTTCCCAATTACCCTGCGCTTGTTTTGCGAATAGATGTTTAACGACGCCAACAAGGCCGTTATATGCCTCTAGGTCAAGTCTGTTGCTTTGTCCTTTGCAAGGTATAGACTTATGAACAGAGTCAATCGTGATTCCAGAACATAGTCACCGTCGGGGAAAGCATTAACTGGATTGTTGGATGGATAACCCCGATTTTTGAATAGGAGCATTGGTGGCTGAGCGATGTCAATTTAGCAATTGCATGGTTATCCCACAATAAAGAAGTCCTCTAGATCTGCCATGACCACATGTTTTTGTTTTTCCGAAAAACGCCAAAGCTGGTTCAATATTTTTGGAACAGTCTGGGTTGAGGTTACTCCGATTAGACAGCACTTTATATTGACAGAGCACCGCATCTAGATAAATTTCAAATATCTGTGGTGATCTTTGTCTAATGGTTCTGAGTAGTCGCATTTTTTTTCCCATTTTTTAGGCCGAATGCAAGCAAGAATCCCCCCTTGTAAACTAGTTTGATTCGCATAACAAAAAATTTCCATATTTTAGTGGGTTGTACGCATCAAAAAGTATTCAATTGTGTCAAATCACATGATATCGGCATCCACATCTTTTTTGTTTTAGGTGAAGATTCTTGATACAAACTCAATACTCATGTTTGGTTTCCTCTATTGCTTCCTTTGTATATCGTTTTAACAGTTCGCCAAGACCCTTCCACTTTCTCTTTTTTGTGAAAGCACAAACTTTTGCTAGGTGCATGTTGAACCGGAAAGGAGATTTGTCAACAAATTCAATTTTGTATCGCTAAATACTGTGGCAGTATGAAAAGAACAGAAGTTTATTCCCTGTAAAAGTGTAACCTTCCCCCCACCTGTGAAGACGTTACACAAGCTATGTTCTCGAAGGCAACCGACCCACCTACCTCCATGGTTACCGATGGGATGTGTTGGTTTTCTCTTCCTTTGGTTCCCTGGAGGTGAAGGCAGTTGGGTTGTGAGTTGGAGGCACTCTTCCAGAGGCGTTTTTGCATGTCTGTAAAAGTACCTTTGTGTAGGTTGTTAGTGGCCTTCGAGCTTTCACCAGCTATTTCTATCGGTGTGATAACCCAGCCTGTTGGTGGATGCGTAGGGGTGCTTGTCGTCCAAATATGTGAAACAGTAGCGGGGTATCTTAATCATGCCAACGCTATTGTCACTTTGTCAGAGGTCTTTACCTGTTGCAGTGGTCCCCGAATAACAGAGTAATGGCTGTGCACCGCAGGTTCTACACACCCCGCAAACTTGGAGTTATAGTGTAGGTCGGATGGCATTCTTCCTGACGTAGTTGATCTCTATTGACCTAAACAGTAGTGCCTAGAGCACCCTTTGCTGGGGGAGGGGGGGGGGGGGGGGGGGGGGGGGGGGGGGGGGGGGGGGGGGGGGGGGGCGGGGGGGTGGGGGGGGGGGGGGGGGGGGGGGGGGGGGGGGGGGTGGGGGGGGGGGGCGGGGGGGGGGGGGGGGGGGGGGGGGGGGGGTTGGGGGGGGGGGGGGGGGGGGGGGGGGGGAGGGGGGGGGGCGGGGGGGGGGGAGGGGTAGAGGGGGTGGGGGGGGGTACACTAGAGGGGTGGGATTGGGAGTAGTAAGGAGGGATTTGAGGGGGGTTATGGTTAAAGTGGGAATTGTGTGGGGGGGTGGGTGGGTAAGGGGGATGGATATTGGTGGGGGTTTGTAGGTGGAGTGGTGAGGTTGGTGGGGGGGGTGGGTTGGGGGTGAGGGATAAAGGGGGTTTATTGGGGGTGTTGGGGGGGGGGGGGGGGGGGGATTGTTGTGGGGTGTATGTAATGTGTGTGTTGTGTTGGGTTTTTTGGGATGGGGGATGGTGGTAGTTTTTTTAAAAATAGATGTGGATAAATAAGTTGAAGTGTAAAAAATGATTTTGGGTGTGATTTTGTTGGGCAGACTTATAAAGTAATGCAGTGGGTCTGCTAGAGAACCCACGTGGACCAGACCCAGCTGGAGTTTGTGTCACGTTAGAGCCAGAGCTCCACATCCGCTCCAACGGGATTATCGAGACCGGACCCTGCCGAGTCAACGGCTTGCCCGACTGCCGTGTCCATAGTGCCGCCAGTCCGACGTTCCTGCGGGCTGTATGGCTTTAAGTCGGGGCTGCCGCTCTCCATTGATACCCGCGAACGGCGAGTCTACTGAGCCCAGGACCCTGCCGGGTCAAAGGCTTGCCCGACTTCCCAGAGCGTTGCCGCCAGACCGCGGTTCCTTGCGCTGCGCATTGATTCGGGGCTAGCTGCTCTGCCGTCGCTACCTGCAACGGCGATCTCCGAGCCCCCCCTGCCGGTTAATGGCTTGCCCTACTTCAAACTTGCCCGAAGTTCTGCCGCCGCAGAACTGCCTGCTTATCCCGCGGTCCCACAGTCAGTCTTTCGAGGCGGCCCTTGGTGGTTATCTCTGTCCCACAGAGTCCCTGAACGAAAAAAACGACGCTCAGTTAGTATTTCTTACCTGCAGGTTCGTTCCGGTGGAAGGAGCGACCCTCCACCCTGCCTGCGCTTCGCCTTCGTTCCACGATAAGTGCTCTATGCGTGCTGGCGGGGTCTTCACGAAGTCACCACTTGACTCCGAAGTAAAATTGGTTCATTACGCACCCCTTTATATTCCAGCTACAGAACTGAATCCTCCAGTTTTCTTTAGTTAATCTCTTGAATATTGTGATCATGTTAATACCTTTACATTCATATGGAGCAACCAATTACCTCAGAACTCTAGGTGATGTTGGGGGGGGTTTGGGTCATCCCCAGCGTTTAAAGTTTGTTATAGTCATCTCACCTTACAAAATAGACTCTTAGAAAAGACCAGAAGGTGTAATGTTGAAAATGATAATATAAAAAATAAAAAGTGATATAAAGGGGGGAAAATCTAACAATAAGGATATTATAAATTTAAAAATAAACCACCAACAGGTGTAGAGAAATACTTTTGACGTTCCGAAGCTGATGTAGGAAAGACATTTCGCCTCTGCCCCCATGACCAATATTATTAAAAGAAGAGAGGACCGATTCAAAATTAAAAACTAAATATAGATAAAACGCATTTCAAAACTAACTATTTGGAATGTATCTTCAAAAAAAAATATATCATAATTTCCAACATTAATATATACTGAAAATATAACAGTAATTAAGGGAGTTAAATATCCATATCCTGCAGATATGCCAAGAATGTATTACATTTCCCAATTAAGTCTCATTCTTTTGTATTAGACAACACAGGTTCCAAGGGGTTAACCAGATTCAGACCCATGGGGACAATTTGCCAATTATCTGAATACTCCTCCCCCCCCCCCCCTTTACGCAACAGTTTAAACCATATCTACTATAAATCCAAAGATTTGTTAGTATTTTATTAATACATCAATCCATTTAACTCATTATTCTTATACTTAGCTAATAATTAACACATGAGATAAAAATCAGTCATTATTACGCTATGCTTTAATTTTTACACAATTCTATTAGTTAATATTTAATGTTATAAATAATTGTATTTGTATCTTACTCATAAATGTCTGTTGTACAGTCCATTAATATTATTTATTTCCGTATTTCCCAAATATCCGTATTTTTTTTTTCCACCACGTTTTTTCTTGTTTCCAGTCCTTTGATATTGAAGTTAAACAAAAGTACGTCCTTGGTAACATTTCCAAAAGATAAGGTGACTAGACGGCGCACTCATGAAGAGTCTGCCATCTTGACCAGAGCAATCTTTTATATATATTAAAAAAAACAAAGCCCTATTCTTTGCCGCTTCTCCACTGCAAATAGTTGTGGAGACCCGACTCCGATAATAGCCACCTGCCTATATGTAATTTGTCAAATTTAAATGCCTCTTCGGATCCGTGAAGGCGCGTTCAACAGTTTATAAGTAAGTAACCGCATTTTTGCTGATATACTATTCCTATATCCTACTCCAGAGATTTCTTTTCAATACAATCTTTGTCTTTGTGAACATTTCCCTCTTTTCCATGTATTCAGCTGATAATCACGAAAGAATGCTAGCTAATGCCTCTCCAAATAATCAAATTCGATCCATATGAATCAGTTTTCATAATTTATGTTATATTCCACTCTCAAGTCTGTTGCTTTGTGACTTTGGCAAATTGAAAGACATATGAACAGAGTCAATCGTGAATTCCAAACATATTCACCGAAGCATTAACTTGAATTTGTTGGATGAATAAAGCCCGATTTTTAAATAGAAGCATGGTGCTGATCGCGTCAATTTAGGCCAATAGCAAAGGTTATCCTCCACAATAAGATTTCATCAAGATATGCCAATACAACATGTTTTTTTTTTCCGAAGAAAACGCCCAAAGCTGGGTTTCAATATTTTTGGAACAGTCAGGGGCAGAAGTAACCATTAGACAGCACATATACTGCCAGAGCTTCCCATCTAGAATAAAATTTCAAATATCTGCGGTGATCCTTTGTCCTATTGGTTCTGAGTAAAGTAATGCTCTTTTAAGGTCGATGCAAGCCATGAAGCACCCCTTTGAAACTAGTTGTTTTTTAGGCAGTAACAAAAAAGTTCCCATTTTTAAGGTGTACAGCAACAAAGTAATTCATTGTTCAAAATCAAATGATACGGCATCCATCATCTTTTTTGATTATAGGTGACGATGTTAGATACAAACTTCACACTCATGTTTGTTTCCTCTATTGCTCCTTTTAGTATATCGTTTTAACAGTTCGCATGACCTTCCTCTTTTATGTTTTTCCCCCCCCTTTCCCTCCTTCTCCCTCTTTTTTTTTTTTATTTGTTTTTTTTATGGTTTTTTTTTTTTTCTTTTTTTCCTTTCCCCCCTTTTTTGTGAAAGCACAAACCATTGCTAGGTGCATGTTGAACCGGAAAGGAGGGCGTTTGTCAATAAGGATAAATCAATTTTTGTATCGCTAAAATACTGTGCAGTATGAAAATTCAGATAGTTATTTCCCTGTACAAGTGTAACCTTCCCCAACCTGTGAAGAAGGTTACACATGCTATGTTCCGAAGGCAACAGAACCACCTACCTCCATGGTTACTGTGGTGCTGTGTTGTTTTCTCCCTTCCTTGGTTCCTGGGAGGTGGAGGCGTTGTGGTGCGGGGTTGGTGCATCTTCCAGGAAGGCCGTTCTGGACCTGGCCTGAACAGACGTGTTGGGGCTTAGTGTAGGTTGTATGGCCCTTCGAGCTTTCACCAGCCTGTCCTTTCGTGTGATAACGCAGCCTCTTTGGTGGATGCTAGGGGTGCTGTCGCCAAATATGTAGGACCTGGTAAGCGGCCGGCACCGTAATCAGCCAATGGCTATTGTCTCTTTGTCGAAGTCTTTTACCTGTTTGGGCAGGATGGTCCCCGATACAAGTAGGCGGCGTGCACTGCTGGTTCTACACAAACCCGCGAAACTTGGGTTTAGTGTAGTCAGATGCAATCTTCCTGAAGTAGTTGTTTCTCTATTGACCATACAGGAGAGTCCAGAGCTTCCTGTTGTTTCCTCTGAGATATCTTCCATCTACTGACCTGGCAAAAGCTGTAAACCCGCGTGCCAGTAAGTTTTAGAGGATTTAACCGCATCACATTGAGGGAAATACGATTCTTGGAGCTAATGAGTTGTTGATAATTTAAACTGGCTCCCTGTTGACAATGGTAGCCCATTTTGTGAGGGCAACACAACATGGATGCCACCCGAGTAGCTCCTCTTCTTACACCCCTAGCATTTGCATTCTTCTGCCAACACCCCCTCTCAGAGTCAGCCGCATACCTGACTCCTTATGCTCCCTGCGAAGAGGTGAGCATTTGGCTGCCCTGGTAACAGGTACTGCCGTGGTCTGCTAGGAGACCCACGGTGACCAGACTCCAGCTGAGTGTGTCACGTTAGAGCCAGTGGCTCCTCATATCCCACCATGCGGGATAACGAGCCCGGACCCTGCCGAGTTCAACGGGCTTGCCCGACTGCCGTGTCATTGGCCGCCAGTCCGACGTTCCTGCGGGCTGTAGTGGCTTTAAGTCGGGGCTGCGCTCGCCATGATACACCAACGGCGAGTCTCTGAGCCCAACCCTGCCGGGTCAAAGGGCTTGCCCGACTTCCCAGTAGCTCTAAAAAATAAAGCACCATAAACACATTGCCGCCAATCCGCGGTGTTCTTATGCGGGCTGCGGCATTGAAGTCGGGGCTGCGCTCTGCCGTCGCTACCTGCGAACGGCGAGTCTCCGAGCCCGCACCCTGCCGGGTTAATGGGCTTTGCCCGACATCCAACTTGCCCGAATACTGCCGCCGCAGACTGCCTTGTTTCCCCGCGTCCGCATCATCTTTCGAGACGGCCCTTTGGTGGGGTATTTCTGTCCCACAGATTCCCTGAAAGAAAAGAACGACCAAAGGTTAGTTTGTTTCTTACCTGCAGGACCGTTCCGGGGGAGGACGACCCTCCTCCCTGCCTGGTCGCTTCGCATGCGGTCGTCTATATGATGCGCTTGCGTGCTGGCGGGGACCTTCAAGAAGTTACTCACGTGACACGAAGTAAAATATGTTTAATTACACCCTTATCATTCCAAGCTACAGAACGTGAATTCCTCAGTTTTCTTTAGTTTATCGTTTTGCATTGTGAATCATGTTAATACCTTTACTTCAAATGGGTGCAACCAAGTACCTCAGAACTCCTAGGTGATGGGTGGCTTCATCCCCAGCTGTTAAGTTTTGTTGGCATCTCCCCTTTCAAAATAAACCTTAAAACAGACCAGAAGGTGTAAAGTGGTGAAAAGAAATTAAAAAATAAAAAGTGATATTATATAACTAAAGATAAGGATATATAAATTAAAAAAACCGGCCAACAGGTGGTAGAGAAATTCTTGTTGACTTCCGTACTGTATGTTATACATTTTCGCTCTGCCCCCTTGACCAATTATTATTAAAAGGAAGAGAGATGATTCAAAATTATAAATATTAATATAAGATAAAATGAATTTCAATCTAACTATTGGAATTTTATCTTCAAAAAAAATCTATTAATAATTCCAACATTAAGTATATACTAAATATAACGGTATTATAGTGAGTTATTATTATCCATATCTGCCGATATGCCAAGAAATTATGTAACATTCCCAATTAAGTCTCTTTTTTTGTATTAGAAACAGCGGTTCAAGGGGTTAAAACCAGATTCAGACCCTTGGGACATTTCCAAAGTTTTGAATCTCCTCCCCCCCCCCCCCTTACGCACGTTTAAACCAGATCTACATATCCCAAATATTTGTTAGTATTTTATTAATACTTATCAATCATAGTTAACTCATTATTCTTATTACTTGCCAAATAATTAACATATGAGATATAAATCTGTCATTATTACGTGTGTTTAATATTACAAATTCAATTAGTTATATATTTTATGTTAGTATATAATTGTTAGTTCTTAAGTATAAATGTCGGTGTTCAAGTCCATTAACATTATTTTTCCGTATTTCCCAAATTTCCGTTTTTTTTTCCACCACGGTTTTTCTTGTTTTCCAGTCTTTGAATGTTGAAGTGAAATATGTTCGACCTTGAGTTAAACATTCAAAGCTAAGGTACTAGACAGCGCTCATGAAGAGTCTGCCATTTGACCAGAGCAATCTTTTTTTTACAATATATTAAAAAAACAAGTCCTTTTGTGAGTTATCCTCTTGTATTGTTGAGGGAGACCGACTCCGGATAATCAGTCGGCCTCCTTTATGGTAATTTGTGATATTAAATGCCTTTCTGGATCCGTGAAGGCTCGTTCAACAGTGTTATAAGTAATCCCATCTTTGCAGGATATACTTTCCATATCTTAACTCAGAGAATTCTTTCAATACTTCTTGTCTTTGTCTTTTCCATGATTTCAGCTGGATAATCAGAAAAGAATGTTGTTTAACCTCACAAACATAAATTCGATCCATATGGAATCAGTTTCTAATTTCTTCAGGGTAGAGGTGTCTTAATATTTCACAATAATCTGTCTTGGGTGGGCTGACTCAGGCTTGTTTGAGCCTTACATCCGATCCGATGAGCCACGACTATTCTCGGGTTCAGGACAGCTTATGTACTTGTTTAAGTTAAGGTTGACAGCAACTCTGAGGGTTTTACCCACTCTCCTTTCCCTCTTTTACTCCAACTATTCTTAAATTCTGTCTCCTCGATCTCGTTCCAAGTCCAGATATTTATTCATCATTTTATCAAGTCCCCAGTATTTCTTGTTCCTATCTGGTCTCTTTATATCCTTAGACATCTCCGTTATCGTATTATCCATTCTTCCATAAGCAGAATCGTAGATTAAGCATTGTATCAACTTCTTATTACAGTCTTTTTTAAACTGCTTTTATTTTTGTTTAAATCCTCTCAATCTTGCAACACTTTATTTTAGTTATCAATTTTCCGCATCAACTCTCATTACCGTGTTTAATTTTTTCAGAGATCTTTGTCGTCGAAGTTCTCCCTATGTATCATTTAGAAATGTTTTCAGTAACTGAAAGCAGTTACTGAAGCTGTTTATGAACTTCTCAGTTGTTCCATCTGTTTATCTTTGAAGTCATTTCTTAGAAGGATTTGGAGGAGTAGCTTCTATTTTGAGCTTCAGCTGATGTTCGAGCTGGGTTTGAGGAGTTTTTTCCAAGTTTTTTCGGGTAGAGTCTTGTAGCGGTCTTGCGCCAGCTTTAGAGGCTTCTGGGAGGTTTCCTCTTTTCATTTAAAACTGCGGTAATCTCGTTTTTTCGCGTCGATTTCTGATGATGTCACTTATCGATGTCAAACAGTAAGTGAGTATTTTTAGATCGGTCCCGTCTCTAATCGGCTTTTTTCAAGATTAGCGGAAGCAGAGCTCGATGCTGCACCTTAGTTGTTCATGGCGAGGAAAGTTTCCTATTATCACATTTTAAATTATATCCGATTTTATAAAGATTAGGATTAAAACAATGTAGGAGAGCCTAAATATTTATAAAGTAAGTGGAGTAGAATGAATTTCTCCCGAAAACTATGGACGTACCTCCCCTTTTTATCTGTATGATATTCTTTAATTTGAATGGTATACCTTTACGATAATAATAGCCGTGCTCTAGATTTAGAGTTAATGAAGAGTAGTATGTTTGCCCGATCAAATTTGTCTTCAATCTTTATCGTGTTTGATGTTTCAGATGTGTACTGTGAGTGTTTTAATTGGGCAAAAAATCTTACCTTTTAATTAGTTCATTAGCGCCCCATATATTCAGACAGAACGTGGATTCCTCCAGTTATCTTATGTTTATCATCTTGCATTGTAAATCATTTAACCATATAACACATACAGCACGGAGACAGGCCCTCTGGCCCTTCCAGTCCGTGCCGACCATTTTAATAGATATACCTTTAAGTCATATCGAGCAAGCAGAAATTTTGGAGCATTTTTGCACCCAAATTTATATTTCGAAATATTTGGTTGAGTATGAGTGGGTGGAATGGTGATGCTTGGGGTCATTGGTGTATCATTTATTAAATCAGAATTGAGTTGTCTTTTTATATAATCAAGTTGTATGTAAAATGTTATGTAAAAGGGGTTTTTTTAATTAAAGGAGCATGCAAAACTGCAAAAAATTTGCATTACTAAAACCTTTTTGTAGAAAAAGTTTTGTGTGTGGCTTTGATAGTCTGTTATGTTTCACCTGTGTTAGTTTGTTGCCCCAATAAAAATGTAATGCACAAAGAAAGTCACAATTATGGAATTCAATATTTTTCAGTATTGCTATCATGGGAAAGAAAGCAGTTCCAATTGTTGTATGATTCATAGGAGGAGAAAATAGTAGCTATACAACCTACCTTAAAATTGCAATTCACTAAACATAAATCTCGCTCCCTCCCCCTTCCCCTCACTCTCTCTCCCTCCTCCATCTCCTCAGTCTCTCCCCCCATCTCCACTCGGCAAAACCCCTCCCTCTCCCTGCTCCCCCTCTCCTCCCCACGCAGTGAGTTCGACTCCATGCGAGACACCGTCAGCCCCCTCGATCGGAGAAACGGGCATCCAGCATCGAATATTCCATACTTACTGGAGTCGAGGAGGAGTGTGAGGTGATTGTGTGGAGTGCAAATGGAGATTGGAACCCACGGGCCCACTGCGCGGGGAGACAGCGTCACTTTGACGGCGCTACTGAGGTCACCAGCTCCCCCATCTGCGCAGGCGGGATGGTCGCTATTTATTTCCAAAACTTCAGCGGGCCGGGACCAGAAATTTCGGGTAATTTATCAAGTGAAAAAGTGTTTGGATCCAAACTTTTTTTTTTTCCTCAGGATTTTTTTTAACTGGGGAAAAAACACCTTGACGGAGGCCCCCTAGATTTTGCGGCCTAGACTACAGCTACAAAAGCTTGAGCAAGCTATAGTGTGAAATCGCGGCGGGGTGGGTGAGTGATGTATGTTATCTGCTGTGAGATGCTTAGTTTGTCGCGCTCCAAGCCTATCCTCAAGATAGTAGTAGAGTAACAACATACCGCGAACCATCCCAGCCTCCCCGACTTCCTGCCCTGCACATTCACCGCAAACGCCGATGACAACTATGAACAGATAACGTAGTTACATGAGGCAGATAAACACATGAATAGTTCACCCCCAAAGTATTTCATATTCATTTGGTAGCAATAGAAGAAACCTTTACACAAAATTGTAAATGATTTTTTTGGCGTAGTTTGGCCCAATCATTTATTATCATGAACATACATTCTATCATCAACAAGTTATGGTTTGTCATTGAAAAACTAACCTGAGCAGTTTTAATTATAGTTGAAAAATGGTTCCAATCATAAAAAATAATATTTCAGTATTAGCCCAAAAATTTGATTTTACGTAAAAAATGTTAAAAAAATGTAAAATATCTCTGGGGTCACAGTGCACAGACGACACAACTCTCCCACGTCTGTCTGTTTTTTTTTTTGTCATTTTTTTGTTATTTTTAGTGTGTTTTAAAAGTTTGTGATAATGTTCTAATGGTTTTGTTTTATGTGGGGGGGAGGGTGGTCGGGGGAAGCTTTTATTTTAAAAATCGGTACATTCCTGGAGAGGCGATTGTTTTTCGGGGGGGGTCTATCTCCGGTTCGCTCAGCAGCTAACATCATGGATGAAGCTGGGCGACTTGATGGGACTGACTTTGAGCCCCACTGTGGGGATGAGAATTACCATTCCTCTGAGCCTATCCTTGCTGGGATCAACGGCTCCCAATTTAACTCAAGGAGCTCACAGACTCAAGGAAGGGACCTTAGATGTCGGAAGCTAATTACGCAGACAGAAGGATCGACACCGCGACCCTGGGTCGATTTGTATCGACAGCGGGGGAGTGAGATTCCTCGATGCAGGGAGATTGATGCGCCCCCCTGACAAGGAGGGCTCGACCGCGGCTATGGGAGCCACGATCGCCCCGTAAGAAAGGCGCAAGGCCCCAACGTGGGCGAGAAACAAAGAAGGGAAGAGAGTGAACGTTTTTTTCGCCTTCCCTGGCAGTGAGGAATGTGGTGGATGTTTATGTTTAAATGTATTTTGTGCGTTCTGTTTGCTTTTTATTTGTATGACTGTATGGCAAATGAAATTCCTTGTATGTTGCAAAACATACTTGGCTAATAAAGTATTATTGTGATTGAGATTGATTGTGACTTTTAACTAATACCATTATGTATATAAATCCGTTTTTATGATTGAATATTTAAAAGAACATTTAAAACCTATTGGACCAAAAAAATAAGCATCCTGTTTGAAAAAAAATAAAAAATTATAAAGTTTGTTTTGTCTTATCTCTTGTTTTTTTTTTTCCACAAGAAGCAAGCAGCAACAAGCGGTGCGATTAAGAACTTGGATTTTGCCAAGACAGTGCTCTCTTCATATTAGGTTTATGACAAGTCAATCTATTCGGATAACGAACTTTTTGTGGACTTTAGGTATTTGGATAATTTTGGGGCTGAATCTGTATTAAAGAATTATCAGCAAGATCTTGATCTTCTTCATGCGTATGGGTTGACCAGCCTAAAGTTGTGGGGCAATTGTTTATTTTGATTTATTTGATTGTGCACGCCGGGTTGAATGATACGTTGAAAACAGGGCGGCCCACGTGAAGTTGCAATCTCCCACCCCATCTAGATGTAATATACAATATTATTAGGCATTTTGAAAGCAAGATGACACAACTAACTACAGATTATTTAGCAACAAAACTGAATTAAAATACTGAGAACTTTAAGTATAGGCCACAATATGCAAAGTGGACTTTTAAAATTCCCAAGAAATAAATGTAAACATTTTTAAATAAATAATTTCTGACAAATTCAACGCACAAAGAATTGAATTCCACCAATTGCCCACATATCCCCTACGCTTCTAACGTGCAAAAATATAGCCAAGTTCCACCAATAATTTAAAAATGACCCTCCCACCTCAGAACACCAAAAGGCAGTGCCACAACAGTGCCAACCTCCAAGCTGTGTACAGGAAATTTCCTTTATCTTCTGACAAATCCCAAACTATAAGGGTCGGGCAATTTTTGAACTGCTTATGAAGTTATGATTTCCAATCCAAGCATTAAAAATGCCCGAGATATTCTCTCAAGCTGGAGTGCTCACTGCCCCCTCGTTAATCACATGAAACTCTTCATAATTAGATTTACTCTCTGCAACTATTTAACAGAATATTCAGCAGCATATTGCATATAAGTCTTCCCAACACTGAGTATATCCTGAGAAGCCTGATTAACAAACTGTTCAAAATTGGGCAGCAGTTGTGTACTTAATGCTGAGTTTTTCTAGCTAACTCGATCTTGCTCAAGCTCCCTTTGGAGTGCACTAATCGCTTCTTCCCTGTTCATGTTTCTCCTTTTCCATTGTTTTTATTTTTTCGTTTTTGTGCCTGGGACCGTTGTTGTAATCTGTCAAGTCTCATAAGCTGTTTAAGATGGCGCACAGGAGATAATTACTCACTTATAACCAAGCATATTATTTTGCTTGGATATCTCATTCCATGCATACTGCGTTACGTTTCAGCAATAATTTCAGTTTCACAGGGTAGAAAATTGCCAGTCCTTCAACTGCCTGTTCATCCTGATGGTTTTTGACAAAACTGTGGAAATCTCTGAAATATTCCAATCGCCATATCAGACATGGCAATGGACCATCTGTAATTTTGGCCATGTGGGTTTTTTTAATCTAATTTTCTGAAACATCTTCCTTAAGTTACAACTGAGACCAGCTTTTTAATTCTTTTTGCCCAGTCATTTCTTCAATCATTCCATTATCATCTGCAGTCAAAAACAGGATACCAATGAAGAACAGTGTTGTTCCAGTAATGCCGTCTGTCTGAACCTTAAAGCATAGGGGGGCAGATGGAACGTGTCCAGGACAAAACTTGCTCCGACAAAGAATTCAAACACATTACAGAAAACATTGCAAAAAAAATTAAAGCTGCTATGTCTCTGTTTCTGAGAAAATCTTCCTCGGAAGAATTTCTTCTTGATTTATATTTAATATGAAAAATATATTAACATTGAGATGGTATAAGTCTGGAGGGCACAAAAACTAAAATTAATCTGCAAATTACAGTGAACCACGTTTGAGTATACCGTGCGTTATGCATCTAGGGGCTTTTTATTGTATAATGAAAGAATGAGAGATTCTTGAGTATGTAGAACATAGAAAACATAGAAAATAAGGCAGGAGGAGGCCATATCGGCCCGTTTTGGAGCCAGCCCCGCTATGCATATTTGATCTGGCTGATCGTCCCAATCAATAACGTTGCCTGTTTCTCCCCCATATCCTTTGATTCCCTAGCCCCAGAGTCTATTAAACTCATCTCTTAAAACATCAGAGACTTGGCCTATGCCTCTGTGGCAGGGAATTCCACAATTCACAACTCTTCTGGGAGAAAAAGATTTGTTCTGACCCTCAGTTTTAATGGCCTCCCCATTTATTCTAAGACAGTGGCCTGGTTCTAGCTCTCACACAACATTGGGAACATTTTTCCTGCATCTAGTTGTCCGTCATTTGATAATTTTTTGTTTCTAAAAGATCTCCCTATCTTTAAACTCCAGTGAATACAAGGAGTTTATTCAATCTTTCTCATACGGCAGTTTCCGCCATCCAGGGATCAATCTCTTGAACTACCGCTTGCACTGCTCAATCACAAGGTGTCCTTCCACACATTAGGCGCGAAAACTTGTACGGAATACTCCAGATGTGGTCTTACCAGAGCCCTATACAAACTGCAGAAGTAACCTTATACTGACTCTATTGTTATGAAGGCAACATTCCAGATCTTTTTCACTGCTGCTGTATGCACGCCAAACTTCAGTGACCGCTGTTACTCCCCTTACCTAACCTAACCCATTGAGATAATTATCTGCCCCCTAGTTTTGCGCCAAAGTGGATAACCTCACAATTATCTTATTATACTGGCATCTGACAGCATCTTGCCACTCACTCAAACTGTGAGGTTTCACTGTCAAACCCTCTAACATCCTCTTCACCGTTTTTTTTCACATGCCACCAGCTTTGTGCTGTTTGTTTCAGGTTTCTGTATGCAAAGGAGAACATAATCATAATCGTAGATTCAAATTGGTTTTTTACCCATTTCTAAACAATCATTGCTATTTGGTTCAGGCTCCAACCATCCCATAATAGGAACAACTTCTACAAACTTGAAAAGAGTCACATGTGGTGAATGGATAGAAAGGTGGGAGAAAAGTGAACGGAATATTTCTGCAAAATAACTAAAATTAAACATCCGTGCTATGCCTCATATTCTAGGCAAATATTTTCTAAATCTAAAATTAGAAAAAACATTAAATGTAGCTATTCAGCTAAATATCAAGTTTCCCCCCAAATAAACTTTATAACAAAGAATAAAATGAAATGTATATCCAAACCAGTAATGTATTGTCCTTTTCCTGTAAACTGGATGCATATTCATTTTTTCTGTGCTTCAATTCCGCGAACAGAGCATGGATCTGTTGATTCCAAAACAGAAAAGACTTGTTGTGTGTTCCATCTGACCAAACTGACATCGAGATGTATGAATACCAAGTCTACACACATTCCTAAGATGGGCTTACCGTCATTCTGAAGCTTAAGTGAATCAACTTGCTTTATTGGAACATTTTATGCACATTGCTTGCCCAATGAGTTATTTCAATCTGAAGTTCTTTAAATTGCCTTTCAACATTATCAAGACTTGGAAGGAAAATATTAAATGAATTAATGATTAATGTCAAAATATGCAGATGTGAATAGTTACACTGATACAATTGTTTTCAGGAATGCCTACTTTCTCACCGTAGGTTGTATATAATATATTCCACAGGTACTTTACCCTATGTTCCTTCGCTGTTTGAAGTCTTTTGTTGCTTGGTGCCAATGTATTTATTTGCTATTTTGAAAAAAAGGAGCAGGAGATGGACAAGAGTTGGCTCGGAGAGAAATCGCCCTCAATTCCATTTTTTACAAGCATCTGTTTGCTTTCACATGAAGGAATCAACCTACTACTGTGCTGCAGAAAACCCTCCAACTATTGCATATGTACTCCCATGGCTAACCTATGACCGTCTTCAAGGCAGCTGGAATATATGATCAATAAAGCAAAAAAAGCAAAGCTTATTTTGAGAAAGATTTTTTGAAGTAATCTTTAAGGTTCGTGTCATCAGGCTTTTTTATTTACAGGCTGTAGATTACAATTGTGATGATAAAGTGTTCAATTATCAGCCTTGGCACGTGTCAGCTTCCAGCAGCTGAGTCTTCAGCACTCCATCACGTTCTTCATTTTTTCTCTAGATGACCTCTACATACATCCATCCCCCTCTACCACTCATCTTCTCCCCCCCCCGCCGCCTTCCTCGTAAAAGTGGGATAACAGTACACAGTACGTTCACCACAATGTATCCCTCTTGGGACCACACTTTTCAGCCACAATCTGTCTCTCTGGAACCTCCTTCCCGATGTATCTGATTCCGCTGTGATCTATCCTGGGTCCTTTCCTTGGTTGTTCCCTCACCCACCCCCCCAATCAGGCTTGAAGAAAGGGTCCTGATCTGAAAAGTCAAATGCCAATAGTCAATATGATAGGTGCAGGAGTAGGCCATTCGGCCTTCGAGCAGCACCGCATTCAATGCTGATCATAGCTTTGAATGGCAATGCTGGCTCGAAGGGTGAATGGCTTATTTCCTGCACCCAATGTTATTGGGACGTCCCTTTCCATGTTTCCAGAATGCTGCTGTCGCTGAGTTATCCAAGCAACTTTGTGTGACCCAATGTGTTTCTGTTGTTTTCCTTCCAGCAGAGGTTGTTGCCTTGTTGTTTGTTTCCTCCCTCTACAAGAACATAAAGGGATCCTCATGACATCGTTTTCAAAGGTAGGAGATGTTTTGTCCCCAGTGGCCTGGCCAATCTAAACTACTAAATATCACATTCCCTCCTAAACAATGTTGTGGTCCTTTGAGTTCCTGCAAGTAGAACAGTTCAAGGATACGCGATCGAATGGCCTTTAAAATGCTGTGGGAAATGGTCAGATTATGAGGAGGCAGTGAGAGGGGAGAGAACTTTATTCACCGAAACATCCTCCTCAACTGTTAGACTTCGCAGGTCAAGTTCACTTCTTTCTGTTCATAAGTGGAAAGGGATGAATTAGGCCATTCGGCCAATCAGTTACTCTGCCATTCAATTCATGGTGATTATCTCTGCCTCCAAAACTATTTCTGCCCTTTCCCATAAACCCCTGACGCCCGTACTCTCACAAGAATCTATCTCTATCTTGCCTTTAAAAATATTTAATTGACGGTCCACAAACTTTGTGGCAAAGGAATTCCACCCTGACTAAAGAAATTCCTTCTTAATCTCTTTCCTAAAGGAGAGTCCTGTAATTCTGATGTATGACCACTGATCCTAGAATTCCCACTAGTGGAAAAATTCCTTACATCCACTCTATCCAGGCCTTTCAATGTTCAGCGAGGTGATATGTGGTCTCTCCTAAGCTCAGCAAGTACAGGCCCAGCGCCATCAAAGCTCACTCATTCTGCGAAAATTCTCGTAAACCTCTCTGGGACCCATACCAGCATCCTTCCTCAGATATGGGGCCCAAAATTGCTCACAATACTCCATATGCGATTGGACCAGTGTTATAAGCCTCGGCATTACTTACCTGTTGTTCAGTCAATGTGTGAAAGCCACTTGGAAGGTACTGGATAGGAAATGGTTTAGAGGGATGTGGGCCTGAAATTGTTATGCGAGGGGACAGCTCAGGAAAGGCCACATGGTCGGAATGGAGAGTGGCACCAGAATGGCCTGTGTCGTGCTCATGGTCTATGCAGTGGCACGAGTTCCATTCATACCATGGAATCAGAGAACGTGCGGTGTTGCATTTACATCCCACAGTTAATGCCTGCGAGTCTGTCCAGGAATTGCCCCTGGATTCAGCCCCCTTGCCCTGGTTTTGGGGCTCTGTTCATTGTGGGGACACACACAGGTTGAGGTATACGGGAAATTCTCCACTCACTCTCCCTGTGAGTTGTCTGCCTTGGCGTGGGCTATTCAATGAGGTTCTGGCGCCACTCCTGGTGTTTCCAGGTTGGGTGGGAGATAGGACATCAGGGACGTGGCTGTTCCTCTCACACACGCAGAGGGTTGGTGTGTCTACAACTCCTACCACTGCTGAGGGACTGAGAATGTGTGAGGAGTGTCTGTATGATATTTGTTTAGTATATATGTTTTATTCTGAATGAAGTTTATTTATAAAATATATTTAAAATTGCTGTAGCATTTGGTGTTTCAGATGGTTGGCTGCTGGTTCATGAGTTCAAAGTGATCGAAGGGTCAGTGTGAAGAGACCCGATGTGAAACGTCACCTCTCTGTGTTCTCGAGCTGCTGCCTGACCTGTTGAGTTAGTCTTGCACCTTTGTGTACAAAAGGTACAAAGGTATTTATTGGTCACGTACACCAATTGGTGTAGTGAAATGCTTCCTGCCAATGCAACACATAAAAAATAATAGACAACAATAATAGAGAGATTTTAAACACAAAAAAACATCCCCCCACAATGGTTCCCACTAGGAGGGAAGGCTTAAAGTCCATAATTCCCATCCCAGTCCTTTATTTTTTTCCCATAGTCGGGCCTATTGAGGCCTCGCAGTGGTCAGTCGGCTTCACCGAGGCCCGATGTTCCAGGTTACCCGTTCTCGACGGGTTGAAGGTGCCCCCGGCGTCGGGGAGAATCCTCTCAGCCACTAAACGGCTTGGGACACCTGGAAAGGCACACTTCCTTACCGGAGACCGCGGGCTTCCGAAGCCAACACGGGGCCGCGCTGTGGATGGAGCTCCCCACTGGCTCCCGGTGTTGAATTCAGCGCCGCGCCGCTGGCGGCCGGTCCACAGACCGCGATGCACGATGTTTTTTTCGTCGGCGGTCTCAGCACTCACCGGAGCTCCCGGGCAGGCATGCCCGCTCTCGCCCCGCTGATGGGCTCCAGCGCTGCGCCGCTGCCGAAGCCGAGGTTCTAAGCGTTTCTCCTCAAGAAAACGCCGCTCCAGGCCGCTGGTAGGCAGCGAGGACGGGTCGAAGTTGCAGCCTGAGAAAAGCTGCCTCTCCGACCAGGTAACGTAGTTTCCTCTTCCCCCCCCCCCACATTAAAAAAAGAATACACTCCAAACAAAATACTTTAACTCACTAAAAATAAAAAAAGAGTGAAACACAGACAGCTGCAGGCTGGGCGGCCATACCATACAGGACGGCGCCCCCTATTTTCTGTCTTTTTTGTAATCCAGCATCTGCAGTTCCTTGTTTTCCTATCTGTTCACACACGTGACCAGAGCCAATAATGCTGTCATCAGCATGGCCCCTTTATGAATTATACAGCGGTAGTTAGCTGCCGTTTTGTCCATGCACTGCTAGTGACCTGGGCTAATGCAGAGTGTATAAGTATATCTTCATCTGCCACACACTTTGAGTATGGATTCATCATGTAATCCGGCATCAATTTGAAGGCCTACATTTAAAAAATATATTTTTTTATTTATATTTTAGGATCATCTCCATGTCACCAAATAGTCAGCAAGTATGAACACCAATTGGACACACGCCATTTAACTGATAAAAGTGCCAACCAAGGTTAATATTGCGTCTAGTAAATCATTCTCACGATGGCTCCAGCTCTCGCACCTTCAGAGTTATTGCATCGTGTAGGAAGGAGCTGCAGATGCTGATTTACACTGAAGACAGACACAAAATGCTGGAGTAATTGTATGGGCCAGCTGCAGCGTTAGAGTTGTACATGTAAATATTCACGGCATGGAGCATGGACACACACTAAACTGCCAGTGCATGATCCACACACCGAGAGCTACATACCATTTATACCCGATGATCTAAGTGCCCACTTGAGACTGTTAGGTTGTACAGTGTGACACTATAATGTGTTGGGTTGTAATTTAAATCCAGGTCATCGTGCCTAGAATCGTTAACTACTACACTGGTGATAAATTACACAAAGTTTACCAGACGCCTATGCTTTCAAGTGGAGCATCATGTCAATGGATCCAGCAAGAAACATATTTAAAACCATTTGTTTTATTTGTTATAGTTCTCACAGGATGGCCTGTCTCATGTTGCCTGTCATCGTGAGTCACTAGGACGGCAGCTTGCAGAGGTAGATCAAAGCAAGGCAGAGAAGACCGCGGCAACATGAGTTTGGAACTGAATTTGAGCTCTCTCCGTTGTCGGGAATCTAGGATTAAAAATGCGGTATATAAATCTACTATGTGTGGCAAAACGAACAGATACAAATGGTTCATTATTGCAGATGTTTATTTTAAATGGTTAGAACTTTAACAGATAATATAACTTGCAATTTCCTTTTGTGAGGGATAAAGTGATTAAACCCCATTAAAGTAAGGAGTTTTAAAGAGAATCCGAACTGAGAGGGGCTGGAGAGAGGATTCTGACACAGCTGTGTCTGAAGGTTGCCAGACCCATCCTTGAGTCCTTGAGTAAGAAGTAATAGCATTGTATAGCAGTAGAAGGGAGTGATGTAGAGAGATCCATATCAGTGGAAGGGAGTGATAGATGGGACCCTTGTCACTATAGCTTAGCTTTAGTACTGATATAGGAGAACTGAGAGGGTTCACTAGGAGGTGAGTAAAACTAGGGTAGGTCATGAGCAACTGAGCATTTGCTTAATAGAATAAATGAATATTACAACACCCTGGTCAAGGAAAAGTCATTACCATGAACATGCGATGTATGATATGGGAGGTGCGAGGGGATGTACGGTGGGATGTACCTACAGATTGTGCACCTCAGACCCTGATTGGTGAAGGGTCCAGAGGGGAGGTTGAATGTAAAATTCTGTGTATAAAGGGGGATGACTTATTTGGCTTCGGTGTGTCTCGATTTGGAGAGGCACCCGGGTCTGCTGCAGAGTCGAGAGGAATAAAGTACTCTTGCTTCCAAGATTTAGTCTTTGAGCATTAATTGTGAGCACAAAGCGTATCTCACACTTTTTATCTTCAATTGTAAAGCATAGATTAGCAAACATTAGCAGACATTGATATGGCCAAAAACGATGAGGTTTCTCTGAAATTGGAACTGAAAACAAATGTGGCTTTACAAAAGGTAAACCCTGTAATATTGTTACGTCTTAGTTATATAACTGCTGCAGCAACATATTTGTAGCCAAAAGATTCATTTACAATGGCGTTTCTTACACGTTGTTTGAAGCTGAATTAAGAAAAATTTAATTTTGGAAAATCTAGATTTGAAAGCAAAGTCCGTCTACCGAGCCTGTTGTGCGTATGAACTTGTGTGTTTATATCAGACTCGTGTGGTCGCAGGTTGCAGCCTTGACCATAATAACAGGACCAGTAAAATACCCAATTAGTGAGAGAGAGGATATCCAATGATAAGCTGGTGCTTACCTGCCGTTAAACACAGGTGGCCAGCACAGGTGGCCTGCACAGGTGGCCTGCACAAGTGGCCTGCACAGGTGGCCTCCAGGGAGGCAGAGAGCAGTGTAATGCACCTAATGTGTTGACCAAATCCATGATGCAATTTAATAATTTATAAGCAAAGGAGGCCAAATCACTGGATGGATTTAAGAGCGAGTTGGATAGAGCTCTAGGGGCTAGTGGAGTCAAGGGATATGGGGGGAAGGCAGGCACGGGTTATTGATAGCGGACGATCAGCCATGATCATATTGAATGGCGGTGCTGGCTCGAAGGGCCGAATGGCCTCCTCCTGCACCTATTTTCTATGTTTCTAAGCACAAATTAGTTTTGGCCAACTAAAATGATTCCAGTCGTGTATTTGTAAATGGTAGCTCAGCAATAGACAGAAATATTTAATTTTTTTGGATGGGGATAGATTGATGTAATAATGTATAGTTGATTTTAATTTTAATACCAAAATTACAGGGATGTTTTCTGATTCACAAGAAGTATTAAAGGCATTGTATTTAAATTAGAATAAACAGCAGATAGTCAAATACCGCAGATAGTCAGATCTACGTTGATTAGTTTAAAGGTTCAGCATTAGTTTCTGTCAATATATAAACCACAACCTTTAGGCTTTGGTTGAAATATTATCAAAGTGTTTTAAAGGAAGATTAGTCCACCCACCAGTCATCCCAGACCAACAGGTACATTTCAGTATTTGTCTAATGCTTTTTGCACTTAAAATAGAAATTGCTAATATTTGAATTAAGCAAGATGAATAACACAGCAACTTGTGTATTTTAATGTTTAATTAATATCAAACAATTAAAAATAAGGAACTTTGAACAGGAAGCGTCATCCTTACTCTTGTGTCCACCAGTCACAACGTAAATCCATGATGAAACCTAAAAAACAATAATATACATTACTCATTTATTGTCTATTTAATTAGATTTAGTTTTGAAACTCCACATTTTTTGTATAATTTCCATTCTAGGTTCACGTAGTAATTTTGATTCAAATTAAAGTCTAGATTGAAGCCGTTATTGAAATAGAGCTATTTTATTACTTTCTTTGGGTTCTCTGAATTTCAATGCTAACTCCCCAATATATTAGCAGTGTGTGTAGATGTTTCTTGAAGTGAACATCCACTCTGCCTCCAAGGGCTGGGACTGTCCAGCGACTAACTTTCCTTTACTCTGGGAAACTACCCACATCCCTGCATGAGCCAACGGTGTTGATATTAATTCTACATTAGGAGAGGGATGATCACAATCAGCAGTTCTTCCTTCCAGTTGTTGGAGGCCTTTGATCCTGTTGTTCCACCTTGATTGTACTGCTATCATGGACGTTTCAGATGTGTCACTGTAATCAAATCGCTACCCATCGTGCCATTACAGCACGTAATCCATGGAAAACGCAGGAAGGGACTGATCAAATTCCTGGATCAGGCACTTTACGGCATAACTTCATTCACCAAAACATTGACATTACATTTCCCGCAATACAATTTCTCACTCAGATCCAAGCGCCAGAGGCTGACGGCTCCTTTGCTCAGTCCTGGTCCCAGATTACAACGGGGTCTCTTTGAACTTTGTTGCCTGTGTCAACAGACACCCAAAGAGCAGGGACGTTGAAAGACAAGAAATCCCCCATCGACTGCGAAGCTCTGAGATCCACTGCAGTGAGTTAGTTGATTGTCCAGGGGTCCTGGCTCACCTTGTGCTACAGGGAGGACCACAGTGCTTGGACATGGCTCCTGTGGTTTTGTGGTGTTTAAAATCACTGCAGCCTTGGTAACCAGAGCAGTGGTGGTGATCATCAATATATTGAAACATTTGCCTTTTTTACTATTGTTGCAGGCAACAAGTAGATGACGCAGCATTTAGCTGCACTGTGTTCCACAGAGTACTACAGTTCATAATATACATTGAAAGGGTTAATGGCATGACTGTTGTCGTTGCTGAATCTTGCAGGGAGCAGGGATTGTAAGCTACTTGGTGAAACACACTTACGGTAACTGGGGGACTGCAGTGGGTCATCGCTTTGATGTTCCTGGAAGAGTCATTTCAGTGAAGTATAATTCTGAAAAAAGTGAAGCAGGAATTAATTCTTGGTGATGTTAGGATATCCCTATTACAGGAGAATCAGTTTCTTGTTACAGATGGTGCCTGTGTACATAGCTCCTTTGTATTGCTTTGAGCAGAAAGTCCCGTATATATTTCTTACTAATATGCTCTGTAGAAATTGAATTCAGAAATTTTACTACTGATAATTAAGAGTTTAAAGCCACTAATTATATAAAAGTTGCATAATTTGACAGATGATCATTTTATATCGCGTACTGTTTATTGCCTGTGTTTAGATTTGTGATTGAAACCGTTTTCCTTTCCCTCTGTTATAATGCTGTATGCTGCTGCAGTGTTATTCTCGCATTATTTCCTAGCAGGCAATAAAGCATATTGTACAGTATTATACACTGAGTGTGATTATTATTTATAACACAATGTAGTCTTCATGTGCTACCAGAGTCAGACTTCATTAAAAATACTCAACTAGTTTTACAGGAAACTACATCAATGTATTTCATTCACCATCAAAGATTGGTCAATGTTTCAACTACTTAGATATGTGTCCTCACTTGGTAAGAACAACTGAAAAATTACATTAAATGACATTGTTAAGCCGCTCTTCATAATTTATTTTAGTTTATTACTGTCACTGGTCACAGGGAGAACGTGCAAACTCCGTTCAGACAGCAAACAAGGTCAGGATCGAAACCGGGTCCCTGGCGCTGTGAAGCCTCTTCAAGTTCAGGTGGCCCCAGAGCAATGGCTTCAGGTGAGGTGTATTTGCTCTTCCCAAATTCACAAATCACCACCCCAAAATGTGAGTTACAGAATACATTTGCTCTCGTGAAATGAGTGTGAGAAAAAGATAGTCAACTGATGAGCAGATCAACTCACGTTTCTTGAGCCGGCTTCGAGTCGCAGGGAATCGTGATGTAGACTGTTTCCTTGCAACACACCAGCCTTTCTGGCAGCTTTCCCTGTATGTAGAATGATGAGAGGCATGGATGGTGGAGACCGTCAGAAACGTTTCCCCAGGGTGGAAATGTCCAACGCTTGTGGACATCGCTTGTAGGTGAGGGGGGAATGGAGGTGTGCGGGGCGTTTGTTTTTTACACAGAGTGGTGAGGTCCTGGAACACACTGCCAGAGGTGGAGGTGGAAGCAGATACAATAGAGGTGTTTAACTGGGCATCATGTCCGGCTCAGACATTGTGGGCCAAAGGGCCTGTTCCTGTGCTGTACTGATCTTGTTCTCTGATTTATTCCATTTTCCCATGAAGACCAACTCAACCGCACAACCTCCGGCTAAATGCCAACACGCAACACGCCATCATTAAATACCCTGTTGATCAGTTAGACTTTACATCTGATCATGTTCATTAATCCAGCCCAGTTTTGGAACTGTTATTCAGAGCGATTAATTATTTCCTGTACAACCCATCACGGTGATATCTTCCCGAAACAACCAGCAACTCAAACGTTAAAAAAAAGAAATGCCTGAAATCTTTGTTTTAAAACAATAAATTAATTAAATGAGAAAGAATACTTACTGCGTTTGAAATACAAAACAAGTGATGCCATCACAATCAGCATTGCCACAGCTAAGACTGTTACTCTTCCTATAGCACAAATAATATTTTCTTTGCCTATAAAATGTAATGATAAGGCATAACATAATTATCCACTGATCAGACACCGATATAACATTGTTCCCTTGTCTGTAAATCGACTTATATTTTCATTATGTTGCTAAGGTTGGGATATAAGACCATAAGTAGGTATGTTACAAAACTTACCTTGAGCAGCGCTGCAGTTCTGCCGCTCCCCGTGTGTGTGACTTTGCCGCCTTTCAGAGGGGGGCGTGTTTAAAGTGCCGTTTTTCCACAGACAGGGCAAATCGATCCGTATCAGGGGATTACATTGTTGATGAACAATAATCGCTCCGACATTTCATTCATGAAGGTGTTTTTAAATTACGGTAGATTATTTATTAGCTAGAGTAATTTAAAAATGAAAGAAAGACTGGATAGACTCGGTTTATACTCTCTGGAATTTAGGAGATTGAGAGGGGATCTTATAGAAACTTACAAAATTCTTAAGGGGTTGGACAGGCTAGATGCAGGAAGATTGTTCCCGATGTTGGGAAGTCCAGGACAAGGGGTCACAGCTTAAGGATAAGGGGGAAATCCTTTAAGACCGAGATGAGAAAGACTTTTTTCACACAGAGAGTGGTGAGTCTCTGGAAACTCTCTGCCACAGAGGGTAGTTTGAGGCCAGTTCATTGGCTATATTTAAGAGTGAGTTGGATGTGGCCCTTGTGGCTAAGGGGATCAGAGGGTATGGAGAGAAGGCAGGTACGGGATACTGAGTTGGATGATCAGCCATGATCATATTGAATGGCGGTGCAGGCTCGAAGGGGCTGAATTGGCCTACTCCTGCACCTAATTTTCTATGTTTCTATGTTAAAAAATCATCTTCTAAAGCCGTGAGCGCCGACAACGGGAAGGATTTTACGTAGGGGAGAAAATAAAGTGCACAGTTTATTTTTTACGTTAAAAAAAAAAAAAAAATTAAAAACTTTGTTTTTTAGGAAGCCTTTAATCACATTTTCATGTTGCAAAATGGGGACAAAAACAATGTATGAAACCGGCAGTGTTTTCCATGCCGACTTCACCGCAAACCGCACGTTCTAATCCACCGCATTCCGCTAAAAACCCCACTCGCAAGTTGATTTAAATAGCCATTCATTTACAGGAAATTAAACACTAAATTCCTTCCATTTGGCCTATAAATTCATGAAAATGAGATTTAAAAAATCATGTTATATTGTGGATTATTGTGTGAATGTTATTTGGATACTTAGGCAATTTTTAAAAAGTTTATCTTTTCTTAAGAAATGGTTAGATGTTTAGATCTAGTAATTGAATTTTGTAATTAGCTACAATTAGGTAAACTAACTAATTATATGCTTTAAATTTCAGGTCATCCAAGTAATATTGTTTCATATTGTTTCAGAATGCTTCAATCTAATACACGACTGACAATTTCATTGAGTTCTCTTAATTTTTAAGTAAGTTATGGGCTTTTGACTGTCCTAGATCACAGCTTTTATGTTAAGTCAATGGAAAGTCAATGGGGAACAAGATGCTAATTTCCGAGTATGAAAATGGCCATAACCTTTTTAATACTGAAGATATGAAAGTGAATTAGGTGTCAAATTAAACTTATTTTTATGCTTTATCTGATGGGATAAATTGGAGACTTGATTTTTTAAATCTCAAAATTTTGTAACATTGCTACCATCAGACACAGGAACAGAATTAGGCCATTTGGCCCATCAAGTCTACTCTGCCATTCAATCACGGCTAATCTATATTTCCCTCTCAACACCATTCTCTCCATAACCCCATCATACCAGTACTTATTAGGAACCCAGCGATCTCCATGTTAAAAATACCCAATGACTCGGCCTCCATTGCCATCTCCCCTCCCACAGATTCACCAACCTATAGCTAAATAAATTCCTCCTCATCTCCACTCTAAAGGTACATCGTTTTATTCTGAGGCTGAGCCCTCTGGTGCTATGCTTCCCCACTACTGAAAGCTTCTGCCTTGGCTGGTTTACATCAGACTCCCACTTGACATTGTAAATAGTCATGGAACCTAAAGGTGTCAGGGGTTAAGTGGTGAAGGGAGGAGAAAGGGACTGAGCTGGAAAGATAGATCAGCCATGATCGAATGGCGGAGTTGAGTTGATGGCCGAATGGCCTAATTCTGCTCCTAGATCTTGAGAAGCTCGGGGACGGTGTGGGAATGATGCCTAAAGCGGGGAGAGGAGGCTCGGGGGACGGGGGCAACTTCAGACGTAGCCAGGTGGGCAAGAGGTGGGACACCACATCACAGAAGCAGCCATGGAACCATCTGCTGCCCACCACCATTGCCCTTGATCGGTGGATGTGCACCACTGGAATACGTGAGCACACCTGCCCCTGCTGCTCTTACCTGTGTAGTGCGCAGAAATGTGTTGTCTGATGGGTTTGTGGAGCGTGGAGTGGTTCACCTGGCAGGTGTAGTCTCCACCCTGGCCCCAGGCGGTGAGGGCGAGGTTCAGGAAGCTGGAGATGGAGAAGGAGCCGTCGGGGTTGGGGGTGAGGGGCCCGGTCTCCGTCCCGTTGGTGAGCTGGTGTCCGTCTGTGAACCAGGACACCTGGATGGGGCCGGGGTAGAAGTCCAGCGACGTGCAGGTGAGCCGGACCCCCGGGGTCGGGGTGGAGACGGGCTCCGCTCTCACCCAGACCCGCGGACGAGCTGTGGATCAAGGGCAAAACAAGAATACATCCCTTCCATCCATCGCCCCACACTGCTCGCAATATTCCCCGCGGCTGCACCAACTGCGTCCTTTACCTTGTGCCCAACAGAAAGATCTTCTGAAGAAGGGTCTCGACCCCAAACGTTGCCTATTTCCTTCGCTCCACAGATGCTGCCTCACCCGCTGAGTTTCTCCAGCATTTTTGTCTAGCCTCGATCAAAATCAGCATCATAACTAAAACAAAAACACTGTGGATGTCCCATCAGTTGA
>CM069142.1:7402156-7417156 GCA_035221665.1 Okamejei kenojei
TGTGTGTGTGTGTGTGTTACCCCAGCATTGTGTGTGTGTGTGTGTTTTACCCCAGCATTGTGTGTGTGTGTGTGTGTTACCCCAGCATTGTGTGTGTGTGTGCGTTACCCCAGCATTGTGTGTGTGTGTGTGTGTGTGTGTGAGTTACCCAGCATTTGTGTGGTGTGTGTGTGTGTGTGAGTTACCGAGCATGTGTGTGTGTGTGTTGAGTTACCCCAGCATTGTGTGTGTGTGTGTGTGTGTGTGTGTGAGTTACCCCAGCATCGTGTGTGTGTGTGTGTGTGTGTTGAGTTACCCCAGCATCGTGTGTGTGTGTGTGAGTTGTGTGTGTGTGTGTGTGTGTGACCAGCATTGTGTGTGTGTGGGTTTTACCCCAGCATTGGTGTGTACCCAGTGTGTGGTGTGTTACCCCACAATGGGTGTGTGCTTGTGTGAGTTTACCCCAGCATGTGTGTGTGGTGTGTGTGTGTGAGTTTACCCAGCACCATCGTGTGTGTGTGTGTGTGTGTGTGTGTGTGTTTACACCCAGCATGTGTGTGTGTGTGTGTGAGTTATCCCCACAATGGTGTGTGTGTGTTACCCCACATGTGTGTACCCCAGCAACGTGTGTGTGTGTGTGAGTAACCCCAGCATCGTTTGTGGTGAGTACACCCAGCAACGTGTGTGTGTGTGTGTACCCCAGCAACGTGTGTGTGTGTGTGAGTTACCCCAGCATCTCGTGTGTGTGTGTGTGTGTGTGAGTTACAGAGTGAGTGGTGTGAGTTACCCCAATCGTGTGTTGTGTTGTGTGTGTGAGTTACCCCAGCATCGGTGTGTGTGTGTGTGGTGAGTTACCCCAGCATCGTGTTGTGTGTGTGTGTTGAGTTTCCCCCCAGAGTGTGTGATTACCCCAGCATCGTGTGTGTGTAGTGTGCAGCAGCATGTGTGTGTTGTGTGATTACCCAGGGCATCGTGTGGGTGTGTGTTGTGTGTGTGAGTTACCCAGCACCCGTGTGGTGTGTGTGTGTGTGTTACCCCACAACGTGTGTACCCCAGGTGTGTGAGTTACCCCAGCATACCCCAGCTCGTGGTGTGTGTTACCCCAGATGTGTGTTGTGTGATTTACCCCAGCATCGTGTGTGTTGTGTGAGTTACCCCCAGCATCCGTTGTGTGTGTGTGTGTGTGAGTTACCCCCCATCAGCATCGAGTGTGTGTATGTGTGTGTGTGAGTTACCCCAGCATCGTGTGTGTGTGGTGAGTTACCCCAGCATCGGTGTGTGTGTGAGTTACCCCAGCATCGTGTGTGTGTGTGTGTGTGTGTGTGTGAGTTACCCCAGCATCGTGTGTGTGTGTGTGTGTGTTACCCCAGCATCGTGTGTGTGTGTGTGTGTGTGTGTGTGAGTTACCCCAGCATCGTGTGCCTGCCCTCATTGCTTGTTTCACCGATTATTTGAATGGCGAGGTGAACATCAACGCTCCCTCATCACCAAAGCGGATTGATGCGGAGATCAATGATCCACCCAGCCAGCCGTGCCTTTGGGATCGGCACCAGGACGCTCACACTGGGTTCCTGCAGCGCCGCGGTCCCACGGCCAGATGCGGACGGTCCACAATGACCGTGTGTGTGTGAGTACCCCAGCATCGTGTGTGTGTGAGAGTTACCCCAGCATCGTGTGTTGTGTGTGTTACCCCAGCATCGTGTGTGTGTGTGGTGTGTGTGAGTATCTCCTGTCGACTTTACGCAGCGCACCAACCCTCTCTTGTCCTGGCCCTGGCCCTGGTGCTGGGAACGTCTCCGGGATAATGTGGGGGAGAAGTACTCACACGAGGAGAGGCGAGGCTCCGTGGCTGGGTCGCGGACAACTCACGGCAGCCCGGGTCCAGACGGCTTTTACACCTGATACTCGCCGAGGTTTAGGGGAAGTGAGGAAGTTCTGACTTTGCGCCGCGAGTAACGTGGAACAGCGCGGTGGAGCCAATTATATTTCACTTGGACAGTAGAACCGACACTGTTGCTAGTTTGTAATGGGCACAGACTGCTGGAGAGGAACTCAGCGGCTCAGACAGCATCTCTGGAGAAAACGGATAGGTGGCGTTTCTGGTCGAGACCCTTCTTCAGCATCTTCCCCACCACCGATGTCAGTTAACTGGTCTATAATTTCCTGTTTTCTCTCTCCCACCTTTCTTAAAAAGTGGGATAACATTAGCTACCCTCCAATCCACAGGAACTGATCCTGAGTCTATAAACATTGGAAAATTACCATAAATGCACCCACGATTTCTAGAGCCACTTCCTTAAGTACCCTGGGATGCAGACTATGGGATGCAGGCCCTGGGGATTTATCAGCCTTCAGTCCCATCAGTCTACCCAACACCATTTCCTGCCTAATGTGGATTTCCTTCAGTTCCTCCGTCACCCCAGATCCTCTGGCCACTACGGTATCAGGAAGATTGTTTGTGTCCTCCTTAGTGAAGACAGATCCAAAGTACCTGTTCAACCCGTCTGCCATTTCCTTGTTCCCCATAATAAATTCACCCTTTTCAGTCTTCAAGGGTCCAACTTTGGTCTTCACAATTTTTTTCCTCTTCACGTACCCAAAGAAGCTTTCACTATCGTGCTTTGTATTCAGCAGCTCTACCTCTGCGCCACTGTGCCACCTATGTGAATAGTTAATACAGCAGGTCCAAGAGTGAAGAGTGAATGCAACAAACTCAGGAATCATGAGATATCTCAACAAGTTGACGAGTAAAGATCCAACATGCCCACCAGTAATCTTTGCCCACCAGTGTCCACACACGCAGTCCTATGAACAGTGCCTCCTGCTGGTCGATGGGTGAAGCACTCTCCCTTGTATCCTTCCTCTTGCTGTAGTGCATTTGCTATTCTCATCTCGTTAAATACCTGGGTTTCCCAGTGAGCACATCCTCAGCTGGGAATCGTTTCCAAAACCGTTGCACCACCATCGGGCCCCACATCATTTAGATAGGTATCTCAGTGCTTGGATATTAATCGTCTCGGTATAATTTAGCTGGGAATAGAATCTGGATAATTGATCTTTAGTTAGTCTCAGCATTTATAATTGCCTGCTGTTTCCAGCAATGTGTTGAATTGATGCAGTTTGTCGACCTGGCAAATGTTTGGGACCAGTAGATTAGCGAGACTACTCTTTCCTTTCAATCCAACCACATATTATTTCAAATGTTGACGAGCTATCTGATGCATTTTTTAACATCCTTTAGATTATTAAATGTTCCCTTCAGATCACACACAGCAGCTGATAACACCCATGTCATAGAGTCATAGAGCATGGAAACAGGCCCTTCAGCCCAACTTGTCCATGCTGACCCAGATGCCCCAACTATGACCTGCTCACTCTACACTGTCCGGCCTTTGCACCTGTATATGGATGGCAAGGGTTGTGAGGGATATGGGCCAAATGCAGGCGAATGGGACTAGCCCAGTAGCCAACTAGGCCGGCATGGACGGTGGGCCGAAGGGCCTGTTTCCGTGCTGTAAGGCTCAGTGACTCTGTGGAAGAGCTTTCACTTCTCATGGGAATGGGTGCTTGTGTGGTTTAGTTAATGAACTAAATATGTGTCTCGTGTACCGTGGGAGAGTGAAAAGCCTTTGTTGCGTGCCATCCTGTCAGCAGAAAGACAACACATGGTTCGGTATCAGCTGCACTGTCCCGTTCTCACTACAGCCCGGCCTTGGGTGAGGTTCTCACACTAGCCCTGCCTCCCTCCATTATCAGTCTGTGTTCCAGACAGAGAGATGAAGAGATGTCCGCTCACCTTCCTCTGCGCCCCTGACCTGGATTAAGAGACAGATAGCTGAAAGCAGGTCAGATATGGAACTGTTGATAGTAAGTCAGTGTCTGGCCTGAACAGCCCGGTGGATCCTGTTTCCTGTCACCACTGGAAAGGGTTTGTGTTACAACAAACGGCTTTGAAACAAGTAACAAGAAAATATTTAAACAGAAGTGGACATCTGGCGTGAGTCTGCATGGAGGTTGAGGGACTGTCCCAGTGTGGGACGGTCCTTACAACTCTGGTGCAGTGAAAAGCTTTTTGTTGCGTGCTATCCAGTCAGCGGAAATACTAGACATGATTAGAGTCTAGCTGTTCACAGTTCACAAATACAGAATTCAGCAAATAATGTTTAATGCCCGGTAAAGCCCGGTAAGGCTTGTTGAGGCTATGACCTCTAGTCCAAGACTCTCCCAATAGTGGAATCATCCTCTCCACATCCACTCTATCCAAGCCTTTCACTATTCTGTACGTTTCAATGAGGTCCCACCTCATTCATCAAAACTCCAGCGGGTGCAGGCCCAGTACTCATCATATGTCCGCCCAGATCTCTCTGTTCCACACTGCCCAGGGCTCTACATTTGCTGCTGTAGATCCTCTGATGTTTGGTGTCTCCCAGCGATCCCAAAATGTTGCTTCCACCAACGTGTACGTGAGGTCCCTCCATTCTTTTTCTTTTTTTAAATATTTTCATTTTTTTAAATATTTTTATTTACTAGAGGTAGAGTAAATTACATCAGTGTACGTCCCGTATATATTATTACAATCATTGTACCCCTTGGTTTTTTAAAGCTATTAAAAAAGGATAGAAATCGAGAAAGTAAAGAAAGTGAGAGAGAATTGTGAAAGTGGAGAAGCGTGACGAAGGGATAGAAGAGAGAGCCCTTAGTCGAGGAGTTAGAGAAAGGAGATTAAGAAATAGACCATAGAAAAAAAAGAGAGAGAAAGAAGAAAAAAGGAAAAGACAGTTACTTTATTATAAACATCACGCAAAAGGAATTTACCAACTCGGCAACTTTTCATCCCCCCTTTTACCAAGACCTGACGCCGGTACCTGTTTGAGGTACTCTTGCACCCTATTCTTGTAGTAGATCTATAAATGCAGACCACGTCTTATAAAAGCAATCGGATTTTCCTGCCAGGTGGAGTCTCATATCTTCCAGATGTAATGTTTCAAACATTGTTGAAATCCACATATTTACTGTTGGTATGGGAAGCATTTTTCCAGAATTTTAAGATTAGCTTTTTTCCAGTTATTAACCCGTATTCAAATAGATTCTTTTGAAACACATTTAATTCAGGGCTACCTTCCGTTGTTCCAAAAATAATCCAAACTGCTTTTGGTGTCAGTTTTATTTAAAATAATTTTGTGAAGATTTCAAAAATTTCAGTCCAAAATTTTTGAATTTTTATACTAAAGACAAATGAGTGCTCTATAGTAGCTTCTTGAGACTGGCATTTATCACAGATAGGTGAGACATTGGGACAAAGTTTACTTATTTTAGTTTTTGAATAGTATAACCTACGTAAAAATTTTAAATTGTATTAAAGTGTGTCTTACGTTAATTGAACATTTGTGCACATTTAATAAGTGTTCTTCCCACCTCTCTTTGGAAATTTTGATAGCTAATTCTTGTTCCCAGTCTCTTCTAATACCTTCAGTTGTTGGTATTTCTGCATTTAGAATAATATTATATATATATATATGATATTAAGTTTGCTGATTCAGCCTTTGTCTTCATTGCTTCATCCAGTAAATCTAATGGCATATTGTAATATTATTGTGCATATTTTTTCAGATAGTCACATATTTGAAAATATTTAAAATACTGATTGTTTCCCAAATTGTACTTTTGTTGTAGTTGTTTAAATTATAGTAATTTTCACGTTTCATACAAGTCTCCCAACATTTTAATTCCTGCTCTTTCCCATTGTATAAATGTTTTTATCTATAAATTGAGGTTTAAACAAAGGGTTTTTAACTATATAGAATAAGAGAGATAAATGTCTTAATTTTCACAAGTTGTATTTATATTGTTTCCAAGTCTAATTGTACTATATATAATTTGGATTTTGTTATCGTTTGTATTATTCAACTTCATTGGTGAGAGAAGGATCGCTTCAATATTACAAGGGGAGCAGTTCTCTTTCTCCATAATAATCCAATCCATCTGCTGGGCAAAATTATCCAGCAGTTGAATCAAATTTCTAATATTTACAGACCAATAGTAATACATAAGGTTAGGGAGTGCTAATCTCCCTACTACTTTGGGTTTATTCAAGTGTATTCTTTGTATTCTCTGGGACTTATAATCCCATATAAAAATTGTAATGTCTGAATCCAGTTTTTAAAAAAAACTTTTTTGGTAGGTATATTGGAATTGATTGGAACAGGTATAAAATTTGTGGTAGAAAAATCATTTTTATAGCATTTATTCGGCTTAGTAATGGGCCCCTCCATTTTGACGCTTTATAAGCTCCAAAGAAACTGGTTGGATGCCACAATTCAATGGTCAATGGTCCATCAATGGTCAATGAAATGGTCAATGGTCCATCAATGGTCAATGAATGGTCAATGGTCATTGGTCCATCAGTGGTCAATGGTTTCTTTATTGTCACGTGTGCCAGGTTCAGTGAAATACATTTTTTGCAGACAGAGAAATGTGAGGTGTTGCAATGTGGGAAGTCTAACAAGGGCAGGACCTACACAGTGAATGGTAGGGCTCTGTGGAGTGTTGTAGAGCAGAGGGATCTAGGAGCACAGGTGCATGGTTCCTTGAAGGGGGAGTCACAGGTAGATAGGGCGGTCAAAAAGCCATTTGGCACATTGGCCTTCATCAGTCAGGGTATTGAGTACAGACGTTGGGAGGTCATGTAGCAGTTGTATAATAGGTTGGTGAGATCGATTTTAAAGTGTTGTGTTCATTTCTGGGCACCATGTTATAGGAAAGATAATGTCAAGCTGGAAAGGATACAGAGAACATTTATGAGGATGTTGCCAGAAATAGTGCGTCTGAGCTATAGGGAGAGATTGAGTAGGCTGTTACTATTCCTTGGAGCACAGGAGGATGAGGGGTGATCTTATAGAGGTGTTCAAAATCATGAGAGTCCTTGCCCAGAGTAGGTGAATCAAGGACAAGAGGAAATAGGTTTAAGGCGAAAGGGAAAAGATTTAAATAGGAATCTGAGGGGTAACATTTGCACACAAAGGATGGTGGGTGTATGGAACAAGTTGCCAGAGGAGGTAGTTGAGGCTGGGACTATCCCAACATTTAAGAAGCAGTTAGATAGGTACATGGATAGGACAGGTTTGGAGGGAGATGGGCTAAAGTCGGGCAGGTGGCACTAGTGTTTATGGGACATGTTGGCTGGTGTGGGCAAGTTGGGTAGAAGGGCCTGTTTCCATGCTCTATCTCTCTATGACTAAGAAGAATGGCCAGGGAGCAGCTTGTCCTTAATTACGCTGCTGGCCTTGCTGGAGCAGCATGAGGTATAAATGGAGTTGGTTTGTGCGATGGTCTGGGCTGCGTCCACCATTCGCGCTTCTCCTGAATGCTTTTTGCAAAAGCAGGAGGTCATTCAGGATAGACACAAAGTGCTGGGGTTAACTCAGCGGGTCAGGCAGCATCTCTGGTGAACATGGATAGGTAACCTTCCATCTCTTCTCTTCATGACCTAGCTCTTCTCTTCAGGTCATTCAGGAGATCATTCCTGTCTTGGCAATGACTTCCCTCTCAGTGAAGAATGTGTCTCCTCCAGGTTCCACACAAAACCATGTGTTCTGGCAATGAAGCGATGTGCAGAAGGAATGTTGTGTTGCAGCAGTGTTGAAAGATACTGGAGAAAGTAGAGTGTGTGATTGCAACACGTTAACATTGTTCCAGAGACTCTCTGCTGAGAATGAAGGCTCCATTATGTAGCAAGCAGCCTGTGGGGAGCCCATGGTGGGTTCTTGGGTTGAGATGCCAGTTTAGCCTGCAGTTAATGCAGGAGTGCTTCTTCTCACTGGAGTTGAAGCGAGCTGAAGGAAAACAGCTGGGAGAACCATCAGGGGGGTGGATTGGCACTTCAGTTATCTGCTGGCACCCATCATGTGGGCAGCATTTTTGTGGAGAGCGCTGGACACGAAGCCCTCTACTAACAGTGGCGGGCTGATGAGTAAACACTTCTTTGCTGAGGATTTTCAGTGGTGCTCAAGGGCACACTCAACCTTTGCTGATCATACGATAATGGGCAATTGAAGAGGACTTTTGAAACACACAGGGGAAGGTTTCTGGGACTTTATCAACATGGGGTTAGAGGTAAAGCTACTGCCTTACAGCAGCAGAGACCCGGGTTCCATCCTGACTATGGCTGCTTGATTAGTTTAGTTTAGTTTAGAGATACAGCGCGGAAACAGGCCCTTCGGCCCACCGAGTCCGTGCCGACCAGCCATTCCCGCACATTCCCGCACCATCCTACACACACTAGAGACAATGTACACTTATATAAAGCGAATTAACCCACAAACCTGTACGTCTTTGGAATGTGGGAGGAAACCAAAGATCTTGGAAAAAACCCACGCAGGTCACGGGGAGAAGGTACAAACTCCATACAGACAGCATCGAAAGTCGGGATCGAACCCGGTCCTCTGGAGCTGCAAGCGGTGTAAGGCGGCAACTCTACCGCTGCGCCACTGTGCCGGCCAATGTTTATGTGGAGTTTGCACGTTCTCCACGTGACCTGCGTGGGTTTTCCACGGGTGCTCCGGTTTGCTCCCACATTCCAAAAACCTACATGTTAGAAGGTTAGGGGGTACACAAAAAGCTGGAGAAACTCAGCGGGTGCAGCAGCATCTAAGGAGCGAAGGAGATAGGCGACGTTTCGGGTCGAGACCCTTCTTCCTTTGACCAACTCTGCTAGGCGGAGGAGGGTGTCAGTGGACGGGTATGGGTTGCTCCTCTGGTCGAGGAAGAACCGGAGGGCTTTGAGACCATCCTGGTGGGGGATGGAGGTGTAGAGTGACTGGACGTCCATGGTAAAGATGAGAGGATGGGGGCCTGGGGAATGGAATGCACGGAGCCGACGGAGAGTGTCTGAGGTGTCTTGAACATAGGTGGGGAGGGATTTAACAAAGGGGGATAGGATGGCGTCAAGGTATGTGGAAATGTGTTCGGTGGGGCACGAACAGGCAGAGACAATGGGTCTGCCAGGGCAGTCGGGTTTGTGGATTTTGGGGAGAAGGTAAAATCGGGCCGTGCGGGCTGGGAAACGATGAGGTTGGAGGCTCGGGGGGGTAGGGAGCCGGAGCTGATGAAGTCGGTTTATGGTGCTCGAGATGGTGGCCTGGTGTTCGTCAGTGGGGTCATGGTCCAGGGGTAAGTAGGAGGAGGTGTCCGAGAGTTGGCGCGCGGCCTCCGCTTTGTAGAGATCGACGCGCCAGACTACCACGGCACCTCCCTTGTCGGCGGGTTTGATAACCCAGTCTGGGTTGTTACGGAGTGAGTCGATGGCAGCACGTTCAGGGCTGGAGAGATTGGAGTGAGACAGGGGGTGGAGAAGTCGAGGCGGTTGATGTCCCGACGGCAGTTCTGGATAAATAGTTCTAGAGCCGGAAGACTACGAGGGGGGTTCCAAGTGGAGGCGGTACGTGGGAGACAGGAAAAGGGATCATCAGTGGGGGGGCGAGGGCTTCTTCCCGTGGAAGAACGCTGTGAGGCGGAGGTGACGGTAGAAGAGCTCCAAGTCGTGGTGGGCGCGGAACTCATTGAGGTGGGGACGGAGGGGGACAAAGGTGAGACCTCTGCTGAGGACAGACCGTTCGATGTCGGAGAGGGGGAGGTCCGGGGGGATGGTGAACACGCGGCAAGGATGGGGGTTGTGGCCGGAGGAAGGCAGGTGAGTGGACTGAGGACGAAGCGTTGTGTGGTGGGGGGTGGAGGGTGGTCAGGTGGTAGGGGGGTATGGGGGCTGTGGTGTGGGTGGGGAAGAGCAGGGGTTACATGGTAGGGGGGGGGATGGGGAAGACCCAGTGGAATAGCCACTGAGATTACTGGAGCTGGGGAGACGGGCACTAGGACCCAGTGCCGTTAAAGACAGAGTGGTGGGAGGAGTTAGCAACGTGGAGGCTTCAGGCCCACTGCAGAGTCCAGTCTGCAGGTGAGGCGACGGCTGTGGGCTGCTGGAGGGCGGTGGAGTGTCGTGGGTCGGCGGACCCGGAGGTAGGAGTCCGCGGGCAGTGGAGTCGGGGTCGGCGGGCGATGCGTTGGAGGTCCCGGTGGGCGGGTGGTCGGTCCGACCGGTGAGGCGGCGAGATGAGTGGGGTTGCGGTGCGGCGGCCGTGTTTGGGTGGCCCCGGTCCGGCGGCGATGCAAGGTGAGGCGGGTGCGGCTGTGGTCTTCGGTGGGCCCAGTGCACTGGCGATGCTGGATGGGCCCGGTGCGGCGATGAGGTTAGTTGGTTCCGGGGGACGGCGAGGTTCGGCAGTCGCGTTGCGCTGGTGATGGGTGGTGGAATCGGGGCGGGGGAGATAAACAGAGTTACCAGGCAGGCAGCGGGGCTGGGCATCATCAGTAGGCAGGTGGAGGTCGGCGGCAGCATCGGCGTGGAGGTCGGTGAAGGCGGCGTCCTGGTGAGTCCTGGAGGCGCTCCTTGTGGCCAAGATGGCGTTTGGGTGACTCGGGCCGGTGGCTCGGGCCAGAGTTGGGGCCCGGGGCCTGCGGGCGGTCGAGTCGGGGATTGTCGGTGGCTGAACGGCCTGGAGGCGGGCTAATTTCAGGTCCTTGGTGGAGGTAAGGTGGGACAGGAATTGTTGATTGAAGCGGTGGATCTTCCGGAGGATGTAGTGTAGTTGAGGTCCGTTGCAGGTCTGGGTGAGTGAGGCCCGAAGTTTCGGGAGAGTCAATGCGAGGTCCTGCTGGTGTCGGCGCATTGCAACCAGGGTGGATCTTAGTGCCCGTTGGAGAATTGTACAGTGTGGCGGCAGATGGCCCGTCGGTACCGATAGTCTGGCTGGGGTCCGAACTGGGACGCAGGGAATTGGAGCTGGAATCCACGGGGTATGAGATGGAGGCGCAGGCAAGCCCCGAGGAAGCAGATGTGGCTGTGGTATCGAGTCTGGGTGAGGATGTGGTCGTAGAGTTGGAGGGACGGGGGTATCACAGAGGGGGAGCAGTTAGAGAGGAGGTTGTGAAACTGTCTCCGTAGGGAGGAGGAGAACTTCTTCAAAGTAGGCATACCTTGAGGAGATATCGCAGTGGAGTAGACAAAGTTTTAAAGAAGGAACTGCAGATGCTGGAGAATCGAGGGTACACAAAAAGCTGGAGAAACTCAGCGGGTGCAGCAGCATCTAAGGAGCGAAGGAGATAGGCGACGTTTCGGGTCGAGACCCTTCTTCGTCTCGACCCGAAACGTCGCCTATCTCCTTCGCTCCTTAGATGCTGCTGCACCCGCTGAGTTTCTCCAGCTTTTTGTGTACCCTCGATTCTCCAGCATCTGCAGTTCCTTCTTTAAAAAAAAATGTTAGAAGGTTAATTGGCTTCGGTGATATTGTAAATTGTTCCTACTGTGTGTAGGATAGTGTTAATGTGCGGGGATCGCTGGTCGGCGCGGACTCAGTAGGCCGACAGGCCTGTTTCCATGCATATCTCTAAACTAAACTAAAAGATCAGCAAGACTTTCATACAGAGTTTTACAGACAGCGATCACTCATGAACATTTTAAATATATTATCACACATTAGTCATCCATCTGACCTACTTTCCAACAATCTCAAAATCTGCCCAGTGACGCTTTCTGCAAGACATCGTGCAAACAGCTCAGGATTTCAGATAAAACAAAGCAACCTTTGAACATTTAATCTACTGGATCTCCCATTTGCCAACCACTATAACTCACCTTCCCCTTCCCCTTCCCATATTCACCTCGCTGTCCTGGGCCTCCTTTATTGCTAGAGTGAGGCCACACACAAACTGGAGGAACAGTACCTCATATTTTGTTTGGGCAGCTTACAGCTCAACGGTATGAACATTGAAATATCCAATTGGACTCTTGAACACATCACAGCGCTAACCTCAGCAACTATATACCACCGGGTGGCGCCTCGATGGCAGCCTCGCCAGCAGTCTGTCTGTTCTTTTCATCTTTTTTTGTTATTTTTAGTGTATTTAAAAATGTGTGAATGTTCTCTGGTTTGTTTTATGTGGGGGGGGGGGGGGGGAAACTTTATTTTCAATCTCTTACCTTGCCGGAGATGCGATTGTTTTCCAGATCGTGTCTCCGGTCGCTCTGCGGCCTAACATCGTGGAGCTGCGGCCTTGCTCGGGACTGACTTTGAGTCCCACCGTGGGGTCGTGGACTTACCATCAGAGCCGATCCCTGGCCTGGGATCGACGCTCCAACTGCAGGCCTGCGGACTTTAACATCAAGGAGCTCGCAGCCTCTGAGAGAGACCGTAGATGTCGGGAGCTCCAAAACCACACGACGTTCTCTAGCCCCAACCCGGGGTAGACCGGCGCGGGGAGCTGAGATCTCCCCCCCCCCCCCCACCGATGCAGGAGCTTGATCGCCCCGACGAGGAGGCTAGCCGCCGGCTACGGGAGTAAGATCGTCCCGTCAATGGACGGGGTTAGAGGCCCCTGACCACTGGAGAACAAAGAAGGGAGAGATTGAACTTTTTTTTGCCTTCCATCACAGTGAGGAATATGGAGGAGTCACTGTGGTGGATGTTTATGTTAAAATGAATTTTGTGTGTTCTGTTGCTTTTTATTTCTAAGACTGTATGGCAAATCAAATTCCTTGTATGTTGCAAAACATACTTGGCTAATAAAGTATGATTATGATTATGATGATCTATGGACTGTGTCTTTGGTTTCACTACTGACCGGTTTTTACACTGTTATGGTTACCCAGTGTTATTGATTATTCATTTATCATATTATTGATTATTATATATTGTCCACTGGGTGGCGCCGTATGATGGCAGCCTCGCCAGCAGCCTGTTTCGTCCCTTTCTTCTTTTGTTGTTTTTAGTCTGTTTTATTTGTATGTTTTAGTGTATCTTTAGTTTTGTATCATGTGGGGGGTGGGGGAGACTTTTTTAATCTCTTTCCTCGATGGAGATGCGACTTTTATAAGTAAGTAAGTAAGTTTATTGGCCAAGTATTCACATACAAGGAATTTGCCTTGGTGCTCCGTCCACAAGTAACAGCATGACATACAGTGACAGTTACGAATGACACAGAAAACACTAAAAATTAATAATAATAATAAAACATTAATGATAAAACACCATTGATCAAGCATGTGAACCAACAAAATACCGTATCGTGTCTCCGTCCGCGCTGGTGGAGCTGGCGGCCTCTTGGTTAGGGATCGCCTTCGGGCGCGCCAACCGTGGGAGCTTCGACCCGCCCCGATTGCGGAAGCTTCGATCGCTCCGACGCGGGAGCTTTGACCACCACGACTGCGGACGGTTCGACTGCCCCGACCGCGGGAGAAAAGGAGGGAAGAAGATAATACGTTATTACCTCCCGTCAGAGTGCTCTGTGGTGGATGTTTATGTTAATTTTTAGTTGTGTGTCTTGTGGCGTTTTTGTATGACTGTATGGCAAATCCAATTCCTCGTATGTTCTTCCATACTTGGCTAATAAATTCTTTGTCTCTTGTATATATCGTTATGTTTGCAGGTCTGTAAAGCTATAGCAAGTTAGAATGTTATTGTTCTGTCGCAAGTCCAGATGACAACTAAATGCATATGAAGGAACTGCAGATGTCGGTTCACACCAAAGATAGACACAAATTGTTGGAGTAACTCAGCAGTACAGGCAGCATCTCTGCAGCGAAGGAGTGGGTGATGTTTTAGGGTCGAGAAGGGTTGAAGAAGGGTCTCGACCCAAAACGTCACCCATTCCTTCTCACCAGAGATGCTGCCTGTCCCGCTGAGTTACTCCAGCATTTTGTATTTATCTTCAGTGAACGCTTCCGACTCTGTGCGTTTCACAGTTGTGACCGAGCCTTGTCCAGGGAGTGTGGCTCAGTTGCCTCTGTGTCTCAGCCCAGCTTTCACACATCACGGATTCAGAACGAGACATTTTCTCAGCTTCACAGCTTATCACTTACTGCTGTTGACAGAGTTGTGTGATGCCCTGAGAGAAATCAGTCACACCTCTTGCAAATCATGTCATAATATTGCACCAACCACATTTGCCGATTATTCACAAACAACTTTCAGCAGCTACTTCCGCCGAAGAACTGAAATGTAGACAATTGCAACAATTTAAAGTCAAATTGTAGTAAAATATCCAAATGAAGCTGCCAGCAGTTATCTCTTGATCAGATCACCTGAGGTCCAGGCCTGTAGATCACCAGCGCCCAGTGAAGGATTGACCAAGGGTGGCCATGGTGGAGCAGCGGTAGTCATTGCCTTACAGCGCTTACAGCGCCAGAGACCCGGGCTCCATCCTGACTCAATGGAGTTTGCACGTTCTCCCCGTGACCACGTGGATTTTCTCCGAGATCTCCGGTTTCCTTCCACGCTCCAAAGACATACAGGCTTGTAGTTTAATTGGCTTGGTATAAAAGTAAAAATGGTCCCTAGTGTGTGTTAATGTGCGGGGATCGCTGGTAGGTGCGGACTCGGTGGGCCGAAGGGCCTGTTTCCGCGCTGTATCCCCAAACTAAACTAAACTAAACTCTCAACTAATTATGTAAAATGGAATAATCTGACAGCAGGAATTTGAATTGAATGGGGGTGTGAAATGGGGCAGAGAGTGAACACTGCATTTCATGTCCCCAGTCTCTGGTGATATTAAACACTTAATCCCATGAGCGTGGTATTCCCAACTACAATCCCTGCCCGACTGAATCGATCAGGTTCATGACAATTGATAACTCATCACAAAGCCGCTCGATTCCATGAAGCTTCATCTGTTCAATAATATTGGGTCATTGGGGGGTACACAGGGGGACGGCGTTCCCCTACTTTTCAGTTTCCAGTTTCCATCCTGTGCGTTAATTCACAGCTTTATCCTGCGCTACTTAATCCAAGGGCGAGCAAACGCGCGGACGGACGGACGAAAGCAACGATCACGGAGCGGAATAGGTGACATTTCGGGTCGAGACCCTTCTTCAGACTGAGTCAGGGGAAAGAGGAACAAGAGATATAGACGGTACTAAGGACAAATGAATGGAAGATTTGCCTTTATCTCCCGTTTCCCTTTCCCTTGACTGTC